>JAZFAV010000010.1:8840178-9457857 GCA_037954035.1 Rosalia funebris | reverse complement strand
ATAAAATGTTTATATATAAGATGTTCAATCATACGAGTACGTCAGTATGTTTTATTCAGATTGAGTTGAATTAATCGATATGAGGAAAATTCAATAAAATAACATAAACTGTGTTTATATACAAAAAAAAAAAGGAAAAGAGAAGTGATAAGGATAATAAGGATGATATTTAAATATATTAAATTAGTTTCTGTTTTGGACTGTCGTGATATATGATTTTATATATATTATGCATATAATATTTATGCTTATTGATTGTGTTAGGAATTATCTACTGAAGAGTAACATGACAGGGAAAAATTCATTAGATAATTACAGTTTGGAAGATATTATAATTACTTGAATAATTTGTCTACGTTTGTAATACTGTCTGTATTATAAATCCTCTGAGACCAAAATGAATGGAAATAATATTGGTGAAATTTTGTTACATTAAAATGCAATTAACATATTATGTGTGTCCCTAAATCTCATGCCATAATTTGTTTGTCATATAACGGATAGGCTTCACCTGGTTGCTTAGCAACTAATAAGTTGATACTCACCTACGCATTTATTGTGTTACATCGATAGTTTCTTTTTACAAAACTGCCACTGACGCCTTTATGTAAGCCTCTAGCCTATATCTGTATACGGCCATATGTAGGTGGTAATCTAGTAACATGGAAATAACTGTAACGATTAGGATTATGTTAATAAAGGCTTGCCAAAACACTTTATTTTAAAAGGTACGTTGCATGTGTTACCCAACAACCAATCAGTCCAGTTTCTTAATCTTCGGACGGACATTATATACCTAGTAACAACGATCTTCACTGGGTCACCGTCAAGGACACCGTGCGAGTCGAACAATAGCTTATTCTTTTGTATTGGTATGCTAATCAGTAATCATTAAACGTATATTTGTATTTATGCGAATGGTTTTTTGCAGTTAATTCTGACCTGGTGCTATATTAACATTCGATGAAAGCAAAGAAGTACGTAGTGGGGCTATTGGAAGTAAATGTAATTATGACAGTAGACGATCAACTAAAGAAATGTTGATATTTTGTGAACTGTGGGATGTATTTGTCCCTTTCACATCTATATTGTAGTTGTTTGTTATCTTTGAAAAACTAAAAAAATCCAAATAAAGGAGTTACGCTTTTCTCTAACATATCATGATTGTTTCATCTATATCTTCATCATCGTTTGTGTGTATTTTTTAAGGAATACCATGTATATCCGTCTTAAAATACCTTAAAATTTGTAACTTCAAAATAACAATACATGGTTTATATTTGGAATGTTTTCTTAATCTAGTACTTAGTTGATATTAATTAAAACACGCGTTCTTAACATTGTCAACTGTTTCTTTGATCCATTAATTAGTTAACATATAATTAGATAATTATTATATATAAATTTTCAAAAAATATTTAAATAACGAAGTTATTTTGAATTATGGTACACAGTCCATATAACTATGAGGCATCTGTAATTGAAGTTGTAACTAAGAATTCTTCAGATTCACTAATTTGGTTTATCCAAAAAGGGTTATTTAATTGTGAGAAAACTTGTTATAATACATATTATCTGGCGACTAATCTATTCTTCTTCTTCTTCTAAGTAGGTCTATGACCTGTTCTTACCGATGAATATCATCGGTACTATGAGCTGTTTATCTGTTTTTACAGAGGGTAGGCAGCTAACCTGGCCCTTTAACCCTCCTCTTTCTTCCGGGCTTGGGGCCGGCAACAGTACTACTGGGCTACTCAATCCACCCAGCAGCACTGCAGGCTGAAAACGGCAACGGCACGCGGTGTTTTCAAGCGGTAACCCATCCAAGTGCTAACTGCGCCCGACGTTGCTTGACTTCGGTGATCGGACGAGGATCGATGTTCAACGTGGTATGGCCGCTACCTCTATAATGGCGACTAATCATATTGCTGAATATAAATGAATTGCTGCTGGCATAAATTTCACAAAATGAAAAATCAATAACTACATAAAATGGTTTCAAAATAGAAAAACTTTTGAAGAGGACTATTTCTAATATGATTGCAGATATATATATATATATATATATATATATATATATATATATATATATATATATATATATATATATATATATATATATATATATATATATATATATATATATATATATATATATATATATATATATATTAAAACACAATTAATTTCTACGCTAATTAGTAAATATTACATTCTCTGACAGTTTTACAATTTCTTTTTTTTTTGTACAATATTAAAAAAGTGACTATTCTTTAATTAGTTTTCGGAATAACTTCCAGCAGTTTTTTAGTTATATTTCCCAATACAACTGACTTCTAATAATTTTTATCTCGAAGTTATTTTAATTTTTTTATGTTCTCAAGTAAATATTTTTCCAGTTCGTTATAACGTAAAGTTTTGTGGAGAAAAATAAAAAAGTATAAAAAAATATATTCTTCCTGAAATCTTGATCTTCATAAGTTTTCAATAGGTTTGTCACTTATCATCATCATCATTTTATGTCAGTTTTCCCCAAAATCTATTTTACTATAGTTTTAGTTTTAAGTTATAATTAGGATTAGTTACTATATTTGTGGTTAAACCAATACGTTCTCTGAATTTTGCATCACTTAATTTTGAAAATGTAAATTTTAAATATAGATTTCCTTCCTCCTATGGATTTTAGTCCATAGTTCTTACTAATCTTCATCAAGCCCAATATTGTGTGTCAAGGAGGAAGAAGAATATCCTGTAGAGAAGTCAGTGCTAAATATTTCACATTCGGTTTTTTAGAAATTATATTCGATATTGTTTTATAAATAAACGAATGCTTCAGACCATCAAAAACGCAACAGTAATTTGAAAAGCCATCTTATAGTTTTAGTAATATAATTATAAATTTGTGAAATAACATAAGCAACAAACATGTCATAAATTAAAAGAATTTAGGTGACAGATTAGTTATATACGCTATATTATATAATTCATATACGTTATAGAAAGTAAATATTCTCTATTCATGTTTAACGTTCTGCTATATTACACATAAACAGTGGCGGCGACAGAAGTGGGCACGGGTGGGCGAGCGCCCAGGTAAAATCCTTTTCGTCCAACCAGTCGCCCAACCTCTTATAACACCACTATATCACATTCGCACATAAAATAATATATTTGAGGCCCTCGCCCACCCTAGATATTTCCCTGCCTATTTTCGCCCAACCGCAAAATGATGCCAGCGCCGCCACTGCTCACAAAATACCGTTTCTCTATTTCGGAAAGGTAATAAACCACATTTCCTAGACAGGAAAGGTTATTTTAAAAAACAAATGTTTTCAAATGGAATTCATCTTCTTCGTGGTTTAAATGAGGAACATGCGAAAAGATTTCGCATATAGTATTACTACAGACTGGCGATTCTTTGAATAGAAGTTTTTTTTTAAAGATAATATAGTGAAACACGTCTCGATATGACAGATTCGAATGCACAACTTTATCGCCCTCATCGAGGTCGCCACCCTTCCACAAATTATTATAAATATCAGATATTGAGTTGCATATTGAAATAATTTGAGTTTATTTATAAAGACACTTGATAGTCGGGGTCTATATTGGTTAATTTTGGAGTTATAAACAAATATAAATGAGTATTTTATATTTATATAAAATGATGGACATCCCAGACAACAATGTGGCAATAGAATGACCCAGAATAACCCAACAATGAAGTAGAAGTCTGATATTATGTTGTAATATACAGGATAAGAAACCTTAAGTGGAGAAAGTGATAAAAAAATTAAATGTGAGTATTTTTAAATGAAAAAATCGTGTAAACCATTTTTGTATAAAACAAATCAACATACATTTTTTTTGCGAAATAAGTTAATGAATCGTCGGTTTGAAAAAGAAAAGATATCTCAGAACCTAGTTTTTCGGTTTTTTTTCCATTAAATAACCGAAAATTGGTTGAAGATTTATGAAATAGGCTCTCAAAAGCGTAGTTCAACTTGTTGTATCAAGAGAGCACTATTAATACTATTACATAATTTTTTTCTAATCCACATTTTGAAGATCATGCCATCTGAGTTGTCTCTAGGTTCTTCAAGTGAATGGATCGATTACTTTGATAAATATTATTATAATTAGTCAAAATGTTACAATTTAATGTTATTTACACTACTAAGTATTACGACGAAAAGGTTTATCTTAGTTTCGAAGAATGATATACCTTTCTTGAATCTTTGAATAATGAACGGGTACCTCTTTATACTTGAAATATTTAAGTTTTTAAATTTGACTGTTTTCCACTTCCAAGAATAAATCACTTAATTATAACGATAAAAGTATTTTTCTCTTTTACAAGGCATTAAATCTAAAAAATGTTGAATACATTTGTGGAAAACTTAAAATGAGAAGAGGAAACTAAATAGAGAAAAACAATGGGGAAAGTGTTACTATAGATATTCAGGATTATGAGGTGATTGTCTGACTCCTGTCTTGCTATCATTGAGAAAATTTGAAGTTATATTCATTAGAAATTCAAATTCAGAAACTTGTACTTTTTCGAGATACCATAGACTTCTTCCATTACGACGAGTTGGTAAAGTTTTTGGTAAAACTGTATTTCTTGTGTAAATCTTCATTGTCAATTTTACATATACTGATGGCTAGATCAGTGCATTAAGAGACATTAATAAACGTACAAATACCTTAATATTTTAAGCCATATTTATTTTACAAGAATTTTTTGCCCCACTTTATTCTGTCGTGTAGTATTGCTGACGTATGTTACACTGTGGGCCTATGCTTTACAGTTAATAGATTGTATTCCTTTTCGTTCTGATTTTACTACACACACCTTACGGTTTACCTTTCGCCCTCAATTCGCATCATTTTTACACCTACTGTCGCCTTCAAACTACGACTGACGGCCAACTTCCTCGTCGTCCCACTCCTACTGTAAAGCGGGTCAGGTACGTCGTTGATCAATTATTGCGAAGGATAGCGTAACACATTATGATTAAAGGTTGATGACCGTGGTTTCACATAGCCATAGAATGTTGCAATACGCTCTTGACAGTGCCGAAGTTGAGGGCCACTTTTGGCGGTCGCTGTAAACTCACGAATTGGTTCTGTAAACATTTAGTATACTGGGCAACAAGAAGAAGAGGAAATGGCTGCTTATTCTGTTTGTGTCGAGCTACATTTTGTTTAATCTCTGTCAGGTCATTAAAGTATGTTCTCGTCGGTTGCTAAATGCTTTTGTGTACCTACATATGTATGCATATTAAAAAGTTCATCCACAATACAGTTTGTACCAAAGCATGTATACTTTTTCTTTGGTGAAATAGTTGTATGCGATTGAATCGTTTATTGTTAAAACTAAAACGACTCAAGTAACAATTTTCAAACTTTTCAAGAATGGAAAAAACCTCTCAATTTAACTATATTTGATAAGGTTATACAAAATTTTCTTTAATATGTCCTTCACATGTAAAGAATTATTATTACCGATATGACAAAAATATATATATTTAGACCTTGAAAATGCCTTTGAAAAAGTGCACATGGGATGTTTCTGCGATTAACAAAAAATCTGAATTTCAAACACCTGTATTTGTCAAAGATAAAGCTTATAAAACACTTTTTTAACTTATTTCTAGTCCTCCTTTGGATTTTCGGCACACATACATGTACATGATTTATTAAAATATTGTTGTATTATTCCTTATATTCTTCCCTCATCCAATACAACAAAGTTTTTAAGTTGTCAAGTTTTACTGCTGCTATAGGTAGTCGCCTGATGTATGCCTTCTTTGAGGGCATTTTAAGGACTGCTTGAGAAGTATTAGGTTATCGTATATTCCTAAAAGTATGCCACGTAAAACCATCAATGGATTCGGCTGATAAGTTCTGACAACATCGCTTTCGTCGTAGAAGTGGAAAATATGAAACTTAAAACAGAACTTTTTAATTTCTAGTTCTTTATTTTCGTTTCTTTTGATATATAGATTAACTTATAATTGTAGAAATGGAGAGGTCGCTGTGCACTTCGTGAAATATGTTTGGTTAGTAAATGAAAGAAAATATTTGGTAGGTTTCAAAAAATATTCTTGTGAAACCTACCAGTAAAGTATATTCTTTCATTTACTCAACTTATAATACTTCGGCCACCACTTCCTAAAATTTAAAATATGTTGTAGTAATTTCATAGTGATTTTAAGCATAAAGGATGTAACACAGTTTGATTCTTTCTGTAGGAAACGATGCGTCTTTAATAATATGCATTTCTCCGAAAAGTTTAACATAGCCAAAGATGTTACTTATGGTCTTTTAACAATAGACACACGCGATACGCTCGATATTCACTCTGAAGGGGCCTTCATGCGACCGAGTAAAGACCAGGCTATTTACTGCATGCCTCGTGGGCGATCCGATATAGTAGTTTTGAGACCTGTTCCTATTATTGAAGACCTGTACATCTTACAAACAGGGCAGGTTTTTTGTAAACGATAATATGTGTTTGACGTCGTTTTATAATTAATATATCGTTACGTGTTTTTCTTAAACACAGCAAACCACAGTGCAGAAAGCTGACAGTATTGTATTCACCACTATCAAATATACTTGTTTATGATACTGATCATAATTGACCACCTTAGATCTAAAATAACTAAAAGCAACTAGTAAGCATGAAACGGCAGTCCTAAAGTAACAAACTAATTAGCACAATTTCACACAAATGATACCAAAGTCTCGTAAATATCACTATCTGCTACTTCTTCTATTATTTAGTAGTAATATTTTACATTAACGCTAAAAATACTTGGTTGAATTTAAATGTCAATTTCATTCCAGCTCATTCCATTGAATATTAACACTACATTTTGACGTATTTTCAATTTATGTCCTTACCAGTAATTGTTAGAAAAATTTAATATAACTTTCGTCAACACACACATTAATACTATCCTACTATTTCATGTTATTCATTTGTGGTATCAACCATCGAAATTTGGGGAACTAGTAACTCTAGACATGTTAAAAGTGTTTGTCGTAGTATGTATTGCGAACAAGTTACCATTATATGGATTATTCAACGATTCTATTTGGTATCCAGTTTATTACAAGATTGAAATGAAGATTAATACCATAAATGAAGATTTAAAGAATATTACTCATGTTACATAACCTCCACTTTATAATTTCCTATAATTCACTGTTACTGAAGCTATCGTTGAAATTCAGTAACCTCTCACGCCAAGAGGATGATACACAATCATCCAAATTTAACATGGTACAATTATCCATGCGTCAGAAGCTTGCATACTCGATTTGGAAGATTTCACATCCGTACAATTGCTATTCCTGTATACATTTTAGACTCGACAATCGTTGAAACATTGTGCTTTCTTATCATTGCATTTATTGTACTTTATTAGCTAATTTATTTCTACCTTTGAAATATGGATGCTTTGTTAACTAAGTAGTTTTGGTTCAAATTCGGCACACAACCATACAATTATACCCCCAATACTGGGTCTTGTCTGCTTCTTATGACTACACTGAATGACGGATGATATTATGGCAGCTACCTTTCCAGGAAAATGACATTGATGTTGTAGCCGTAAACATGGGCGTAGCCAGAATTTTGAACAGGGGGGGGGGCAGTGGCGGTTTTTGGATTTGGTCTTGGGAGGGGGGCGCGTGCAAATCAAGGGCGCCATTAGGCGCCAAGCTATAGTGCCGCAGACGAACATTTTTAAAATTTTCAAGGTTACGCGTTTTCCTGACACTTCAGAATTTCAGTGATAAATTCACTTTTATAAAAATATTGACTTTCACAGTAATACTTTTTGAAATTTGTTACCTCTTTGAAATAATAATAATATTTAATTTTAATGATAATAAGAATTAGAAGCTCCTTAATTGAGGTAACCACTGACTGTAATAGTTAAGCTGACTTTACATTAGTAGCAATAATGCAAACTGTGGAAGCAGGAAGAAGCAAATGCTTCTGTGCTTTTAGAAATAAATGATTGACAGTCAATAGCGTGCATTTGCTGTTGCTGCGGTTTGTATTATTGCTGCTCATGTAAAGTCAGAAGTCTGCGCCCTACATTTGCAACTGCTGCAAATGTATCAGACGCGCGGGAAATTCGAAGCGCGACGCCTGGCCAGGGGGGGGGGTACGTGCCCCCTGCCCTCCCCTCCCCTGGCTACGCCCTTGGCCGTAGAGCAAGTGTTTGACTCTTGTTAGTTCTGCATAAGGCACAGAACTGAATGCTCACTGTAATTATTTACCTATTAACAAATTAAATTTACTTCTTTGGCTATTTGTTATCTCAATAGAAGATTTAGTTATTTAAATTAATGATATTTTCCCTCAGAATTTGTACGTCGTATATTATTACATCATGAATATTTTGTAATATTCTGTTTGTTCAATTCTGATTAATAGTTATATAATTCTTAAATTATATCGATATTACCTACCTACGAAATATTTAAATATAAAATTCTCTCACAAAGAATTATTCTTTGTAGGAATATGGGGCATAATTTTCTTATATCATATAAAAGTTTTCTTCCGAGAATATTGTGCATCTCATATTTGCTGAATGTTTGCACATTTTAATAGAAAAATTGTGTATCTCTTAGAGCTTCTCTCATGCCTAATTATTTACTTCATTTTGGGGACGTGGGGGTCAACATTCACTTTATTTAATACATTTAAAAATCTTTAGAATTAAAAATGGATATAATGATATACAATTTTGGTTCAGATTGGAATTATCGTCATCAAAATAATCGTTTGTATAGAGTTTAACTTTTGGGTGAAAGAAACGAAGGTTATGCAGAAAAGGTTATGAAAAAATGCAGGTATTACAATACTAAATTGGTATGTCATGTATCTCTTAACTATTCTATCCACGATGAATTATGCGTTTTGGAGTACTGCATTTAGAATAAGAGTAATCCTATTATAGTTTATTTCATCGCTATTTACCAAATAAGGAATATCAAAACATACGGTGGCTTGTTATTACGGCTAGGCTCAGGTAGATTGTTCCATTTATCGGCAAGATAAGAGAGTTTTTTATTTGGCAAATAGCGATGAAATGAATAGTACATATTTTTTTAGGTCTACAAACTTTTATGTCAGTATTATGAAACATAACATATTTCTATTTTGAATATGTTTCGGCATTATAAAAGACCTATTAGGTCAGTGACAGTTCATCGAAATACATTTTTAAAGAATTTTCCACCTTATCCTCCCAACCAACCACTTAGACAGAATACGGATTAACGAGGGGAAGGGGGGCACTTCATTACAGGGGGATACAAACTTCATCGAGTTTGTATCAAGACACTGCATCCCCATGTCAACCTCAGTTCACACAATGTCAACTTATGTATGTATTGGAAAAAAGTTTTATTATACAACTATCCAATCGAATAGTCATGTATAAATTAGACAATATTAATTTTTATGATTGAAAAATTGCTGATATGACCAGAAATTCTTTTGAAATGATACTTTTTGATATGGTTCCTTGAAATTATAACATATATTTCTTTAATTGCAACACCATTTTTAATTAGGGTTAAAATTATAATTTCAGCTATTACATTACTTTATATTATTTCTCGCTTTCCAAATATGTATTTAGTTTTAAGTAAACATCTATTTTATCATCTATTTTCGGTATAGCGATCTCAACAAATTTATTTATATTGAAAAAATAAATTTCAATTGAGGTCCATAAGTTATTATAGTAATAATGTTATGTATATAGCACATAAAATTTACTTATTGTAGACCAATCTTATTGCTTGTTCTTGACACATTTAATGTTACACTGTAATAAAAATGATTGCAGTTTTTGTTAAATAATATAATTTATCTAATAATGTGTAGAATAACGGTAATATTATTAGATAGTATTTTAGGGGATTGCAATTTCGTTAAAGTTCATTAAAGTTCAAGGTCTCATACGGATGTTTTCTCGAATCATCTCAACTCGACCAAAAAATAATCCATTACATGCTCTGGCATTTATGTATCTTCGGTCAAGAACATTTTTGCCGATCTGACCTACATTTTTATAATTACATTTGAACGTTACTCATGATTGTAGAACTCGGGTAATTTTTGTTGGGACGTAAAATTTAAAAATAAGCAGTAGATCTTCTTCACGGAGAAACTAAAAGTATTAATTACTATGTTCCGAATATTTTTGTTAGCGTTTATGGGCAGAGATGAAACGATGTACAAACAAATTTAATGTATTCTAATATGGGTAATGCTTATTGGTGCTAGCAAAAATAAACACAACGGTACTTATTATATTAGAAATTAGCTCTCGTCGTTTGGTGGTTATACATAATTTAAATAATAAATAAAAAGTAAAAATGTTGTGAAGTAACAAAAATGGATAGTTCTCTAATCTGTGTAATAATAATCATATTGTTAGTCTGATTAATAGTTTTGTAATTGGTGAAAAATTTAAATAAAAGTTATTTAAAGCTAATACATTTTGCTTGTGAGTTGCGAAACGTATATCTACCTAAGTAAAATATTATTACGGTCGACAAGGTAGGGTTTAGGGTAGATCATAAGAGATAAGACGCGCATTAAGGGCCCTAAAAGAAAAGTGTTTTATAATTTGAATTTTACCATTGTGTGACAGTTCTACCCTTCAGAGGAACTATATTTCTTGGAAACAGTAATTTACAGAAAAGTATATTAAAGGTAAATATAAATGTATACTATATATAACTGAATGTCTAATATTTATTGATACACTGTTAAAATTTGTCGTGGTAAAGCTATACCACTTTTTATGGTGGGAAATCTGTGTAAAATCTTACAATTTCTGGCAGAAAACTTACCACCAGTGTAATTGACAACATTTTATACCACTATGATTGTTACTACTTTTATACATTTTAGGTATAAAACTAGTATAAATATATCAAAATATACTTTACTTACGCGTAGGTAGATTATAATCCTTGCGTGGAAACTATTTTAGAGTATGCATCCCTGTACACGTTGACACTGTTGAAACGTAAGGCAGTATGGCTATACGTAATATAGAAATATGACAAGATCATTGAATGTCTTAAATCTTATGAGTGGCTGGATGAATTCTTCTTCTTATTGGAGTGCCTTGACCGTTATCGATCGTTAGCGATCATAGATTGGATCATGTTAGCTATCATAACTTTTATTAACTGCCGAGCGGAAAAGTTGTATAGTTGTCTTGTTAAACCACTGCTTTAAGTTTTTTAACCAAGATGTTCGGGGCCTCTCCTACCTTCTATCTTTCCTTGGACCATGAGATGAAGAATACCATATTTTTCTGGATGTCGCAGTATGTGCCCAAAATATTCCAACATTCTCCTGTTTAAGTTTGTCGTGATTTCTGCATGTTTGTTCATACGTGTAAGGACTTTGACATTTGTTGTACTATCGGTCCATTTTATTTTCAGCATCTGATGGTACAACCACATCTCGAGTGCTTCGAGGCGTTTCAGTATTGTCTCTGTTGTGGTACAAGCTTCGGCGCCGTATAAGAGGACGGGACAGATATAGCATCTCAGCATTCGTGTTCTAAATGCCAGATTAAGGTCATGACTTTGGAATACCTTGCTCATATTAACGAAGGCAGCCCGAGCTTTTTCTATCCTAATCTTGATCTCTTTAGAAGGGTCCCATTCTTCATTAATGTTGCTACTCAGGTATTATGCTCTTTTGACTATTTCTAAGGATGTTTCATATATTATCAAGTCATTATCTGGAGTATTTTTATTTTTACTAATAATCATATACTTTGTTTTCCTTATGTTGAGTTTAAGACCCTATTGCTCACAGATATTAACTGAACGATTCATAACTATTTGCAAATCCTCCCCATTACTGGTCAGGATTAAGGTGTCGTCGGTGTATTTGATGTTGTTAATATTTTCGCCATTTATAATGATTCCTTCATTTATCTCAAGAATTGCTTCTAAAAATATTTGTTCTGAGTACAGATTGAGAAGTAATAACGATAGGATACATCCCTTTCGATCACCTCCTCTAATCTCTGTCTTTTCGCTCAACTGTCCATCCACTCGGACTGCTGCAGTCTAGTTCCAATATAGATTTCTTATTATTTGGATATAATTATCGTAAATTCCGGTTTCTTCTAGGATAAAAAGCAACTTATCGTGCCATACTCTATCAAATACGTTCTGGAAATCTATCAGATAGGTCTAAATATCACCATTCACGTCTCGGCATCTTTGTATTAAAATTTGCAGTCCAAAAAGTACACAGTATGTTCAACTCACCTCAGAATCCAAACTGTGTTTCACCCATTCTACTCTTCAGTTTGCTATATATTCGGCAATGAATTATCCTGAGGAATACCTTAAGCACATGGCTCATTAGACTGATGGTTCTGTAGTCATTACATTGTGTTGACGTGTTCTTTCTTGAAACGGTAATGAAAATGGATTTAAGCCAGTCTGTTGGAATTATCTCCGTATCATAAATGGTATTGAATAGGTCAGTTAGAGCCGTTATAGCATTACCTTCAAGAAGTTTCAGAATTTCAGTTGAAATTTGATGTGTACCCGGAGCTTTCCCATTTTTTGCCATATTTATTGCTCTCTTGACTTCATCTTTAGTTTGGATGAATTCACCGAACATTATGTATTATGTAAATGTATATAACCTCTTTGTGTTTCGCGGTGATGAAGTAAATACTGTAATATAAATACATATCTTGTAACTGTCATTTATCATTTACTGTCTTGTTATTACTTAATAATAATTATGATATATACATTTGACCAAGAATATTTTCAAATTTTTATTTCCAGTAATTACCAAATTCCAATAAGAAGAATTATTGGTAACCTTTAAAGCAGTAGGCTTATTTATGATTTTTAAATAATGAGCATATGCCCAAATGGTTTGTATAGCATAAGAAGAAAATACAGGTATTACCATGAAAAATTGATTAAAACTAATAGATATGAGATGTCTGAAAAATATCTAAAATTTTAACAAATTTACTGGAGGATCTCATTGGGCAATAATATATATATATATATATATATATATATATATATATATATATATATATATATATATATATATATATATATATATATATATATATATATATGCTATTTCAAATATGATAGGAATTTGGTTGGCGTTGCTCACGAATATATACATATTTTCTCACTACTCACTGGTACAATATATACCATACATACCAATAATAATATACATCAATGTTTTATTAGTTCACTAAATAAATTAACTTGGTGTAAAATTGAAATAAATCTTACACCAAAAGGTAGTGTAAGTATACTCCAGTAGTCGTGTTCCTTTTAGTCCATTACTGGTATAAAAATTCACATCATTGAATGATGAAATCCTACCATCGCCTTGCAGCGTTCATTTCCCACCGAACTAATATGAAACACCCATATTTTAAATATACTCTTTTCTATGTTACTACCTGTTTTTCTATCTTAATAATCTGGATTCGACAAATTCAATGTAGCATGACACATTATATAATAACTCACACATAATATTTATAAATTGATAATATAATTACCACTACTATATAATTTATATATAAATAATATCAGCATTAGATGTTGAGCTTTGGTATATATATATATATATATATATATATATATATATATATATATATATATATATATATATATATATATATATATATATATATATATAGTCAGCCCTGATTTAAAATTACTGTTCAAAATTAGATAAATCTTTAATGAATAGCATAATTTATCTATTAACTATAATAACTAATCCAGTTTTCATAGGATCAACTTTCTACAATTCTGGGATGGAATGTTTAATAGAGCCTAATCATTTTTAGAAAGTTTCCAAAATTAGAAACTATTCAGAATACAAGATCGTGCATTTATGGAAAATAATAAGGTATAAATATAAATGCTTGATCTTTCTGTACCTAAATTTGCTACAAACTATAAAAGAAATATAATACCTATTTGATAAAAGTCTATTAAACCTATTACATCAATGTAAAAATAGTTCTAAGAAATAGGTTGATAGTAAATATCGACACAGAAAATTCGTATAAAACTTATATCTGTTTTACCGAAAGGAGTATAAGGGCGATAGTTGTTCACGTATCTATGAAATGGGTAATATTACGTGTAGAATACTCGGAAACCTCAGGTGCACCGCAAGGCTCTATTTTGGGATCCTACATATTTATTACATACTTGTAATATTCCCCAAAGGTGTTTAACTACAGCAGGTTGTAGATTAAGCAGGTTATACTTTATATTTAAACAGGTAATTGAAAAATAATTTCATTTAATTACAAATATTTAATATACGAAGATAACTTACGAATACTACTGTATTTTCATTTTCGTATTTCAATATTATACAAAAATTTAAAATAAAAGTTGAAGTATATGAACTTCCGTTTCCAAAATATTCCCGTGAAGCCATTACATGAAGTCATTAAAGAATATATGATATTCGATTTTGTAGATTCAAGACTAATGAAATGTATTGTGGATATTAAGAGAACTGGTAACGACTGAGTACAAGAAGTGAAATAAGCTATTAATGGGAACTATTTGTTAAATGCATTGGCTAGGTAAGATTTCTCTGGTGCATAACATCTTTGCTCAGAACCAATTGTTATGGTTATTAGTTTTTAAATTCACTTCTCTTCCTATTACTTGTTGCGAACAAAACTGAGTTAAACAAAATATATAAAACTACTGCTTTATTTCTTATTACTTAGGTCATTCATTATAATACCTATTCCTTTGTTATTTTATTGTCGGCTTTTTATTTATTTGAAATGAAGTAACAGCAGGGAAACAGGAAACGGTAGCGGCTGTTAACTTAAAAGGGAATTGGGTCATAATCTGTCGTGCTCTCGGATGACTGAATCATATGTCATTAACAGGATTCTACAGATCCTACTCAAATGTAGCTTACCTGTGCCTATCTGTAGCGTAAACCAGATATTGGGTCAATTTTGATATATTTTACTAGTTAGAAATATTAGCATATGATGCTGTTAGTTCATAATTTGTTATATTTATATAATAATAATAATAATGTTTTTATTGCCCAACAGAAAAAATCCAGATACAGGACAAAAATAAGCTTCAGGTGTAGATAGATTACACCAAAAATGATGAAAGAACTACCACTGATAAGAGTGCTGTTAATTAATTATATATTTAGCGTAATTTTTAAATTTGTAGAAATCATCCTAATACTCAAATCAGGTAGAGATTTTAATAAAGTAGAATCCTATCATCCAATAAGCCTACTTTCTATAATAGGCAAGCTTCTAGAAAAACTTCTGGTTCAACGAATAAAAACCGACCCAAGCATCGTTGGATACCTACTCACCAGTTGCTTTCATGAACATAATTTAACGGTACAGACCGAACGGAAAAATTCCTGTACTTCAGTACTCTTAAATGTTAGTCACGCCTTTGATAAGGTTTGGCACAGAGGAATACTATTCAAAATCATGCAGGTTTTAGCCATCAATTATTATGATTTGATAAAGTCCTACCTAAGTAATAGAGAATTTAGAGTTAAGATCAACGAGGCTGTCTGTATCCATCTATACGACTTTTTCTATAACATCTGGGGTGCCACAAGGCAGTGTTATCGGACCTCTACTATCTATATTTATTATACGTAGACAGAAATGCCATCATTGGAATCTTTGCAGATGAAAATTTTGCAATACGTCAAGATCCAGGAATAGTCAGAAGAATATTGTAAAACCACCTAAATATAATATAATTATGGCTCAAAAAATGGAAAATTAAAGTAGAATATGAAACGAATCAAATTCGACCAAGTAAATCTTACACCTAGAAGAGAGTGTCCAGAAAAAAGCAGAGCTGCATTATTAAATGTAAATGATGTAGCTATACCTCAGTCTATTAGCACAAAATATCTTGGTATTCACTTTGACAGTAAACTTACCTGTATAATCCACATAATTAAAAAAAAATGGAAAAAATCGAGCTATATTGGATTATTGGTAGGAACTTCAGCCTGACATTGGAAAACAAGTTCTTACTTTATAAGGCAATAATTAAATCAATATGGACTTATGGAATAGAGATATGGCGATGTACAAGCCAATTAAACATATCGATAATCCAGCAAATCTAGTCAAAAATAATCCGGATAATAACCAATGCACCATGGTACGTAAACAATCAAACTTTAAGATTATGAAGTTGAAGATACCGTATATTAAAGATGTCATCAAATAAAAAAATATCCATCACCAGGACAAGCTAGAAAACCACACTATATCAGCTATAATTAGCTATAGATACAATACATCCACTGGCTGATTCGCAGCTCAATAGGAGACTTAGAAGACACTGGCCAGCCGACCTAAAAGAAGACTGAAGGGGACTTCTCACTGGAGAAGTGACTCATTAAGCCATTAAAGAGCTTCATAGCTCTTAAGCCAGCACATTGACTCACAGACTATCATGTAAATTTTAATTGCCAACTAATAAACAAATTAAAAAAAAGTATACAGCATGTAACTAAAAAAGTAAAAAGGTAACCTAAATAATTTTAATATAAATATACGATGGAATACTTTAGTAAGATGCAACTTACACAACAGTAAAATGTTGTTTCCCTAAAGATAGCAACTCATTATGAGCAAAATTTTCAAATCACAATTGCTGGATATTTTTTGTGACATTGCAAAGACTTCTTGCAGCCTGGCATAAAATATACTTTCCTATCGAGAATATAGTATAGATATGCGTATATTTAACATGATGAGTAATGCGGTGTATCTATACTATTATGGAAAAGTTTAAATAAAAATGAAATAGAGTTCAATAACTAAGTGTCAAATTTTTGTAGAAGCAGACTATGAATGTAACTCCTTATTGGGTAATAATTGTCTATACGAAACGCTCTTCAATATTTTTAAGTTGGTTCATATGACTTATATACTGGAGATATCAAATATGGCCACAATATTCTAATTTTAGACGAATTAATGCACAATATTAACATTTTAATGTAGCAGTATGATATACCGTTCCCAATCACGAAACTAAGGGTTTTATATGCATTAAGAGCTAGATGGTTGATATGCCTAAAAAATATAGTTTATCATCAAAGTACACACTAAGGTTCATAATATATTCGGACTTTCAAACTTGACCCTTATTATCAATGTGATTTGTGATTATCTGAGTCAATTCGGCTAAACTTATAACTGTGGGACGAATCCATGTTAATTAGGACAAAAACGGGTTGCACATCAATATAAATGTGGATGTATAATGAATTTTCGAAAGATTTTATAAAATAGTGATTGCGCGATAATATTTTATATCAAATGCATGACCAGTTTTTAATATAGGATAGATCCTTGCTGCATTACAATTCTCAGGAAACGTGTGGGTAGAGAGCATCAGATTTGTAGAGAGATCCTATTTGAAAAAAGATAATAAATGAAAATTAAACATCCGTGAATTAATAATTTACTTAATTTTAATTAAGTAAATCGTCGTTTAAGGATCAATTATTACAAAAAATATATAAAAGAGTGTGTGATTTAAATGCAAGCAAAATTGTGTTGCGATTTTGTTCTATATTCTATTTACTTTTCAAATTTTCAAAAAGATTAAAAGAATCAGGGGGTAAATTAAATTTCATCTAACCTATAAATGCTTTCTGAAGGATGACAGGTTAATGTGATATCTCTTATTTTCAGATGTCTGTCTTTTTCTGGTCAATTTGTCTTTCTATATCTGGTTGTCCGGTTGCCTGGATATTAAAATAGTTAGACAATAGTATTTGTCTAACTATTTTATTATTAAATAGTATTTATCTTTTTCTGCAAATGAAAAAATGGAGTTATAATATAGACAATAATACTATAATAGATTTCTAGTGTTGACGAATAGTTGTAGCACTAATATTGTAATGACTTTCATTACGATGAATGAGTTCGATTCAATTTTAATGAAAATTTGAATGTTTTAATGTTTATGAAAAGCTTGAATTCAAACGAATTGGGAATTATATTATTGAATTGTAGTATTCAATTTATATAACAGAATTCTACATCTAAATCGAAATGTAATCATTATATTGTAAAAATGTAGGCGGAATATATATTTTCCGTTAGAATTTTCAATCTATGGTCCAATTTAAACCTTTAGTCCAGAACATTATATAGTGGTGAACATTTTATAATTATTCTATCCTTTAGTTAGGTTACCTAAAAACTTAAAATGAAAACCTGTGACATGGTATATGTTACTTCATTTACACTTTTATGTAGAAAATCTATGTGATAAATGGACCAAATATTTTGAACCATAGAAATCTTTTTCAAAAATATAATTTTGAGTAGAATGACTTTTTTATTCATGCATATTTTGTTATTCATTAATCATTTCATGTTTATAAGCCAATTATTTTTTAATTTGGTAGATATTTCTATAACTTCTAAATATCCAGTAATAGTAATGATTTGTTTCATAATTAATAACTAATTAGTAAAATACTTCGGTAATATCTCATTGTTAATGGATTAACAATGATATATTATCATGTGTATTTTGTTAATAAAATACAGCTGTTTCATTCCTAATGTTATTATGTGTAATATGAAATACAAGCTTTGAAATTTGAATAATTGTTAATTAATTTCTATAAAATTTATACTAATTCTTTGTCTGTATTTCAGGAATTTTTTGTAAATTTTTACATAAATCATTTTGTTTATTTATCGATCCTTATATTGGATTGGTTATCACTTTTGCTTTTGTGTGTTCTCTTCTTTAATATGTTGAGTTATAGTATTCTCATTAACAATTTTCGATACACATTTTTTTGTTGCAGATTTTTACGCCAGTGGTGGCGTAAGTGGCAGATACCAAATAAGGCTACAATATCAACTTTGAACTAACTAACAAAAAATACAAGGATTTTAAGGTAGCAGTGCTATTAACTGATGTTAATAGCACTGCTACATCATGTTTCACTGCTGCACTGTCATGTATCTAGTCACGAAACCAAGGGATTTATGTGCTACATTAAGAGCCACATGATTGATATGACCAAACAATCATAGTTTATCATCAAAGTACACACCAAGATCGTTAATATTTTCGGAACGTATTAAAACTGCACCACTAAGAGTGTAATCAAATGTTAGTGGTCGTTTATTTAATTGATAGATTATTCTCTGAACACCATGACACAGCGAGTCGATGAATTTTTGCAATCTCAATTGATCAGCTAAGCAGGTTATATTTAAAATAATTTTAAGTCGTCAATAAAAAGAAGATGATGTGACATAAGGATTAGAAACAAATCGTTAATAAATAAGATAAAGAATAATGGTCCTAAATTTAAGCCTTCAGGTACTCCAGAGGACGCTCTCAAGGTCTCCGATTTAAAGCCATTATATGAAATAGATGATATATTTCTGGATAAATACGATTTTGCTTGCCAGAATAAGATTTTTTTACTTACATTCCAAATTTCATTATAAATAATTTTGACGTGGTAATGAAAATAGGAAGAAGGGTATGTACTTATTTATTCTTCTAAAACCAATTATAATAATATATTAAAATAATCAGTAATATCCTTTTCTCTAATGATATTAACTATGATTCTAGTTTTCTATGACGATATTAACAAATCTGCATGATTATTTGTGATTTTACTAAAGATTTATTATTTCCCCGTTTTTTTGTTCATTATTAATTGCGACATAAACTCGAATCCACTTAATACTGATTCGATAGCATAATCATTTACATTCAAAATGTCTATATTTATACCTCCAAAGAATATGCAATACTCTTCTAGCTGTATATTCAAGAGTTTTAGATAGTTTTGTAGATAATTAAATTTTAAAATATATGTTGCTGGAAATCTGTTGTATGCATTCAACTTTATTCTAAAATTAAATATTTACTATTTTAAAATGATTAAGGTAGGTGTAATCTACAAAAAGCGATGTAAATATATTTTAAACGACGATGCGCTGGACCCGAAAGAAGATTTTGTATGTTACCGGTATTAAATTTGTTGAGGTTCATTAGATTGCATTCTTAGGAGGAAGTTGTCAGACAGCTAAATTCTACCGGTCAAATACTCAAGAACAACAACTATTATGTTACTTTACACTTCTTCAGTGTCCCGACAGCTCGCCCCGATGCTGGACCTTACGAAGAAGAAGAATATGGCTTATTATCGTCTAAAATTGGTGAGGAAGATCAGGTTCATTGACACATGACGTAGTGGACCTAACCTAACGTAAGTGAAGTCCTCGTTACGAGTGACGGCGTGGGTACGAACGACTTTCAAATCTCAGTAGGCGTGCATTCCACCCTACATTATTAGTACCAAAAAGAAACTGTGACGTTATGTCACCATATTATTGTGCATTGGAATGTGTCACATTTTATTTGCTGATTTTCATTCACCTATCGCTTCGGTTATTCTAATTAAATCGTTGTTCAACTCAAATAGAGAGGATAAAGGTTGAGTTAAAGGACCTTAGAATTAAATATATCTACAGTAGGATATATGATTCTGCTGTTTTGCCTAATAAAATTGAACTTATTGCTACCAAATAAAAACAGAAATTTGTTCGCTATAACTGATTTTTTATATTTCCATATAAAATAATTAAAAGGTATGAGGTGAGCGCCACTTTGGAGCTAGTAAAGGATTTCATCTATCTACCTTGTCTATCCCCCTTATTCATTAGAACATCATCACTTGCTTGAGTGAAGATAATACTAAAGAAACATTTGCGCATGAGGAGTTTAGCTGTTTACTAAGAATTAATTGACTACAATTAATTCTGCTAATAAAAAAAAGGTTGTCTGATATGAAACACCAACCTCAAAAGTGTGGATCGGCGTACCGTGTACGGCACTGATAAGAACTAATAAGTTCGAAACAGCTGTATGTCGTTCGGTTTCAATCCGGGGCAGATGTCGAATTCTACCTGTGGCGGGTTTTATTTTTTGAAACCTTATCTGATCGTGCAGAAACACAAGAAAGGGGTCGAGAATCGCTTCTAGGTATAATTCAATGCCTGGCGGGGCTTTAGCCCGAGGAGTAGGTATTTCCTAGAGCGATTATGTAATAACTTTGCTATTCAGGAACTACTTTGATAACCGCTTGGTGGTTTGGTGGTTCCTTTCTCGATTTCCGACTTATATGTTACGAACCTTAAAAGGTTAAATAGTTAAAATACATAGTTTCAATTGAAAATGTACTAAAACAATATGTTAAAAATAAAGAGAGCACAAAAAGATCTTATGTTAATACAATTTTTATGTGGAATAAATTATGTCGTAGACATCGTTTCTAGTCGTCAGAGTTTCTCGAGATAAATTATGATGACGAAATCAAAAAACAGTCAGAGATTTGTAACGATTTTAGCGAGTCCATCGAGAAGTTAAAACGAGCCATATTCGGCTCTGAATATGCGACGATTACAAAATAAAAGAAGAGAGGAATATATGCAGAATAATCATTTTTCTGGACCATTTGCTAATTAGAAATTCCGTACTATATACAATTGTACCTTAAATAAGGACACCTTTAATTTGAAAGCACATGCTTTATGTAATAAGGAGTTTCCAATAAATTCTGTATGAAAAATTAGTAGTAAAATTTGGTGAGCTATCACGAGAAGGTGACATTACAATTATTGTTCTTCACGTTAAATGCATAATCCTTTTAAATTGGGGAAGAAACAATATTCAGGGATTTTTTCTGCAATTAATTGTTTCCATTCTTGGTCATGCAAAGGATTGTGTTCTAATATTAAGCTGTTCTAGACCTACTACGTGTTACACTCGGCTACTTTAAGGCATCATTCAGTGGTATAAAGATCTCTACTTACACGAACAACTCGTTTTCTGTTTTCTCTTGTCGAATTAGAGAAATGAGAAAATTCCCAGTGGTAACAGTGAGTGAATCTGATTACAAGTTACCATAATTCTGGTTAAAATAATCAACGAGTTTAATTAGAATCACAGAAAAGATGTGTTTTAACTTAAACTTATATGTGAGTGTCTCTGAGTCATGGAACCCCAAATAGAAGTATATCAGTATTTGTTGATCCGGGGTTTATAAAAGATTAACAGTATGAAGTATCTTACTACTTCAAGTGCATATACTAGCTCTTGATATGTGGACTTGATAATGTTTTTGTAACAGATTCATGCCATTCAAGAGTTACTTGTGGCTGTGATCTCTAACAACCAGAAAGAGGAATTCATGAAGTAAATACTACAAAATATTGTCTCAAAGTATTTGGCTATATCTCTATGTGTATAACTAATTTCAACAGTATTCTTCAAACTTCTGTTCATATAATCAATTTGTTGATGTTTTAATATTATAACATCCAAATCCTTCAAACAAATTGTAAAAATAGTTGGAGTAGAACTGTTAAAAGACGAATTTCTATTTCCCTTCTAATAATTCTCCTCTCCACTCTTCACAAGTACGATCACCGATACAGTTGAATATTTCAATATTAGTTATATAATATATGTTTAATATAAACATATCTGGTGATAATATAAACCCTTGAGTGACTTTATCGTTGATTAAGATCTAAACAATCTATCAACTAAAACTTGTAAAGGTTTTTTTGGAGATAACTAAATATTTACCGAAAGAGTTGAGTCCAGTACCTTTCCAGGAAAATAGGGCCGAGCGTTATTTTGCATAAAATGGAATCACATGCTCCTCTATGGTATATTCTACGTAGAAATGTACATTTATGGATCCTCCTGTATGGCAACCAAAAAATGGGATTCTTGGAGATATATTACAGGCAGCAAATATCTCTCCTGGCTTCCGCTAAACTCGTCCATCTGGTGAATTAAGACTTACTTTTGCTTCGTCTGAAAACAAAATTTGCTTTCAGTAGTCAATGGACCAATTCACGTATTATCTTGCAAAACGCAAGATAATACGGTCTATTATGTAACTCTATGTCTTCTGATCAGCAGTGATGCAACAACTGGTTTTCTACTAACGAATTCTCCTTCATTAAGTCTTCTCCTGACGGTTCGTCCAGATTTTGAGCTGCTCATAGTTCTTTGAGCTCAACTTTAAACTGGTAGAATGTCTGTTTCTTAAGGCAACTTGCATAAGATATCGTTCATCTCTTGCATCTGTAGGCTGCCTATGCCTTTGTTCTGGAGTTTTACGGTACATTTGAAGTTCATTGAAAGGCTTAACTGTTCCACTAATTGTTGATTGCCTAACTCCTAACAAGTTAGTCGCATATCCCCGGCCACGTTCATCATTATCCAAAGTTATGGCGTTCACTGCTTCAACTTCCCTTAGGTTGTTGGACGAACCATTTCTTCTACTCTAAGTATGCTGAACAAAGTCTTTCATTCACTCCATGACATTAAATTTAAAAAAAATATTACCAGCGTAACTAAATTTATAACTTTTGCAAATCATATTAAACAGCGTTAAATGTATTATTAATAAACAATTACAACATATTGCTTTACATCTCTCAAATAATTGCAATTGTTTATGTCATGACAGACGATATCTTAGGCCTCCCACATCAAATATTTAATGATTTAAGACGTCAAAAAATCATAGGAAATAATAAAGAGTTTTGCTAATGCGTTAATTTTAAGAGTATAGTTTTTCATTGCAGTATATATGCATCACAGATTATATTATAATATTTAGATGAACAGAAATATAATTTCTAGTGATTTTTCACAGTTGTATTTATACTCCTGTAATATTTATTTGTTGTAAATTGCCTTCCTTAGGTTCATTAATAACACTTTTAAGAAAAATAGACTTTTTAATTCGCCTGCCTTATTTAGCATACCTTTATAGCACAACAACGCACTACCAAATGACCATTAAGTTCAAACTGGTAATTTTTATTTGGAAATTCCGATTCAAAGGTATAATATACTGGTCACTGAATATTACAAAGACGATGACAGGGAAGTCTCAGCCATTTATTAGACGCGGTACTTTAGAGCAAAATAATACTTGCAAAAGTGCTAACCAAAATGTGTTACGACCTGAGTGTAATGAACTCTTCACTATCTAGAACAGTTTAAATTTTCGTTTCGTTCGATACTTAAGATATAACAATAAACAACAGTTTATTCATTTTACTTATGGTAAAATTTTATTTGTGTTTTGACATGTGTAATTAATAGTATTTAATTCTAGCTTTCCTTTCTACAGGTAAATGACGATATTTGCGTCCGACAAGAAGGAAACTTAGACCGGGTCACTTTTTTCGACGACATTTTTATTCCCTTGTGTAAACAAACTCATAGCAGGTCAACATGTGCAATAATTGGTATGAGCAACTATGGAGTGTTTACAAATGTATTATTTAATGTGTTTATTGAAAATGCTGTTGAGTTTAAAGAAAGTATATGTTAATCATAGTTATGAAAAATTGTTCGCACTTTGTATTTTATACCAATAGCATAGTGTCATGGATAAAATGATTGACCACTAAAACTATGACATTTTGCTTAGCAATTGAAAAACTATACCGAAAGCATTTATTTCCAAGATTCTAACCAAGGACCTATTTTCTTAACGATTGGAATAAAATTTTGTATTTTATTGACAATCAATAATAATTTAGAGATATTTATAATTTAATACCTTGTATTGATGTTATGGGAATAAGAGTGAAATTGGTATCCTCTTCTGTGTCAATTCTGGTATTATATAGTTTCCGTTTTATTGACGATGATAATTTAATTAAATTAATAGATTCTAGCATACCATTCTATGTGCATTATTTAATATCTGATGAAACTAACAATATCTATTATCTATTTAATTTTGTTTATTAGCTTTTGGAACCTAATTAATATTCTGCGTAATAATATTCGGAATTCAAGTAATCGACTTTAAATTTAGTTCTAATCAGATCGTCTCTTATTGTTGACCAATTATAAAATTATTTAGTACATGAGGCTATTCAGGATTCTGCTTCAAATTTATCTTTTATGATAGAAAATAATCAGAACCTATTTGTTTGCAAAATGGATTCACGTTCCAGTTTCGAAAAAATCAATTTTCATACTATATAAAATAGTTCACGTAACATATATTGGTTCTATTTATCTAATTATAATACCGCTAATGAAATGTGCTCTCAGTTTTACCACAATTTAAATGAACCCTTGAAAGTGTTTTCAAGGTGATTCAATCATGCAAATATCCTCCATGGTCTAATGGTTCAATAATTAAAGATATCAAGCAAATGTCATGTTTGTGGTACCCATAAGAAATAAGAGATATAGAACTTTCTTCAATCAGTTCAAATGCTTACGAGCGAAAATAAATACACAGTTTTAAAATCTTAAAAACGGACTTATCCGCACTTAGAACACCTTTATCTCGAAATTGAGTGGCCGAGAAAAAATAAACCAATACATAAATTCAGAATATGTGAGAGTTTTACTTTTTTCATTGGCGACTGCTTTAGTGCCGTATCAATACGTTTGTGATCGAACGAAATTATTTTTTTTCTCATTCATTCCTATGATATGATGCAGGTGAAGGAATATGTTTTTTTCGTTCAATGCAAAATCGGCAAATTTTTCTCAAATAGTCCACCATCGTGTTTTCCTATGACCCATGGACAGAGTGGGGTGTGTCCTATCCACCTAAAAATCAATATATGTCTAGTAGGCGTCCCTAATCAGAATCACTCGCAACCCGATCGATCCGACACGATTTAATTGAGTGATCGTGCTAACAAAAATAAACAGTTTTGAAACCTCAAAACGGAATTTTTATCACGTAGAATATCTCTATCTCGAAATTGAGTGGCTGAGAAAAAATAAACCAACACATAAATGCCGAATATATGCTTTATACGACAGTTTTACTATTTTCAATTTTTCTCAAATAGTCCACCATTGTGCTTTCTCATGACCCATGAACATGGTAGAGTCTATTCTATACACCTCAAAATCAAGAGGTATCGTCTGGGAAACGTTCCCGATCAGAATCAGTCAAAACGCGATCGATCCGACACGATTTAGTTGAGTTATAGTGCTAACAATAAATAAATGCCGACGACAATGACAACTACACACACATACACACACACACAAAATGGTTAAAAAACCATTTTTTTTATAACTTAGGCCGACAAACGAAGAATTAATCCTAGATAAAAATGTTATTTACATTATTACATTACTTTTCCGGGTATAGTGGAGTGCGGAAAAGGAAAAATTTCTCAAGTAGTCCACCATTATGCTCTTTCATGACCTATGAACATGGTAGAGTGTGCTCTATCCACCTCAAAATCAATAAGTGTTGTTTGGGAGACGTCCCCGATTAGAAGGAGCCAAAATCCGATCGATCCGACACGATTTAGTTGAGTTATCGTGTTAACAAAAAATTTTAAAAATTTTCACACATACAGACAAAATTTCTTAAAAACCGTTTAATAACTTTTATTCTTTCTTGAAACAGCGCTAGGAATACGCCAAATATATCAAAGACGATGTCTCATCAAAAGTGATCAGTGATTCCTGGTATATAATTAACATATATGGCTAGCTTTTCCAGAATGCATTTATTATCTCAGCAACACATGATTTTGGAAAGTCAGGAGTTACTAATAATATTCCCTAACATAACGTAGTATTCCAATTATAATTCAGTTTTAAAAAGCTTATATTGAGAATAAATTGGTAAGAGGTCTCAACGGATTTCCCGACTTTTCTTGAATTATTGCGCTCCGGTATTTTCTCTTCCACTTTCTATTATTCTTTGTATGTATAACGCATTTTATAACATCTACCCTAGACTGGAGTAGTTAAACTTATATTATCTACACAGGTATGTATATCAATATCTTTCGATAGACTCGATCATGAATTTCTCTTACATAATTAATCTAAATCCGGATTAACTTAGATTTCCTTAATTTTTTCGCTCATACTTGGACAACAGAACTTTATATGTTCAATACCGTTGCTTTACATCACATGAAGTATTTGTAATATATTTGTAGCGATATTTGCTCTACGTCAGCCTAGGCCCCTGATCGATCAAAACATAAACTTAGAACATTTTCAAAGATTTTATAACATGAAATCAAGCTGAACTAAGAATAATAATTAACGTATGTGGTGTGTCAATAAGACGATGATAAGGTTATAAATAATGAATGAAGCTAACAGACAAAATTCATAATTTTTTTTGCTGAATGATTTTATTCAAAGTAATATGTTATATCTATTTCAGAAAACTCTTGTCAAAATAGAAAACAATGGTTTTTAAGAAATTAATTATATTTTTATTGGAACTAATTTATAACAATGTTTTCTTGAAAAATAATTCGATAGCTTCACATGGTATTTATTTTTCTTTAATTATATTTTTATAATTCATAAATAAGAATGTGCAAATAAATTCTAGTAATGATATTAATAATAATCGTAATCTAATAAATGAGCCAAATATTACAGAATAATTAAGCTCGAAATGTTTTGTTTTTTTATATTAATATTGTTGGATAAATGAGATGGTAATATTAGCATATTTTAAAAAACAAATTATAAATTGGATTAATTCTATATAATCGTATACAGAATTAATTAGGTTGACTTAATTGGTGTTTGGTTATACTATTTGTTTAAGCCGTTAAAATAGTAATACAGTCTTCACATCGATGATTAAAGCAGCTTAGCGAGGTCAAAAATACAAATCCTTAACCAAATATCTCAAAATAGTTTTTATTATTTATATTTGTTATTGCTAAGTAAATGAGAGGGTAATATTTGCATATTAAAAAAAAAACTACTATTAATATGGACTCGTTCTATATAAATAACTAAAAAATTTTTAATTAATTCTTATCTCTATAAAAACTTTTATATAATTCATATAGCATATGCCAAAGCTGTCTTTATTTTATAAAATTATAGGCTCGATCAAGTATATTAAAATGTTCATTACTCATAGCCGAGTTTTATTTGATTTTAGAGATGTGGTTCTATTTGAAAAATTGTTTGATTAATCATTCTGCAAAAATTATTATTTAAAATTCGAAAACTAATACCACTTAATACCAATTAATTCCTGAAGTGATGTAAAATATTTCTGCTCGTCCTTCAGTAGCTTATAAAGGGTTGTCCAACCATAATGCACGATGTTAATTGTGAGTTACATCTTAACGTTAAGTTTTTTGCCCAACTTAACTTGACATTTCTTTGTTTCAGTGTTTGACAAATTCAACCGTGGAGACGTACACAATTGAGCAGCGCGTTAAGATTGTTGAAGCCTTTTATGAAAATGGGCGTTCAAATCAAAATGCATTTCGTGCACTTCGTGACTTTTTTGGTCAGCACAATCGACTAAATGTGTCCACAATCGGGAGAATTGTCCGCAAATTTCAGCAAACCGGGTCTGTAGGAAATGTGAAAACACCTGTGCATGTTCACCCAGTTCGTTCTGCGGAAAACATTGCTGTTGTTCGCATTGCTTCGAAAATGTGGTCGGCCAAGCAGTTACCGTGAATGGTCTTCGCTATCGCGAGATGATAACGGACTTCTTGTTGCCAGAAATTGAGGATATGGACCTGGACGATATGTGGCTCCAACAGGATGGTGCCACTTGCCACACAGCCAACGAAACAATGGCACTTTTGCGAGAGAAATTTAATGGCCGTGTTATCTCACGTCGTGACGATGTTAATTGTCCGCCACGATCATGTGACTTGACACCGTTGGACTTCTTTCTTTAGGGACATTTAAAAGAAAAAGCGTACGTCAATAAGCCAAGAACAATTCAAGAGCTAAAGGATGAGATAATTCGGCACATTAACGACATTGAACCTCAATTATGTCTCAGAGTCATTGAAAATATGGACCATCGGATAGAGGTATACCACCGAAGCCCTGGCTAGCATTTGGCCGATATTTTGTTTCACACATAATTGTCATAGATCCTTCTATCATAATAAAGAATATTAAGATAATTCTCTGAAAACTTTTTGTTTTATTTATAATTAACATCGTGCGTTTTGGTTGGACCACCTTTTATGTTAATATAAAAAATGCTTTCAAGAACTAATACCATAAACCCACTATTGCACAGAGCGTTTCTATTTAAAAAATCACTCTGTATACAGAAAGTAAAGTTCTAGCTGATATGTAAAAGTGTACTTACTTCAGACATTCTAAATTGTGTAGCATTAGTTTATATTAACACTATATTACGTTAAAAAAGGTTTTATAAAATCCAAATATTTTTATATCTGCCTGTTGTGAATGGACTACAATATATTCTGACATCCGAGAACTGGGATATATTAATGGTAGTTTAGAAATTATTAACCCCGAACCCGCAATAATACACATAATACAGATAAAATGAAAGAAAGTCCCGTTTTCATGTTTTCGATACGGTTTAAAATTATAAGAATTGAAGATCTAGACCAACAAGGTCGACCGAACTTTCTACCCCCCGCGGTACTTCTACTTCTCATCGTAAATTACAGTAAAAGCATCAGGGCATTGTGGTTATTTGGTAAACCACCCTAAGGATTTGTGTTTCTGGACCGGTTTATGATTTTGTCACTGTCTTGAAATATGAAACTAATTCGGTATGACCTACATTACAAAGTTGCTGTTTATTGCAGTTTCAAATGGGACTTTATGACAGTATTTGAAAAATGTAAGTTATGCTATAGAGTTCTAGGTATGGTCACGTCAAATCTATGGCGTGCGTTTGCGTCTCTTTGTAATAGGAGTAGGTTGTAAACTGTAATTGTCAAAATTGCTTATGCTAATTAACACATTTTGTGTTATTTTCTAAGAAAGTATTAAATTTTACCCCTTTCTGTACCATATAATCCGTTTTCAGATACACCGACGTGTACCGACAAGAAACAGGTTTATATAGTACATATAAAATAAAAAGCATTGCACGTCATAATTACCTGATGCGTCAGAGACGACCATTGTTGCCATATTGCCAAAAATATTATAAAATTCAAGTAAACGTCATCAGACTAAGGTCGTGTTATAACTTTTTTCGGCATTGAGTAAACGTCAGCCCAACGCATATAACAGTCCGAATATTTATGGTGCTTGCGCCGGCTAATACCAGATACTTTTGTTCTCAAAAGAACAGTTTTCTTATTAACTTGTGGCTAAAACACATTAGAAATACACCAAGTCTAAACATCAGATAACTTTGGCCCCATGCACGAGACATGCCAATTGTTGCCAATCTCAAACTAGGCGCCAAATTCAAATTTATGTTGATTAAAAACGGTAATGAAATTCTTAGTGCAGTTTTAATGAATTACGTCATATGATGACGTAATGCTTCTGGATGACGGAAAATGATGACACATTGCTTTTTGTTTTGTATCAACTATATGTGATTCTGTTGTGATATGTTCAACTAATTCTGTAATATATTTGATCTAGGTACTACAATATCTATTAACTTTCATAGTTATATCTCATATATATCATAAAAATAATAATTGTATCTAAAATAATGCTATGTATCGAAAGTGTAACATCCAGTACATATTCGCATGCACATATACTGCTATAAAATAATATATATTCTGTTCTTCCCGACATGTATTATCTGTTGTTAAATAAAATTATTTAAGTTAAATGAAAGTTTTCGTTGGATGTAATTTAAATTAAATGTGCACAAAATTTTAGTTAGAATTGATAATAATTTAAGGCATATGAAATGAAGTGTGTAATTGAAGGTTTGAGGTTTTGTTTCAGCGGGATAATATCTTTGGTTCGCTCACTATGAATTATTTATCTTCTACACATCAAACCTTTCTCTGGATACCTTTGATTATCAGTTTAGTACAACTGATTTAAGTGCATTGTTTTCATATTTCTCTAATATCTACGAAATAAATAATAAAAAGAATTAATTTAACATTATATTATTAATACATACTTACCTTAGCTCTAGTTTCTCAGTTTCGGATATGCTGACAATAGTATTACTTCTGTTCAGTTTCTCCTAATATTAATAGATTGATTGAAGTTTTCGGGATAATTTCTTTGGTTCGCTCACTATGAATTATTTATCTTCTACACATCAAACCTTTCTCAGGAAATCTTTGATTATCAGTTTAGTATAACTGATTTAAGTGCATTGTTTTCATATTTCTCGAATATCTGCGAAATAAATAATAACAAGAATTAATTTAATATTGTTATTAATATATACTTACCTTAGCTCTAGTTTTTCAGTTTCGGATATGCTGACAATAGTATTACTTCTATTCGGTTTCTCCTAATATTAATAGATTGATTCGTAATTAGTATTGCAATTATATATACTTTGATCTTTAAATTAATGTTAGGTATCACTGCGTTATTTTTATTTTAAATTGTATTAAATTCGTTTTCATATTTTCAAAATGGTTCCATTACATTAACCGCAAATAAAGTACATGAAACTGTTCAACAGTCATATTATATCAATAAGATGATTGAATTTAACATTTGTGCTCAATGTGCTGATCAAGCTTTAACAGATCATATCAGAACAGACCATCCCTATGTGTGAATCATGAGGAATTTTTTAACAGCATAATTAATTTATGGTATATTTATCAAGTGTCGAAAATAGTTTTCAGGAATAGCATGCAATTCGATCATATTTTGATACTCACTATTATTTTCTACATGCAGTGTATTCGAAATATTGAATTTCAATGAATCTCAATAAATACGTCACCACTGACTATTGAATTACTTAAAATGAAATGTATTATTTTCTCTGGTAATATTAACATTTTGAAAACTTCTATTGACATAAGTATAATAGATCAATGCAATGTATTCAATAGAATATAATTATTCTGATATTTTGAACATTCTATTCTAATTTTCTAATTTCTGTTGTCGAAGGTGAATCTTTGACTTCAATTCACTACCCCTTTGCAGCTAGTAATAATTATGAATCCATTTATAAAGCACTTATTCAATGTTTTGATAGTAAAAGACTGCTGCTGGAAATTTCTCGTCAGCAACAAACTGATAACGTTCCAAAAATATTTGATTATGAAGCGATTTTTCAATATATTAAATTATCAAATATTTAGATGAAGAATTTAGTTGCATTAAAGAATCTTGAGTTCTCTTGAGTTTTTTTTAATGGGAAACCCTATTTTTTGTACGATGCAGTGAAAGAGCACAATTCGCTGAGTATTTTAAAAATGTTATTAGGTTACATAAAGAACGTTTCGGGAAAAATGCAAATAAAGTTCTAATTGTGAAACTGATTAATTTAATATGTTTCCTACAAGGCGTTGAAATAAATTTTATTTAATGTCAGTTACGTCAAAATAGTTTTCGGCAAAATTTATGATTGTGATTTTCTGTTATTAAATTAAAAAATTTTTAATAGCAATGTCTCTTTCGCAAAAAGATTACATTAAGATTCTTATGGTGCATGATTATTTAGATAGAAGAAGAACTACAGTGGAAGTCTGCGCCCTTTTTAATGAGGCTCGTCAGGAAAATTGTAGGTAAATAGAAGGAACATGAATGTGGACCCGATTTACCCAGAACTGATCGCCAAGAAATGAATGCAGATACACAACTTGACTTTAGTAAAAGTTGGTGAAAATCCACATTCCAGTTTCCGTTATATTGGCTTGTATATGAATTTGAGTTATGCTACAGTGCTTAATATATTACATAAATAAAATTTTCACCCTTATAAAGTTATATTGACTTAAGAATGATCAGAAAATGATTATGATCGTCGAATACAATTTTGAGAGGAAATATAATTACTTGTACGTTGCACTAACGTACGTTGCACTAACACTAATGACAATATGTTTGTGAAAAATATCACTCGTATCCTTTCGGATGAAGCAACATTTTTCCTTAATGAAACTATAAATAGACAGAACTGTAGGCATTGGGCCCCACAGAATCCACGATGGATGCAAGAGTCACGTACTCAACCTCTAAGAAAAATGAATGTTTGAACAGTAGAGTTAGAAAAAAAATATTGGGCCCGTATTTTTTATGATAACTTGACTGGTGTAAGATAGGCTAGTTTTTACAAGAGTTAGTTGCCAACACTGGCAGCTTTATACCAAAATGCAAATGAACTGGAGATACATAATAAAAGACTTTGATATCAACAGGATGGTGCACCTACTCATTACACTCTCCATGTTTGCAGTTACTTGGATAACACATTTTCACAAAGATGAAGCAACGTGGAGCTATAGAGTCATCACCTTATTCCCCAGATCTTACACCTCTTGGTCTTTTTTTTAAGAAGTCATTTAAAGATCAAAGTATCTATGTCAATAATCCGACAATTGTCGCGTGCAGCGCGCGAATACATAAACACAGGCGGGAATAGTTAGTTGACAGCGTACAGAATCAATTTATTTTGAGATCTCATTGTCAAATAGTTAATGGGCAACAGTTTGAACACATTATTAGTTAACGTATTTATTTTGTTTTGTTTGTAATAAATCAATTTTCACATTTAATTTTCACTTTTAATTTTTGCATATTTTTCGAAATACTCTTTATAAAACTTAATAAAGTCTCTATAACTATACTCAAAAAAAAACGTCTTCTTTCACAGTATTGAACAAAAATAGGGGTGCATTTAGAAAAAATGCACTCCATTGACTCTGAAAACGTACGTCACTGTATATAGAACTAACGTATTTTAAAAGACGGAAAAATTAAAATACCTTTTGACCCTTTCGAGCGTTTTTCCAAGAAAAACATACATTGAGAGACTTTTCAGGTGTTGCAGACTTCTTTTGTACAGTGTATATATTTTATATAGAAAAATCCATTATATTTACTTATATTTTTTATATAAAATTCTAAACACTGGCATTCAAATGTTAATATTATATTGACATGTAAATATTATAAGCTGAGCGATATTTAAGTGTTATAGGCTAGACCGGCTTCATTCTACACCCTTCATCAAAATTCTAAGTTCGGAGACTTCAACGTGAGATAAAGCAAGAAAACTACGCATACCCGAGTAAAGGTAAATCTGTTATTGAAAAAGTTTCCTTATATCCTCTTTAGCTTACCGTTTGTTACAATCGATGTTAATGATTTTTTGTTATGTTAATGTTTATGTTAACGTTCGATGATAAGAGCTTTAGGTTTAAGGAAAGTACATTTTGATAAATTTATAAATATAGACTTTTCCACATTTAACTAACTTTTATGGTGCTGTATCAAGGCTATAAATCAACCACTTAATGGTTACAATTCTTGATATAAACTTAGTAAATCAAGCAGTCCTCCAGGAGTTCTGAACATTACAAGATCCCACTAGTCATCGAAGAAGAGAAAGAAAATCAAGGGAGCAAAACAAAAGTCACTTCAAGTCACATAGTGCTTTATTCCATTATTGTTTCTTGTTAATATTTTTATTTAACTGTTCAATATTTCCATTTTCAAAAGGCTGTGAACTCATGTTTAATTAAAATTGAGATAGTAATCTAAGAATTCTATTTTTACAATTATCAATATTTTTGAAAATCATTGTTCTACCCACCACAAGCAAGTCAGAAGAAAACATCTATTGCAGATAGAAGAGAAGACATCACCAATTAGAAGAATTTAAATATTTTGCCTAAATGTTGCATTTTAATGATCCAATTTTTGTTTCAACGTAATAATTACAAAATAATGTTAACTAATAGATACCCGCATAGATAACTTGACACCTATTTTTGTACGTATCAGTATATTTCGCTATGTACCTATAACAATGTGAATCTAGCTACGTGCAAGACATCACCAATCAACTGAAGTATTTATTTTTGGATCCGACTTTAGTCTTATTTGATTATCAGTAACTATACTGAATTTTATCTAGTTTCTATTTTAAGTATCTATTTTTTTATTGATTTTATTGTAACAGTTATTAATTAATATTCTTTAATGGTGGTAATGACATAACAATCTCATTTCATGTTTCAAGGTTTGAATTCAGACCTGCCTTACTTGGAAAAGACAAGTGGCAAGAGGAAAAAACATAGCTTTTCATTAAATCCACACTGTTCTAAAAAACTATCAGTTTCCAGGAAATTCGAGGCAAAGAGCTTAGAAAATAGTGGTAAAAGGAAGACATGCCGAAAGAAAAAAATGGATAATGTCTTACATCATATATAAAATAAGTATATTATATATAAAACAATTTAAAAGAAAATATATTGTCTTTTAAATTTAGATGTATATTTAATTTTTTTTTTTCTAATTTTTTAATTATGTAGTTTTGAATGAAATGCAAATCGATTTATGTAAGTTCACTTTATTAAAAATAGTATGTATCCATTATTAAATTTATTATTTTATAATTGGGTAGATTATTGATAAGATTAAAGTGTTATTATTAATAAATGCACAATAAGAATGGTAAATATAAAATATCAGGTAATTACCTACCTAACGAAATCATCCATCGAATTGCTATAAATTAATATTTGATTATTTAAACATCGTAAATAAGTGCATTGCTTCAAGCTTTAACCATTTCTAATAATTCTTTTTACTGGTTTTAATTCTGCTAAAAATAAAAATTTGATAATATTCTTGGTAAAATTTATATATTATTATTGTTAAATAATACTAGTTTCATACTATTAAAACTGGTAAAGTTTTATGATGGTAGATATTACGATGGCAGACGTTACAAATATCTATAAAGTATTATAAGAGTCTTATTCAAAATCAGTTCCCATACTCTTATACTTTTTCTTAATTATTAAAATCTATAGTATGCCATGTGCTAATGATTAAATGTTATAGCTATAATCCTAGAAATACTTTTTGTGGTTAATTAAATAAAAAACAAATTTTTATTTAAAGTCTGTTTTCGAGTATATAAATCTAAATTTCTATTATGTTAATTAAAAAGTGAAGTAATTGGTGTATAAGCTAATCCGTTGGAAATTACTCCACTTATTTTTCAAAAAACATATTAAATTAAAAGGTGTAAGCAAAAGTAATATTTAAACAACTTATTAACAATTTAATAGCAGACAGTTTAATTGAATTAATATTACATCGATATAAGTAACCAAGTCTTAATTTGTATTAAGACTTGGCTACTTAAATTTAAAATTTGAGTAACTATTGCTTTAAAGGTTATATAAATTGCGCCGTATATTGTTTTAATATTTTTATAACATTTCCATTATAATAACTAATAAAATAGTGAAGATTCAAATTTTTTCCTATTTTTCTTTAAATTATTTCACGATAAAGTGAAACGAAAAGATACTGAAACCATTAGTTAACTAATTTAATGAAAATATATAAGAACAGGCAAGAAAAGGCAAGGGTGGAAATTTTAGTTAACATGATTTTATTCAGAATGGAAATTATATATTAATGTATTTTTATCAGTGATCTATTTATCAGTGATCAGTGATGTGATTCATCTAGAACATTCAGAGATCTTCTACCCCCGGTGCTTATTCTTTTGTATTATTTATTGAAAGGTAGATTTTACCACTGTAAGAAATAACAGAAGATTCCAGTAAATATATAATATATTTCATAAAGATACATCTTAATTTTTTTAATATAATATAATTTAATATATAACAACACCCCCAGATCAATTGCTATTTGAAATGATTATCTGATTAAGCAGTTTTGCTCAGGAGTATACTTATAGCATTATTCGTAACTTCTTCAAAATAAGACTCATGTTCAGTGGCGGCTCATAATGAAATGAAACGGGTGTTCTGCACAGGGCCGATCCTAGGGTATTGGTCGCCCGCGTGCAAATTTTAAACGTATCTAAACTACTGGCGCCGTAGGGACCGCAAAAAACTTGCGCCGTAGGCGAAAATTTTGAAAATTTTCAAGGTCACGCGTTTTCCTGATACTTCAGAATTTTTATATAAAATCCGTTTATACAAAAATATAGACTTTCACAAGAAAAATTTTTGGAATTTAATACCTTTTTGAATAACATTTATGTTTACTGTCATATTCTTTGGTTAAGAGAAAAGGCTTGTAAGGTGAATTTTCTACTAGAGGGTCTATAACACTTAAAAATATTTTCCAAAAGAGTTTCAGCGTCACATTTTGTAGGTTTCAGGTATGTCCAAAAACGTTCAATCGGTTCACCATCGAGAATATATCTTAAAACTACCACTAACTGAGTTCTTGCAGATACATCAGTTGCTTCGTTTGCCATAACTGCCAAAAATGAAGGTTTGTTAATTTCTTTAATTATTTCTTCATGACATACTTTTAATATACGGTCTAAAAGATCATTTTGTATTTCTTTAGAGGTTCCTTTAAATACTGAAGCATTTTGTAGATGTTCGCTTAAAGTTACATCAAGCTCAGCAGAAAAATTTATCAAACCACGAAATATCCCCGGGTTTTGAGAGGTTTCAGCTTCGTCATGTCCTCGCAGCGCCAGTTCAAAGGCCTCACAAAACTTTATGCAGTTTATAATTTTTGACAAAACGTACCTCTCTTTTGTCACATTATCATTATGCTTTTGCACATTTATCCAATAAGCTGAATCTAGCTGCGCTTTAATATTAGTTGTTCCTAATAAAGCTAATTCCATTGTATTATGTAGATGGCTTTTGGAGTTATCGTACTTTTTTATTTTTTCAGTTAAGTGCACCAAATCTGTCACCCCGACCTCCGTCCATGCTTTATCACCGCCAAAAAGTGAACAAGAAAAACAAAATAACGCATTTTTTTTGTTGCACCCACAAATCCAATTGTTCTTCGAATAAATGTCTCTATTAAATTGACGTTTATATGCTTTTCCGCGGCTATCACCTGCAGTCTCAATAACAGTATCGGACAATGGCCTACCATTGTTTTTAAATAAATTTTTTCTTCATATTTAAAAAATCGCTTCACATGAACTAAATTATAAACTAAATCCATTGTCACTATCACAGTATATAAATATTAATAATTAGTACAATAATTCACTACACAAATTCACAAAACAGTATTTAAAATCTCAAATTAACGCGAAATAGGTACGATTTACGCCCGCCCGAGCAGGAAGGAGTAAACATTCACTGATGTTGCCTTACCTGGAAAAAATACAGCTCACTGACCGTGTAAATTCGCGCATTTACGAGCGCCAAGTGTGGATTGTCACGGTAGTTGAGGGGGAAGACGGGTGTGCCGAGCTGTGCTGAGAACTACCTCGTGTGGCCCAGTTCAATGTACCGCGACGCGCTCGCGTAGAGACCCAGATAATTCATCTGGTTTACTACTCAATAGAGGACGGCGGGCAGAATGCGACTTTAATTCAATAATTTGGTTAGCTGCACCAACTAACCAAATTATTTTATTAATAAATTTTAGTAATTATTATGTCGCGAAAATATACAAATATCTAATTTGCAGCTCTGCAGCACCTATACACCAGCCCCTGCTCATGTTACACTTGTCCGTAAATATATTTAATTTCTACATTAACAGTAGAGAAAATGATAAGCATACATAGAAGCATAAGCGGCGACATAGAGGAATACCATAAGAAAAAGAGTTTGTATTAAAAAATTTACCAACGATTTAATTCTTGGATGTATTTTAAATTTTGGTGTCAAATGGAGACAGAGTTATATCATTAGTATTTATTTTAGTATAACTAAATATTTTAATTAAAGGAGTTCATTAATTAACCATACTGGGTGCTTATTTTTTTTAAATCTGTTAATAATTGAAATAATAATAATAATAAATAAGTTTATTTACATAAAAAAGGTAAACCGTTTACAGAGTACAATACAGAGTAAGGAGTAGAGTAATGTACAGAATAAAAGTAAATAATACTGAAACAACAAAAAGACGCTGATGGAGTTGAGGTCCTGCATGTATAGTAAAATAATTATCAATACATATTAATATATTACTCCCCTTAAAGATTGATGAATATGTAGTAACATTGTATAAAAGCATAAAATACTTTAACAGCCTCAATACCTAAACCTAAGTAATTATTACTTTTGTTAATTTCTGTTTAATATTTATTTTTAATTTCTACAAAGTTATGGGTATATAATCCCGGTTTGTATAACATTTCTAATTATTTTCTTTGAACATTGGTTAATTGTAACTTGCTTATTTCAGCAGACTCTTCGAGTAAAGAAATAGTAGATCCTGGTACTGTCAATTTTGTGAAAGAAGGAACTACATTTGTTAAATTCTTGCTTTATTTCAGCAGACTTTCCGAACAAGGAAACAGTAGATCTTGGTACTGTCACCTTTGTGACAAAAGAAACTACAATTGCTAAATTATTGCTCCAATGAGATAGTTATGAGATAGTTCTGTCAATTTTTGTTGTATCTTTGTTTTTTAGTTAATGAAATACAAAATAATTATACATATACAAAACAAATAATTTTTTTTAGATTAATTTAGTTACGTTAAGTATAGTTTTAGTGATATTAGATTATATTTTGTTTCCTCATTCCATTGAATTCATTAATTCGCGTGGTCGTAATTTTCGAATATCTGCTTACCTATACACTTCGCGAGTAGTCACAATTCTAAAAACAAACAATTTGATGGATTAGAATGATTAGCACATTTTTGTACCAGTAAAAGTTCTACTTTTTGGTAAGGTCTTTGACTCATCTGCGTTCGTTTGTGTATAATGATATAACCTTATTTTTTGCCGGTTCAGATGACAAATGTAAGCGCTTCAGCGAAATACCTTTCTCTTGCTGCTCATGAATTTATTAGTAGAATCTCGCCTCATTACAATTACGGTTTGTCGAAGGTTCTCGTAGTTATATTATCGTTTACTACATCAGGTTTTTGGGTGTTTCCAATCCATAAAGAGTATGTTGTTATGCTATATATCACATACGATATCAAATAATACTTCTACATGGTTTCCCGTCAAGTTTTATCGATATTCACCGAATAAACGTATTACTCAGTTATATCAAATGGTGTCCGCTACAAAATTTTTATCGATGTTTTAATTACGCTTTATGTATTTATGTATATTTTGTATGCATAAGGTGCATTGCCACCCAGAAGGTTTCCTAGTGGCTTAGTTAAGGGTGTATTTTGTTGCATGTCAATATTTGATGAGATTTGTTATTACATTGTGAAGTAATAATAATTATACTTTAGGGACAAAGATGAAATTCACTCCCCAAAAGTCTTACGTAGTAGACGGAAAGGCTACATACACGTAAGATAAATACACTGTTGTAATAAAAAATATAAACTGTTATTTATTTGTCTGGTGTCGCTCGGGAAGTGTTCTGCATATGCCTGCATAGTTTCCCCAATATTTGTATTTCTGCGTGATGTGTGATTTAAAATTCAATCATCTATACTTCTTCTTCATTAGAATAATTTAGTTATTAGTAAAGAGAAGCAAGTAATACACTATTAAGGTCAATAAACAAAAATATTGTTTCTCAGTGACAGTTGCACTGACTGAAGTTTTCTTTTGTTTATCTGTCAGCTTCTTATTGTTTATTGTACTCTATTATGTATTATGTATTGTATGTAGCGTATTGTTCATATCATTTTTGTATTATATTTTGTATATTCGCAAGCATTAAATAAACATTATTGCTATATTATATTATTATTATAGTCACATATTTCAAGAAGTATTATGGTTCAATAGACAAACAAATGTTACCTGAACAAAAGTGATAACTAATCAAATAGAAAATATGTCTTATATATGAATCAAATATTAATATATGAATCAAGTATGAATCAAAAAATTAAAGTGGAATCAATCAAATATAATTAAACCATACATTGCTTAAATATAATTAAAGCTACATTGCGAAAAAGGAAATATATTGTTCTATTTTTTTTCTGAAAATCTGTAATAGATAATAGATAAGTTAATTTGTAAACTGAGCCTATTTTCTACTTTATATTCCATAAAATTTTCTATATGTATTTCATATTGCCTTTGTATTTCCTAGCATAAGCGATACCTAATACATGCATCTCAAATGTTGGACACATTATATATTCTATAACTTATTATTTTAAAAGAGCATGTAGTTGGGCAACCAATCCAAATGCGGTTTCTTATAATTTTTATGTATATAATGTCCTTACTCAACTATTGATTATATTCTAAAAATATATATATTAAGAAAATATTGTAACTCAGTATCTAAAAAAAATACCCAATAATAAAAATATTTGCCAATATTTTGTCTTACTTAAACAAAAAATATGATTTTTTTAATACCATATTATACTGTTATACGTAAGTTCTTTTGCATTTTAGTTGTAAGTTGAAATTGGCAACTAATTGTTGTACTTGAGGTATAATAAATGTATCCATTTGAGGTACCATTTGTTGTCCATGACATTATTTACAGTTAGTTTTACATTTTCTAATTTTGAAATTTGAAAACTAACAGATTAAATAAAAAAATCTCTCATCATTTGTATAAAGACTTTTGGAAGGATCAACAATATTTCTTTGAACAGCGAGAGGTAAATATGACACAACTGATTTTCCTGTAATAAATTAATAATTTTATTGGCCAATCGTTAACAAGATAGTAATTTCTGTAATTTGGCTTTCCCACATACAAGTAATAGTACTATGAATAATTAAATTCACTATTAAATATATGTAACAGCACCACAACAAAAAATAAATTAAAATCCGAGAGGGCAATACTTATATCTGCATATACCGTAGATATGTATAAAGGAACAGGACCATTGGTGTTATTAATGTTAATAAAATTTTATGATCAACAACAAGATATATGAAAAAGTAGTTACTCTATGGGGAAACGATTTTTTTATAGTTATCACATCATTTAGTTTTGGGAAAAACGCAAACGCACAAGCGTAGGTTTCATGGAGAAATATAAACACCAACGCAAATACCAATAACAACGGAGTGTATTGCACTGGAATGCAAGCAAAAAGAAAGTTTTAAAAGTACTCGAACGTCATATCATATCCATTACATATTCAGTGTTGAGATTTTCAGAAAAATACTTTTATTTCTTAGAATATATCATGGGTAATATTTAATTGTACCATCAAATATTATAAGGTATAAGCTAAGAAAAAACTCTGAAAATTATAGAGTTCCATAGTAGTTCACCTACCTTACGAGTATGTGACACATGAATAATCAGATAGAAAAGAATAAGTCAAAGTGTGGTTCAAGGTAAAAATTATTAATAGTAAGGTATAATAAAATATATTCTGAGAAGCACCGTAAGAAACTGAATCGCTATTATATTATTAGTTACATTCTTGACTTAAAAATCAATTATAATGTTTGAAATTCAAATATGAAAGTATTAAAAAAAAGTTTGGACACACAGAAATTAGAACATCCTTCCCAGAAAGCCTACAGACAGGATTTGTGTAGGGGAAGGTTACACATATAAACACGGACAAACACCCAGCCCTGAGGGAAGTGCCAAGTTCCCTCTGGCGAGAATCGAACTCAAGCAGACAATGTGCCCAGTATTTGGCCCAGTTGCCACCCTGTTACCAAATACCAAGTCAGCATCACCGCGGCTGGTGCTGACTTGGTATTTGGTTTCATGGAGGCATGTTTCATAATTTTATATTCAAATATAAAATTATGAAACATGCACACCTTAAATAATACCGTTTCAAACAGACATAAAACGGAATTTAAAAGAAAATATATATGAATAAAATGTTATACAGAAGCGTTCCTTTGGGTTAGTGAAAATTACTTCAATCAGGACTCGAATTCAAACATTAGTTAAACCAATTTAGAAAATTAGTAGACTGTGAATCCCATTAAAGCCTTTATCTACTAATTTGTTAAACACAATTAATTAAAATTTGAAAAATTTCAAAGATATTTTTATAATGTAGATTTACCTAAGACCAAAATAAATAATAATGATAATAGCTGCTAATTATAGAATAATTCACTCATGGAAAGTATAGACTTGTCTGGTTCTTTTTAAATCCATTAAATTTATAAAATTTCACGAAAATAGGATTGATATTTGTAATAAAATGACACAATTTTTAATGGAAGTACACATATTTGTAAACATAAATTTGATTTGTGAAAGTTAAAAAAAAGTTAAAATGTAAAATGCCATATTTAATATTTTGTAACTTTTTGTGAGATTATATAAAAATATAAATCAAAGTCTAAACAAACAACTAAAATAATAACTATAATGCTAATTAAAACCTGTATGTTGTAAGTCTTTCTTCTACAAGATTGGAGCTGATGTAAATATTTGAGTTTTAGTCACAGTATCGTTAACTTGTACATATATGAATAGAATATATTCTATATTGGAATTTCGTAGTAATTAAAGTAAACTATAAATATAAAATTGAGATTGCATTAATATAAATAGATTTGAAGTTTATATGATATTAAATGGATTTATTATTTAACACCATAAAACAGAAGATAAAAAAATACATCAGCAGCCAATAGGTATTTTAACTTATAACAATAGTGAAAAATATAAATATGTCAAAGCTTACAGTTGAAATATCAGGTTTCAATATCACTGAATATCACTAAGCAAGTCAATTAAATACATTTAATATTTAATTGTTAAAGCATTTCACATCAAGTTAACAGAAATTAAGGGTAACAAACATACCAATAACAATTGTTTAGTTTACTTGAAGAATATTATTTGATTATTTCTAAATCAAGAATGTAAGTACGTCAATGGAAGGGCCATAAATGAAGTAGTTTTTAATACTTATTTAACCTTTGCTAAAATCTGTTCAATTTAAAATATTTCAGTTTAAGTTTTTCAGGTCCATCTACATGACATATATGAAAAATAAGTCATTCCAAACAAATGCACATTACTGTAATAAATGTGAAAATATGCAAAAGAATCAACTTGATTAAACCTATTGTCTAAACCTATATAATACATTTTTAATATTTTAAATACAAGTAATTTACAATAATAAAAAAATGACATATATATATATATATATATATATATATATATATATATATATATAGGAAATCCATTTTTTTCTTTCTTGGTGCTTTCCTTTTATCACTATTTTCTAAGCTCTTTCCCTCGGATTTCCTGAAAACTGATGGTTTTTTGGAACAATAGGCATATATATATATATATATATATATATATATATATATATATATATATATATATATATATATATATATGCCTCTATACAACACGTTGTATAGAGGCATAGACAACAAAGGTTATAAATGATTCCTTCTATCACTTCTTAAAATTATTTATCGTTATTTATTAACCACTATGTATAATGCTTTACAATTCTCTTAATTATTGGGTAGCTTTTGTTACTTTTAGATTATATACTTATTAATATATTTTCAAAAGCAAAAGGATTTTATTTAATTATATCAGTTGAAAGTTCTAATGTCAGCATTTACAACAAAACAAAATAAAGATTACCCTAATATAACATTATCAAAGTCGTCTGTATAGTTAAGAGAATCACCTCTCCCTGGATCTTCAGCTTATAAACAAAAACAACTTCCTTGTTCGTGAGCCGAGGCATTGAAATCTCTGGCGATGTCCTGAGCTCTTTACTATAGCTAAGTTTTGGAGGTTGATGACCGGTGGTTCCGTTAGCCTGAGCTTCCAACTATCACCACTACGGCGCTACCTTGAAATCATCACGGTCAAGTTTAGTTGCGATCTGGTTAGTTTATGAAAGACGTTGAAGGTGAAAGAACGTGGTGGTGTGCTTGACATTGCCATAGACATGCGGTGGCTGTGACAACCGGTAAACACAAGAACCACCACGTAATTTAAGTTTAAGTGCAATCTCCAATCAAAATTCAGTGTTGGACCATTCTAGCAAAAATAAACTTTTGGTTGAACTAGTGCTTATAAAGACTGATTTTGTTTAGATTAAGTGTTTTTTATAACGATCTCATGGTACCACTGCCTGGATTTTATTGTGAACATTAGTGATTAGGGTTAGGTGAACAAAGTGACTATTTTTGGATTAGTTTAAGTGAAACCGCCAAAATTTTTTGGATACCTTGGATACCTTATATACCCCCAAAAGACTGTGACGAAGGTAATATACCTTAGCCGCAATAAGCCTGATGATATTTGCGCTGAAGATTATTTAGATATTAGAAATGACACTATTAAAGTCAACATAAAGTCATGACAATAGATATGTATTCATAAAATGTAAATTGTTGATATTCTGAAAGGGGTGTAACTTACCTCAAAAGAAAATAAAAAAAAATAAATTCGTTGTTAATACAGAGTGGAAAAACGACAGTAAAACTCAATTAAAAGCACAGCAGAATTAGGTACTTTTTCTGACAGTACTACATATTAATTATTATATTATATTTCTATTTTATCAACTACAGCCTCCTGCTGGTGTCATTTTGATAGTTGAAATATTCATACATATTTGTGTACAGAATCAAGAATTCATTAATACCATGTAGTCTTCTTCTTGAAATGTTAAAATACTGACTACACTTATGAATGATATTCTTATGTCATATTTGGTTTTCATAAGAAAACAGAAAGTAGGAAGGAGTATCAGATACATAGATCTAAGTATAATATTAAAAATACTCTAGTTAATATCAAACATTTATTAGTAATAATAAATTCCATTGTTATACTGTCGCTTATAAAAATAATTACACGTTAAAAATTTTTTGAACTAGTCATGAGATCACCAATTCGAAGTTAACGACCTTAATATCCCAATGAATGTCGTCTTATAGGAATAACGATGTGATATGCTTTTGGGTTGTTGGAATTTTATATAAACATTCTAAGGTTGTAGTTGGTAAATAAATATACCCGTTGACAAGGTGAAAGAACTATTGCGCAGTTTTTGCAATAGCAGGATGATTATACAAAATTTATTTTACAACTTGATGTTGATATATTCCAATACGTTTTAGTTTCGTTAAAATGCCTTGGAAGTGGTCGCTGTTGTGTAGCTAATAAACTTTTTCTATATCGATAATAATAAACCTGATCTCGAAACGATCTGATTCTGAGTGAGTTCATATCTAGGCATACTATCGCGAAATATAGAAAAAACTGATAAACTGCAATTTGGAAGCTTCCAAAAAAAAATTGCAAAATTTAAGACAACATTAAAAGAACTGGTTCCTTATTGTGCAATTTTCAACCTTACGGATAATGTTTACAAAGCAATGGATAATAAAAATATCAAGTTCGCTGAACTTGTCCTCTGTTTCCACTGAATTTTTATTCGACTCGAATTTGCTTGTTTTCGTAATATAGTTCATGAAATATTTAATAGATGCTAATTTTAAATGATTTGTGAATCCACATTTTCATATTTGAAGAAATATACCGAATTGTTTATATGCGAAAATATTCCTAACATTACGTCACCTACATTTTTTTTTGGAGTGGAGTGATCTGGAAAGTTGTAAAAGTTAAATAAACATAAACTAAAGTAGGCGCATGCGCCTTGTCACATAATTTGGACTCACTGAATTATTAAACAACAGTAATAGTAGCCAAGGCGTATTGTGGATTACCCAAATTAAAAAACAGGAAACCAGTTTCTCTCACAAAATAGGTCACTCGACTGGCGTTTCGGCAACCAAGTTGGCATCGTCAGAAGATGAATAAAACTTTTATACTTAATTTAAAACTTTTGTTTTTATCATTTCATCTCCATGCTGCCACCTTCGTTAGAAAATCGCGCGTCAGATCACGTACGAGTCCAAACTTTCGCTGTTTCTAGAAAACTGATATTCTATTTTTATTACTGTTGGTGAAGGTTCCAATTTACTCCGAGAAATGGAGTATTATTACTATTATAAACACTAATAATAAGGATAACCCCGTTTAAAAATGGAGACAGTTTTCCACAAAAAATACGCCGCTCGACAGGCGTTTCGGAAATCCAGTTGGCATCGTTAGGAGACTAATTCAACTTTTAAACTTGATTTACAACTTGAGATTAGGTACTATCTGATGCTGCCAACTTCGTTGGCTAAACGTTTGTCCAGCAAAGTATTATTTTCCAGTTCTTGTGGAAAATTATTTTCCTCCATCTATATAAATGGAGGTTAATATAAATTGGTTATTATATTTGGTAGTGACTATATATCGCAAGACTACTATCGTTTGATAGATTTTCATTTTGTTATACTTTCACACAAAAATAATTGAAATGGATAAGCGGCCTGATGAGGCATATATTACCTGAAATAGGGTCACCTACTATTATACCTACTGTATATATTTTCTGAAACATCGATGTATGAGTATAAAATATTAAATGGGCATATCCATTAAATAAGCATAATCTGTATAATCCACTGTTTTCAATTGCAGTATCAATTTAAACTATCTGCAATTATGAAAACGATAAAACTGGGGCATGCGTCAATCTAAAGAATGCAATACAGGCGTTCGTTATCTGTACATAATCCTATTTTGGTTTGATTTTGGTATTTTGACGGTAGTATAATATAAAATTAAAGTATGATATTATTGTTATAGGTATTTATTGCTATAGGTAAGGACCTAGCTAGTATTCTAAAGCGATATACTAGAATCGAATTAATTATTTGAAATGGATGTGTAAATACTTTTATAAATGCAAGTTGAAGACTATAATAGTGCAATTTTGATTCCATACCATATGGGTTCTTAACATACAACGAATGCATCTCATGTTAAAAATATTTGGTGTGGATTACATAAAAGTGTAAACCAAAATTAAAAATTTTTGATAAATTTGTTTCCATAGTCATTAATTACCAATGGTAGATTATTACACAAAAAACAAAGGAAGAATTCTATTGAAAAAATAATAATTTATATTTAGTACTCGAAATAATTGTTCACTGTTAATATAAAACAAAGAATTTAATATAAATTAGTATAGTAGTATCAATAGAAAAATTAGTGTAGTCATGACTGTGACTATGAAGATTGTGACTATGATAAGAATGTTTTTATTATTTATATCATTGATGCAGAATTTGTTTGCTTTTATTCACAGGACATCCTATGTTAGACGTTTTATTTTATTTATAAGTTGAAATATTTGTGGTTTCTAATATGGCTTTGAGTCTGAAGTAATACTAATAATAATGCTTATTATACCAATAAAAATGTGTCAAATGCTGTATAAATTATGATGTTCCTTGAGAAATTTTTAGTTTTAATTAAAATTTTAGGGTTTCCGTGTAATATAAAATAAAATAAAAAATTTCTTTAGGATATTGTTTGTTGATATTTTTCTTATATTATTTTAACAAAAAAAACATTGTAAATATATGTATGCGTTTAGTGCAATAGCAATAAAAAATAACACAATATACCTTCTTCTATCTATATTATTTAAAAACTAAAAATAGTATACGTAATCAATGGGGCTATACTGTTACGTAAGTTTATATAACAACAATTGATAATCACTAAAAAATTACTAGAAAGCACTAAAAATGGTTCCTCAAATCTACAATGCTTCTGTTGTTTTCACAAATTCAACACATTTATTATATACCGCTTAACCGAAACTGATATTATAGTACACTCGTATATTCATATTTCGATAGCAATATTATATTCATCAGTAGGATATATTGTCTTGAATACGAGCTTGAAACTTTCAAATTCGCAATCGAACAAGACACGATATATTCTGCTGACGAAGAAGCATTGATATCGAAATATGTATTAGGTGCATTAAAATATCGGTTGTTGTTAAAGGTAACATAAAAGGTTGCTGTACTAAAGACTATAATTTTCCTTAATAACTTCCCTTAACTTAATTACAGTCCGTAATACAGTAATGCTCAATAATGAATTTAGATAGTATATATCTAAATTTATTGAAATATTCATTTAATTTGGGAATATACACTATATAAAAATTATTTTTAATATGTTTTGGATGAAAATTTCTTTTACAGTATAATTCCAACTATAAATTCCTTTATGCTTTTTAAGTACAATACTAAACAAGAATTTTAATTAAATTTAAGTCATTATAAACAAGGTGAAGACAAAAAACAATTATGTGGCTCTTTAGAATAATTCCGCCAATTTTAGTAAATACTTTTTCTTTGCAATGTCCCCTAAAGTTTTTCTATGGGGAACTAGTTAAACTGATACTTTAATATCTATTTGGTTTTAAATAAAAAAAAAAAAAAAATAAACAAAAAAAAATCTAAGGACGAGGTGAACTTTATGCTAAGTAATTCTGGTTATGATCCTTTGCCTTGAAAATGTAAATAATATTCAGTAAGTAATTTTGTAAAATCCCATCTGTTAATAAACCCCATAAAAAAATCGAAAATAAATAATGAAGAGGAAAGGGAACACATTTAGCAGAAGGGTATAGTTTAGCTATATCAGACTTAATCCTAATTATTATTTAATATCGAAATTTATTAGTCCTGACGTGTTTCAAATTAAACGATTAAAGAGTATACATTGGATCTTTTAGTGTGACAATAGTAAAATTATTAGTAAATAACGAAGGTCGAAGGGTGTATTCACTTCACTCAAAACGAGAAAACAAATTTAAGGAAAACCATTTACATATGTGCCTAATGGAAAAACTGTTACCTTAAATACCGTTTGCAAAGAAATTATTGGCCATAATGTAATACTTCTCGCTTTTTCTATGTCTCACCTTTCTTTGAGATTAGTAGGACACTGGGGCAAGTCAATGAACTCTGTTCAGTGTTAGTAATTGTCAGTAATATCTCAATATAACTATATTATTATATTAAACAAATTAAAATTTTGCAACTACACTTTTTACTTTTTGGTAGTGATTTGTGTACATTTTTTATTATATTGTAAATTGTGTTGTCACTGAAGATTACAGTGTTTAATCGTGACTCTTGTTTGAAGAAAGTTATTCATTTTTTTACACCTTTTTGGTGTAATACGACTGAATGAATCGTATTGTGGTGAACGAACATTTCTTTTTCATATCAGAATTATTAAGAAGTTAGAATTTTAGGTGGACGTGGTACACCTTTATGAAAGTGATGTAACATTACATTACCGTGTGAATATTTTTATGATCTTTGATTAAATAATACTGAAAAATATAAATGTAAAAATATTTACTGCATCTGTAGACGTTTACAAATAAACATGGAAATTCAGTAGAAACTTGTTAATAATAAATAAAATTGGTTAGCCAATTTTTGTGACACTTGTTCGATATATTTATTGAATATCCTTATTGTAGATGAGCGATATTTTAACTATTCTAACTATTAAAGAGAAATAGAATTTGTAGTAACATAATTTAATAACCGTACATAATATATCAATTTTATGTATTATTTGAAGATAACCACAATGTGTTTATTCACTTTGAAATTTATTCGATACTTTTGAATTCCGGAGGAGAAAGTACATGGGTTTTATTTTTATTTTGTAATATAAAACTTTTCTGGAAGTCGCTAGTCACTTGAACTTGTCACCGATTAGTGTGTAACGATGTAACATACTTTTAATATTTACCACATGCAAAGATTTGGAATAAAGTGGATAGATTTACTGGATTATTCCCGAACTTCATAATTACTAAAATTTAGCACTTTAATTTAATTATAACTATTAAGCGTTTATTTAATTTTTGAGGTACTGGATTCTTCTCGAATTCTAAGGGACTGAGGAAGAATTCACTCTTTAGTATGATATATTTTTTATTAGGTATCACATGGCATACATACATTGAGACAACGGGACAAGACTATTTTGGAATATATTACGATAACGATAAAATTTTATTTTAGTTTTCTAATAGTAAATATTATTAGGGTTACTACTTTTATTAGGGTACATTTATTACGGTACTACTTATACTATGGGACTAGGTACCTGACAAGGTAAAAATATGTATATGCAAAATAAAATATAAAATAAAATACCTGCAAAATTATATAATTATATATAGTTTATTTCATCGCTACTTGCCAAATAAAAAATCCTAAACGGCTCTTATCCCATACCATGGCTTATTTTTATGGATATGCTCAGTTAGACTGTTCCGTTTATCGGCAAGATGAGAGAGTTTTTTATTTGGCAAATAGCGATGAAATGAATAATACATGAATTAAATGTATATAAATTCAGACATACATACATTGAATGTACATATATATATATATATATATATATATATATATATATATATATATATATATATATATATATATATATATATATATATATATATATATATATATATATATATATATATATATATATATATATATTAATTCTGGCTAACGTAATTTAACATATAATCTACGAGTACGAATAGTATTAACTACATAAACTAGTAGTTCAAAAAACTTTTTACTCCAAAATACCTACTGTCTTCAATAGTTGAAATCTTCGCTATGTCAACATTATTGTCAGAAGTATAATTTCTATATATGAAATCATACATTATCTATTAATTATATCCATATAGTACATATGTGATATAATTATAAAAAGTCCATTAAGCAAGGACTGGTATTAACATATAGTGACAGTTACTTAATTTTGATTTTAAATTCTATTACAAGTTTTTAAATCTGTACTAGATTTCTTGTAATATTATGGTTTATATCGGATTTGAATATGTTATATTCTACATAAGTAGATATATGATATTTATTTAAATTTCACGATTACAATATATACATAGTTAGTGTGTAGTAAGCAATTTTACATACGTGTAATACTGGTTATTAAAATATTAAATAATAACATATTTTCAGGGCAAATATAGATCTCAGGATAACATATGAGTAGAATTGAGGGAAAATATATGAGGAAATAACCGTATTGATGGTTGCAATCTATGAGTTGTAGAGCTGAGGAGAGACAGGCGGTGTTTTCTTAAAAAAATATTATTTAATCCAGGGTGTTGGCAAACGGAAAGCAAAGAGGCTATAATTTCTTGATATTCTCAATCGTATTAAAAAAGAAAACCACTACTAACTTCAGCATGACGCCAAATGAAAAAAAGGAGTTATAATTTTCTCGATATCCTTGATCGTTTTGCAATATACTCACCAATAACCGTCTTGATAGTTGCAATCTGTAAATTGTGAAGCTGAGGAGAGACGAGCGGTGTTCCCTCAATACATGACCATTAAATTCAGCATGTCACCAAATGAAAAACAAAGAACCTATAATTTACTTGATATCGTCAATGATTTTATAATATATTCTTATATATAAAAACAAATAACCGTCTTGATAGTTGCAATATGTCAATTGTGGGGCTGAGGAGAGGCGGGCGATGTTTTCTCAAAAAAATATTAAATTCAGAGTATCGTCAAATGAAAATTAAAGAAGCTATAATTTTCTTGATATTCAAGTCATATTAAAATATATCCTTGTGCCAAAAACCAAATAATCGCCTCGATAGTTGCAATCTGTGATTTGTGAAGTTGATGAGAGACGGGTGATGTTTTCTCAATGCATGGCCATTAATTAAATTCAGGATGCTACCAAATGAAAAGCAAAGAACCTATAACTTTCTCGATACCCTCAATGACTTCATAATATATTCTTGTATATAAAAACAAATAACCGTCTTGATAGTTGCACTTTGTGAATTGTGGAGCTGAGGAGAGATGGGCGGTGTTTTCGTAAACAATTATTATTAAATCTAGCGTATCGCCAAATGAAAATCAAAAAAGCTATAATTTTCTTGATACCCTCAGTCGTATTATAATATATCCTTGTGTCAAAATCCAAATAACCACCTCTATAGTTGCAATCTGTGAATTGTGAAGCTGAGGAGAGACGGGCGGTGTTTTCTCAATACATGGCTATTAAATTCAGCATGCCACCAAATGAAAAGCAAAGAACCTATAACTTTCTCGATGCCCTCAATGGATTTATAATATATTCTTGTATATAAAAACAAATAACCGTCTTGATAGTTGCAATTTGTGAATGTGGGGCTGAGGAGAGATGGGCGGTATTTTCTCAAAAAAATATTATTAAATCCAGTGTATCGCGAAATGAAAAGTAAAGAAGCTATAATTTTCTTGATACCCTAGTCGTATTTTAATATATATTCTTGTGTCAAAATCCTAATAACTGTCTAGATAGTTGCAATCTGTGAATTGTGAAGCTGAGGAGAGACGGGCGATGTTTTCTCAATACATGGCCATTAAGTTCAGCATGTCACCAAATGAAAAGCGAACAATCTATAATGTTCTCGATATCCTCAATGATTTTAAAATATATTCTTGTATATAAAAATAAATAACCATCTTGATAGTTGCAATCTGTCAATTGTGGGGTTGAGGAGAGACGAGCGGTGTTTTCTCAAAAAAATATTATTAAATCCAAAATATCGCCAAATAAAAATCAAAAGAGCTATAATTTTCTTGATATCCTCAGCTGTATTGCAATATATCCTTGTGCCAAAAACTAAATAACCGTCTTGATAGTTGCAATCTGTAAATTGTGGAGGTGAGGAGAGACGAGCGGTGTTTTCCCAATACATGGCCATTAAATTCAGCATGTCACCAAATGAAAAACAAAGAACCTATAACTTTTTCGATATTCTCAGTGATTTCATAATACATTTTTGTATATAAAAACAAATAACCGTCTTGATAATTGCAATCTGTGAACTGTGGGGCTGAGGAGAGGTGGGCGGTATTTTCTCAAAAAATTATTAAATCCAGCATATCGCCGAATGAAAAGCAAAGAACCTATAATTTTTTGATATACTCAGTCGTATTACAGTTGTATCAAAAAAAGTTGTATTATCAGTTGTATCAAAATCTAAATAAACGCCTCTATAGTTGCAATCTATGAATTGTGAAGCTGAGGAGAGACGGGCGGTGTTTTCTCAATACATGGCCATTAAATTCAGCATGTTACCAATTGAAAAATAAAGAACCTATAACTTTCTCGATATTCTCAGTGGCTTTATAATATATTCTTGTATATAAAAACAATTAACCGTTTTGATAATTGTAATCTGTGAATTATGGGGCTGAGGAGAGATGGGCGGTATTTTCTCAAAAAAATATTAAATCCAGCGTATCGCCGAATGAAAAACAAAGAAGCTATAATTTTTTTGATATACCCAGTCGTATTACAATATATCCTTGTATCAAAATCCAACGAACCGCTTCGATAGTTGCAATCTGTGAATTGTGAAGCTGAGGAGAGACGGGCGGTGTTTTCTCAATACATGGCAATTAAATTCAGCGTGTCACCAAATGAAAAACAATGAACCTATAATTTTCTCGATATTCTCAATGGCTTTATAATATATTCTTGTATATGAAAATAGACAACCGTCTTGATAGTTGCAATTTGTGAATTGTGGGGCTGGGCGGTATTTTCTCAAAAAATTATTAAATCCAGCATATCCAGCAAAAGCAAATAAGCTATAATTTTTTTGATATACTCAGTCATATTATAATATATCCTTGCATCAAAATCCGAATAACCGCCTCGATAGTTGCAATCTGTAAATTGTGAGGCTAAGGAGAGACGGGCGGTGTTTTCTCAATGCATGGCCATTATATTCAGCATGCCACCAAATGAAAAGCAAAGAACCTATAACTTTCTCGATACCCTCAATGGTTTTATAATATATTCTTGTATATAAAAACAATTAACCGTCTTAATAGTTGCAATTTGTGAATTGTGGGGCTGAAGAGAGGCAGGCGGTGTTTTCTCAATACATGGCCATTAAATTCAGCATGTCACCAAATGAAAAGTAAAGAACCTATAATTTTCTCGATATCCTAAATGATACTAGAATATATTCTTGTATATAAAAATAAATAACCGTCTGGATAGTTGCAATTTGTGAACTGTGGGGCTTAGGAGAGACAGGCGGTATTTTCTCAAAAAATTATTATTAAATTCAGCGTGTCGCCAAATGAAAAGCATAGAAACTATAATTTTCTACATATTTTTAGACGTCCCATCAGAGATTTTCACATCAAAATAATGTTAGATTGTAGAATAAAAAATCTTTTTTTTCAGAGAACTATGGCTTAGATTTGCGTATTGTCGAACTAAGAGATATAAATATATTTTCAAATATCAAATATGGAGAAGTGCATTATATAGAGTACGGAATGATGATTATGATGCCTTCAAGTTATAATAAAAAAGAAACGCACATTTGGCGCAGGGAATATTGTGCTTTTAATGACGTCATGAATTATACATTACTTTTAAACACCCCGTATATGATAAAAGCGATAGCGTAATACATATTTCTCAGTAAAATTTATTCTATACGATTAACCGTTCAATAGCCTTGCCACAGTTTTTGTCACCAACAAGGAAAACAATTGATAATTTAATATTCTCTCCAAATAACCACCTTTGCGATATATACGCTAGTCATTCGTCACTTCCTGGTGTCGTATGTGTACCATAATATCAATATATAACGGCTATGTATTTGTATTATCGTTATCACAGCTCGAAACGGTACGTTCCATCGCGTGCGGTAATCTATGGAGGTAGTCAACATCATACTAGTTCTACCGGTGTGGGTAGAGAAAGAAAAAGAAAGAATGCAGGTGATACATAAACTTGTACTCATCGCTTCAAGGTTATAAGGGTCGGGATTCTTTAGACCTTCATCAATTTAAAGATTATGGAAGTCCCGTTAGTTAACCTCATTTTTAGTTTTGATTAAGTAACCCTTTTAAAATCGTTTTATATCGTATCTAAATGGAGTTATAGAAACACTTTACCTGCATGCAGGTGGAAAGTATAAAATGAACATAGCTGTAAAATATCACGTAATAAAAAGGCTGAAGGATGTCATCTATAATAACAACTAAAATGCCCCTCTTTTCAGGGATTACGCCAAAATGGAATAGAGTAACGATAACACACTGATAGTATCTTTGTAAATCATTTCCTTGTTTACCGTGAAAGAATATGTTATATAAGGGAGGATAAACACAATCATTCTATTAAATCACAACGGAAATGAGTAAAACAACTACTAAGTTTTATACCGCTATATTTTCACAGAAACGTGACTACAGTTTCGACAAATTTTTATGTCATTTTCCTAACCTAAACATGCAGTAAAAAACTCATTAGAATTAGCAGAAAACTTAGAACATACCCATAGCCCACATAATTTGTTTTTGGTATCATCTGACGTTAAAAATATGTTTTCAAATATTTCTCCAGAGGAATGTTTAAATTTAATTCAAAATTTACTAGACAAAATTAAATTAAATAGCACTATAGCAATAGAAATTTTATTAGCTTTCGACACATGCATCAGTCAAAATTACTTTCAATTCAACAATCAGTTTTATATACAAACAGCGGTCTACCTATGGGATCACATTTAAGTCTTCTACTAGCAGATATATTTGTGTCTAATCTAGAAGAACTAATACTAAATTCTCAACTGAGTAAAAAGCATATTCAATTTTGGTATAGATATATAGATGATATTTTAGCTTGCTTTAAAGGTACTACTAGACAACTAAAAACTTTCCTAGATAGTATGAATAACTTACACCCCAAAATAAAATTCACGATAGAACGAGAAACATACAATAGCATACATTTTTTAGATCTTACTGTCACACACAAAAATAATTAATTCACATTTGACGTGTTTCGAAAACCTACATATACAGGGATAACTACCCCATTTGATTCTTACCACCCATGTTCGTATAAAATAGCTGTATATAATTCAATGTTACATAGAGTTTTTTCACTACCTTTATCAGAAACACAGATAGAAACAGAACTTACAACAATTTAAAATATAGCCAAATACAATGGTGTCTCAACAAAAACTATTATAAATTAATAAACAAAAAACAAAATCAGTATACTTTTAAATTAATTTATCCAAATATTAGAGATGATAAACAAATACCTTATGCCACCATCACATATTATGATACATTGTCAACACGAATATCAAATATTTTCAAAAAACATAATATCAAAGTAGCATTGAAATCCCAACAAAGGTTATCAAATTTAGTTTATAACACCAAAGATAAAACTAATAATAATGAAAAATCGGGAGTTTATGGGTTAAATTGCTCGGAGTGCAATAGCACAGATATAGGACAAACGGGACGTAAATTTAGAACTAGGTACTTTGATCATAATATATCCTTCAGGTTACAAAAAACAGATTCTACTTTTGCTAGAAAGTGGACATAATTTCCCAGATATTAATAATATGAAAATTCTACACTATGTCAGCAAATGTTTAAAACTTAATTGGTTAGAAGCAATAGAAATATATAAATACAACCATAGTGATAATTTTAGATTGTTCAATAATCAAGAAGATATACTATATTCTCCTCTTTTTACTGTTACCCAAATTAACTAACCCCCTGTATAATAGTTCTTAATAATATTCATGGAAACTCCCACAATTTGATGGTCGGGATTGCACCATTTATGAAACACGTTTACTTGTAAACCTTAACTACCTGTTTATTGTCATAACACTTAGTCTCTGTATTTGAATAGTATATATTATAGGAACAGAATGTTCGTATTTTATTCTTAGTTGAATCATCGTTTGAAAATGATATAAAAATTGTCGAAACTGCAGTCACGTTTCTGTGAAAATATAGTGGTATAAAACTTAGTATTTGTTTTATTCATTTCCGTTGTGAATTATGAACTACCACAGAGTAACAACGGCTTCATCGATTAATTTCTTATTCTATTAATTGTGTTATTGGATTAGAATTGGATTGGATGGAGTTGGAAAACATTATTAATGACTCTTTGGTATTAATTGAACGAGTAGATCAATTGCCAATAATGCTCTATATAAACCTAGTAGCGTTAACAATATCTTCTGTAAAAACAGGGGATCAATTTTACACCAACACTGAAATATTACACGTTACTCAACCCACATTTCACCAACCAAGTGAGCATCATCTGAAGATAATTAAAACCTTATTTAAATGTTCGTCGAAAACTGGTCTTCTGCTCTTGTGGCTGCAGCGAAAATCATCATCAGAAGATAACAATAACTCAGTTTTAATTATCTTCTGATGATGTCAATGTAGATAATGAAATCCGAGTCAAGTAACGTGTAATATTTGGTTGTTTGGGGAAAATTTGTCCCTTGTTTTTGTTGCTGCATTGAAGGTTCTCCCCCTTTCCCAGGAATATCTTCTATATTCAAAGATTACCAAAAGTTCTGAAAATTGTATCTTGATGCTTACAGGGAGATAACTTGTTCAAAAAGCTTTTATTGTTTGAACATTAAGAGATAGTTTGACATAATGTCATTAGATATATCAAAATGCAAACAGTAAATATTTGTTACAGTACACTAATATTCATCTAAAGATTATGTCTGAAATAATTAAACAAAACAAGCAAAATCGTATTATTAATAGCCCCGAAAATGAACAGTTGGATTAGAGAGTAAGGTTGATACAAAACTCCTAAATTGTATGAGACATTATAAATGTTACAATCTCTTTAGAGCCTTAAACTGAAAAGAAAAAACATGAGATGTCTTGGAGAAGATCTTAAAAAATCCCTTCGGTAGATGAAAATTGACTATTATTGAAATAAAACAACTACATTTATTATTAGACTACAAGTATTAGTAATATTATAATGTGTCCTTTTCTATGAAAACCAGATTAACAATGTATGACAATACATATTCGAGACAATTTGACTAAAACAGATAACAAGTATTATTGTCTATATTTCTTTATTCTTTTATTTAGGAAACACAAACTGGCGATTCTATTATGAGGCAGATGTGAACACTTGACTAAAGAACAAATATTTAACATCAGCGCCCATGGTCGCACGTCGATACAGTCTCAAATTTAGCTTATTCATTTGTACACTTTGCAATATAAATACATTTACAAGGCAATGTATATAATAATAACCTCTAATTCGTCTGAGATATATCCCTATATGTCAATTATAAGGATTAAGTTAAATATCTTATAATGAGATGAACAGGCCAGTCAAGAATAGGAAAAAATCTTAAAACTAGGATATCGAACTGCCCACGAGGTGTGCAGTAAATAGTGTGGTCATTACTCAGTCGCATTGAGACCTTTACATAGTGAATATCGAGTATGTAAGAATGTATAGTTTATTTCATCGCTATTTGCCAAATAAGAAATCCTAAACAGCTCTTACCTCATACAGTGACTTGTTCTTATATCTAGGCTCAGGCAGACTGTTCCATTTATCGGCAACATATCGGAAGAGTTTTTTATTTGTCAAATAGCGATCAAATGAATAGTACAGAGTTCGATGTGGCCGCGCGTAAAATGCATCCTTTTCCCCCCGAATACTGCCACACTCTTTCTTCTATGCATCCACAGATAGTCTTACACTTTTTCCTATTCTTGACAATCTGTAAATGAAATATCTCTCAAAACTGTTAATCCTAAAATTGTCTACATTTTGGAGACAAGTTCAAATAGCTAGTTAGAAATACATATACTCTCTACTTTTATTTAAGTGTTAATTCTTTTATTACATATACGTTTTTGGAAAAGTCTTGTGTCTATATTAATATGCTATAAGCTACAGTAAGCTTGTTCTAAATTGTCTACCTCAATTATAATTTTATTTATAGGTAAAAAAACTTAATACTTCTTAACATTGATACAATGATATAAATTCGCATGTAAAAATTACAAATCTCTATTTCAATTTACAAATTAAGAAATTTGTTTCGCTTAATTTTTACATATCTTTACATATTTTTAATACACAAACAATCTCAATGCTTTATATTAAGAATATATTATATTTTTATAACAACATAAAATTTTATGTGGATAATTTCATGAAAATGTTATTATTTACCATATATTCGTCTTGAAATTATCATATTTTGTTTGTATTTAAAAAGAAAAAATAGGCAAACAATTTATTTAGCCTTTTTGTCATCCGTGTTGGAAACTATATTAAGCACAAAAAAGTACATTGAAATGTTTTCCACTAAACACGATATGGAAGTATGTTATTTTAGTGCATTATTGAATTTATCTAAAAAAGTAGTCTTATCAAAATTGATAATGTTGACAGTTTTGTTATGTAATGACCTGAAATATCTCAAATCTCCAAATTTCCTTCAAAATTGATCCAAGCTGATATAATAACGTATAAATTAAGTGGTATTTTTAAATTCCAAAGGTGGGTCGGAACAGTTGATGAAGAAAATAGGAAATAAACTGAAATTGGTTTGAAATAAAGCAGATTTATGATCTCAGAATTTAGTCTCAACCATCCACAAATGATACAAACATTGTGATTTGGATGTAATAAAACTGATCTTCTATTCATCTTGAAGCTATGAAGTAATGGTTATACATTTAGTCATAACCAAAGTTTGGTTACCTTTAGGCCTATCGTTATTACAGGATAATTGCACTGAGAATATTTTTAATAACCATTATCATCTGTTATATATTCACCAAAAAAGTTGTTTATTTCTGTTGACTTTTATTTCTATAATTATTATCTTAAGTATATTATTGTCCCTTATGCATACCCTATAATCCATTTAAAATGTCTTTTAAATTACCCAAATTGCCTTTAGTTTTCAAAATCTGCTTGGATACTTTTACCAACAATTCGTAGTAGTTTTGAATTCTAGGCCAATGTTCTCATGAGAACGTTTAAACTATCTGAAACAAAATGATGTTGAGTTTCTAGTGATATGGGCAAATATTAATCTGATCTCACATTTGACCCATTTATTCCCATACGATGGTCAGGTAAATATATAGCTTTTATATATGCTTGAGCTTTGAATTTCAGTAAGTTACTGGATTATTAGAACTTCATATACTCTACTGTACTGCATTATACTTTATGAAAAGAATACATGTATGCCAATGTCCACACCGATTCTGCTTTCCAGGACCTGTAGATTTGTTTTACTATAAAGGGGCAGTCTTCTAATTTCAACTATTCAAATAAATGCAGGCCTGAAATAACAAAAAGGGCAGCTGTGGTCTTTTTGAAAATTTCAATACTGCTTGACGGAGTGGACATTTGAAATGGTCAAAGAGACCGATGATGCTAATCCTTAAAGTAAAGGGTCGACTTGAAGACAAAATTAATAAATGTGAGCTTAACCAGCACCCAAATCTGGTGGTTTTGTTTGTGGTCAATGGCGCCTTAAAGATCGTGGGTGTGTTAGAGTACCGTGTAATTTCTTTCTTATCTGGATATGTGTTAAACGTGCAAAACCGAAATATCTGAGAATCAGTAGCATTCCTGTCGACAGTTCCCATACGGGATGTCGATATGTTGGCAAGCCATAATAGAGTAATGAGTGAAGGTATGCATCTACAAAGAAATTTGTAACTGGACTGTATTATTATCGATGTGCAGCCCTTAATATTTGTCCCTTGGTCCAATGCAAAAATACTTATTGCTTTCATATTTCCAAGTTTAAAACTATATTTCTTTCAATTATCAAAATAAAGATTGTATAAATGGTATTGAGATAGAAGACTAATTATTATGAGATAACGGATATAATGATGTTACTAGTTTATTATTCTAATTTATCGCCGTTCTATATATTATTTTCTTAATCATGTTATTATTACCATTTAGAGCATAATCTTATAATAATAATCATTTATTTATTTTGAAAATTATTTACAAAGTAAAGTCTCCTTTGGAAAATGGATAAACTTTAAAAAATGTTAATCTCACTTAGAGGGAAGCTACACGACTACGGCTACGACAAACGACAAAATGTAAACAATTCTATAACACTCTGAAATATTTATTAGCTAACGAGAGTAATGATATATTTCAGAAGTTAAATTACTAGTAGCGTTATTTGAGAACTGTAAGTTCTACTCCAGGCCTAGTTATAATATCAATTTTAAGATAAATACCTCTAATTTTATTTTGGATGAAAGTTATAAAATTTGTGTTTGTCAGATTTCAGATATTAAAGTCAGTTTAAAAAATGGCGACGATATGTGTAGTGTATTATTTAAGAAAAATATACGACGAAGTTTGTACTGTTCTGTATCAAAACTGTTGTGTTCAGATACATAAATCGCGAATTTAATATAGTTTAATTAGTTTATTATTATTGTAAAATGAAATATTTTACAATGGATTGAAACAGTTTTGAAGAAATTAATTTCTTTAAAGTAGTTTTTTATAAAAATTAATTTGCTGGAATGTTACTGGTTTTAGATAGATTAAATGAAATCAACACTCGTGAATTTTCAGAACTCCTGGAAAAATTTAAATAAGTTTTTCAATTTCAATGAAATTTTTCGCTAAAACAATTTTCTGATGACAGATGTGAATAATAATGCACACTAGATTTGTGGTATCATAAATACTTCTAGATAATATAATAAAACTCAAGTGCAAACGAAATGATGTATTACGAAAAACAATATACTTGAAGAAATATATACAATAAAATCTATTCAAATAATGAGAAGGAACTTATATAGAACTTGAGAAAATAGCTGTTATTTTGAGAAAAAAATATTTTTGTTATTGATTGCATATTAGAAATATATGTTTTCCTATTTAAATATTTCAAATATAGACGGTGATATTTTATCTGGAATTTTGATAAATTTGTTAAAACTCAGTAAAAGCCAAGCAAAGATCATTATGTATATGCATTTAGAGTTTTTAACTTAAATTGAAATTAAACATTAAAATATTGAAATTAAATATTTTATCCTAAGAATGGCAACAAGAAATAAAATAGTTTACCAGCAAAATACTCATGAGAGGACAAATACATTTTTCTAAGTAATTGATAGCACAAAAGATTCTCAAAATTATGTGTCTTCTTATGAAAAAAAATCACTGTATTTTTGTTGTGTATAATTTGTGAATAATTTGTAGCAAATTCTAACGTTTTTTGTTGCTCAGCACTTACACTGCTATAACACGAGATTTATTAAATTATTCATTTTTAATTATCCAAATTATTATGCTTCTTAAAAGTTTACTTTATACTTAATTATTAGTCAATGTAGAATATGCAAGTCATTTTTTTGTGGCATCAGTCGCTATGGTTATTAGCCACATTTGGAATCCACCATTTTATATATATTTACGGTTTGGTGACAGTTGACAAGACAGCCATTCTGTTTGTAAAAATTCCATCATATTTATTGCAATGGGGGTTGTTAGACAGCACTGTTGTTATTTTTTACATTTGTTACTGCTGTTATTGTTGCTTTGTTTGCTGGCGAAAATTTTGGATATTCCTGTACTACGTGCATTATCGATATATTCATATTACAAGTGCTGAACATAATTGCGCCATTATTACAAGGAAGACAGGAATGCTTCAGTTTTGTACATCCAGTCCTAAGTCTAAGTCTGGTGAGTGCGATCGTTTCATGACGGGTTAAATTTGTAGGCAATTTACAGATTTCTATATTTATTTTAACAATTTTATGTTTGTTGACTATCGTCTCTCACTGGTTCTAAATTTTATTACATCCTTATTTCAACAAATTTATGATGTCTTGTGGACGAATCGATATATCATCACCATGAATAGAACGAGTTGCGATGTGACTTGGGTCCCGCAAGAAAGTAACTTATTTATGAAAATATAGAACAAGGCAAATTATTAAATAAACTTGTTTTCAAATTCATTACAATATTTCCCAGAATTTCCTGAAGATTTAATAAACAATAAACGGGTAGTTTACCAAATAGAAAGGTAGCACGCCTTTTTATTCATAAATTTCAGTTCAATAAAATAAATATTATATTTATTTTTGAATTCTGTTTTATTTCTAAACTGTTCATGATGAATAAAGTAATTTATTGATACCTGATAGACATTGGTAAGAAATTGAAGGCTTATTACACATTAAATGAATATTATGAGTGTAAGATTGGTAATATTTTTTATTTAGTATTACATTTTTTTACAAAAGCCTTTTTTATTTTTATGAAATTTTAAAATAATAAATGGTACTCTTTACTCCTTAAACATATGTATAACAATAAACAAATAGTTTTTCACAATGCAATGTAAAATACCAATTATCAGTATTAATATTTTTTCAAAATGACAGTTTAGAATACATTACTTTCAAATTCTATTTGATATCGTCGTAGACGGTATGATTTATTACAATTCAGAAAACTCCTTTTTCTTTTTTGAGAAGTTATATGACATATCGAATAAATACTTTACTGGCACCATGAGTAAACATCTGAAATAATTTTTCATTGTGCTGCAAAATTTTTGATAATCTCTGTATAACGCAGTTTGTGTTTAACAGAAACTGTTTTTTTTTCTATTCATATTGGATCGACATCAATCAATCGGAGAATAGTTATAATTACAATATAACTTTTCAGCCTCACTAAATGAAATATGCTGATAAAAATCGGATAATTTTCTTGTTTGACGTACACGTCATCTATATCAGCTCCGATACCATCGATCAAACAAATGCTTCCTTATCAATACAGCTTCCTTAGGAGGAATAAGGAAGTGCCCTCAGTTTTGGCAAATAATTCAAGTAGTCGGAACAAGGACAATGAATGGTATTTCGCTTTGTACAGACGAAGAAGTGTTACCTTAACCGGGATGTCAACATTGGGACCACGAGTTCATTGCCCGACACACTACGATTTCCCCTACTATTACTCCTACCTGTCTGGATCCACAGCACACTCTACAGTCTCCGTCCACAACAGCCAAAAGACCTGCGTGCTTATCCGACTACGGAAAAACAATGAGAACTCGTTCGGATGTATCTATAAAGTATATTACTATAACATTTTATTGGTATAGGACTCGGTTGAACGTCTCAAGGATAGAAACTTTTAAAGACGAAGAATGAGTTTCGATGGTACTACACACTCTCGAATATATTTGGAGAATGGTTATATTTTGAAGATAAAGGAGTAGACGAAAAGAAAAAAAAAATAAAGGATAGAATCAGTGCTGCTTCCAAATATTTAATAAATATGTTAATACTTAATATGACCCCTTCTTCGAGTAAATTTAAAGGAGAAAACGTAAGATATCTGGAAATGTGTGCGCATTTAAAAAAATTATGTTTACATTTTTTAATATTAATATTATACCGATGATATGAGTTTGTCCTAAAAACAAACACAGTAATTTTACTCATTTAATAAACACATTTAGTGTAACTGATGCGTTACTAATATTATTTAATGGGTACCAGATGCAAGTACGTACTTCTTTTCACTCATTCATAAATCAGACGCAATTTATACATAGCAACTACGACCATGCTAAGACTGACTTAAATCAGGTCAATATTGGTGGCCAGCCAATGGGAGGCTCGACGATGGCTTTCGCACTAGTATAACTATGTGGCGATTACGCCTTGTGGCCTTTTGGCCTAAAAACGTATTTGACCTACACTGTACATTATTTTCTATAAACACTTGCTCGAAATGGTATGTATAAGAGTGTTGGAAATAAAAAAAAGGATGGATATAAGAGTAAACATAATTTGTTGAATATAAAGTGTAGTAAGTGAATGGTTTTCAGTTATTTCCAAATAAGAAAACATTTTTTTTCTCAGCATAATTTTTCTATTTAACATCAAAATATTTGACCAAATACCAATGCACATATGTTGGCATATTTATTTTTTATTCCGTTTAACAATATATAACAGTTTGTTGAAAGGTGAATGGACTATGATACATTGAAATATATTTGTTAGTGGTAAATTATATTTTTATCACTATTAACAGTTATTACTAATGGTTCATTAGTTATTTTTAAAAATAACATATATTTCTTATTTCACATTTCATATTCATAATTGGTATTTGAAGAACATTTGCTATCTTTCTCTAATTTGTATCAACTGCGATTGTCCTAATTGCGGACATATTACAAGACTATTTAATCAACTGGTCCACCAATATCTATTTTTATAAATATGCACATAAATACACACATGAATCATATCAGTGTTAATGAATTTAAAGAAGATTAGGTGGGAAGCAGTTCTCTAGAACTGCCCCTCCTCTGCTAGTTCTCTATAAATAAGAGAGTAACTATTTTTATTCTGATTTACGAAATTTAAGCTACAACTTTAATATTATACAATTGATAATATCCCTTGTAAATACTTTCTAAAAAAAGCGAACCCCGCTTTTTAATTAGAACAGTCCCTAGTCAAGAAACGTGTTCAGTGTATTATTTATTTTTGATATATATATATATATATATATATATATATATATATATATATATATATATATATATTTTCTTTTTAATTAATGTGATAGTGAATAAGTTTCTAATGTTCTTGCATGCCACCATTTTAATACTATTCATTTCATAACACCCTGTATAAATATGCTACTCAAGCTTTTAACAAGAAGTCGTTCCTTAAGCCATGAAATGTGTTCAATATATAATTAATTTTCAATATATAAATTTTTTATAAATAATGTGGTAATGGGGATATTTTCAATATTCCAGTATTTTCAATATCGAGTTATACTATTTAAAACCACGATGCGCTTTGCGCGATACCCTTGTTGTCTTGTTAAAGATGTTTATGATACGTAAACTCAAAGTTAATGAAAAGTAACAGATGCAGCAGCCGGTAAATTGCGTCAAGAAAAGTTTTTCCTCAGCTTCTCTCTATTCTTTAATGGCCTCGATATGAAAAAGATAAGGAGGAAATAATCGTAGTATTTTCTATGATAGTATAGCTGGCAGCCTGAGAGGGAGGGCCATTGCCTGGAATCGATCGAATTTTCCCGACTTGCGTGACGGTTACCATGGAAAGTGTTGGCCCAGGTCATGAGGGGTCAAACCCGGACCTTCCGCATTCATGTCTCCCGAATCCGAGTTCAATCAACCCCCGGCTTTTTGTTTGTTTACTAACAATAAGGGGTGGTTTTCCATTCATATACTGCCCTTAGAATATGATAGGCATCCCGGAATCTCACTTTAAGAAAAATAATATATTATTATGAATGTTATTTATAAGGAATTGAAAAATTGAAGCAAAGGGTTTGATCACAGGAATCCGGTTTCAAATATACGAGAACACATCGGACACACACAAACTATGATAGGTCTGGGTGCAACGAACCTGATTCAGTGCTCTCAGTCACCTTCGGGTTGAGTCTTATAAAAAAGGATTAAACTAAAAATGGACCATAAGATAAATCATCTCAATGTACAATTCCTACAAATATTTTCTTCGATGATAATTTCAATTGGTTAGTTTATTGTTTCATATGCAACATTTTTGATAAATAATATTTCGTAGAAATGCATTCCTTTTAATAAAAATATTAGCTGTATTTAAAAAAAATCTTTCTGAATTATTGTCGACATAAGTTGTTAGTGAAAACAAATTATCTTTCCTTAGATAAAGGTTTTCTTCTTAAATAATGACAATTCTTCTTCTCTGAGTAAAGGAAGCAAATGAAAAGGGATGTAAATAGATAGTTTATATAGCGAAACTGTTAGGAAACCAATATAGTAACGAATTAATGAATATAAAATATAAGTAATTAGAAATCATAAAATCATAATAAATAATTGATATACGATGATAATGATTTTTTTAATACTTAGAATATTTAAAACTATATAATATATCTCTGATTGGCGTCAATTGGAGATTTGGTGTTCTATTGTGACTTATGATACTAAACTGATATGTTGAGTTAATAATAGTTTCTTCCCACATTAGTTTCATATATACTACGTAAAATTACTATCAGCAATTATACAGGTAAGTATATGAGTAATATATTTTTCGTAAGTTAATAAATATGATTGGAAATTTGTAAGTAGTTTGCAAAAATCGTTGTTTATTATCTTATCAAAAGATGCTTTATATTGTCTTAAATACTAGTTAAAAATTGAGCTTTATCAATAATATTGAATTTTTTTTATCATTTTCATAATTTTGTTGTAGGTTTAGGCATAAGAGAATATATATATATATATATATATATATATATATATATATATATATATATATATACATATATATATATATATATATATATATATATATATATATATATATATATATTCTATTGCCAATTATGATAATACTTTTTCTCTTTGAAAATAGATATCGATTTCATAACAATGTTTGGATAATATAATATGATACTTCATTATTTTAGGGGTGTTATATATTTACAAAAATGTTGCTGTTATATAGAATAGGTAATAATTAAAAACCAATTTATCTATTACATATACAGTTTACTGATGATTCTTATATGATAAGACATAATCCAGGTTCTGTGAAAAGTTAATAGTAATATTTTCATTATTTCCAGCTCGAGAAACGCTATACATTACATCCTATCATTTAAAATTCTGATATTTTTAAAGAAAATAATGTATGCATGATGAAGAAGGTATATTTGTTTTGTGGTGAAATTGCACTTCTTCTTTACAACAGAATTTGATGTTATAGTTCACTGGAAAGTTTGGTTTTACTGAAAATATTTGTTTATTTGTAGAAAACTAAAAATAACGTTTTTATTAATTTTGAATTATGGCAGAAGGATTTTAATCAGGTTCTTTTCAAATATTCTATGATGAAATTGAGTAATTTTATCTGAACTGAAAAGTTCGTCTATCTTCTTTAAAAAAAAATGGTTTTGATGATCTCTCAGTATCCTAGAAAAATTTGGAGGACATTTTTTCAGCCGCCCCTTGATGAAAAAATAATCTGGTGGGAAAGCATAAAGATCTAATTTAGTCATCTTTGGGAAGGACGAATCTATAATCTATTATTATCAATAGTTATCAGTTAATATTATTATCTATATCTATTATTACAAAACATTTCATTATTTCTCTAATTTGCGAGTATGGTAACATTGGGATTTATTGGGATACACTGTTTTGTTTTGAAATTTAAAAATATTCAATTTAAAAGTTAGTTGGGTAAAGCAGATGTATTTCTCGTATACTTCTTACTTTTTTATAAGTAGATGTAAATGTATCCAACTGTATTTTTCTACATACATGGTAATTAAAAAAATTACCATGTATTTTTTTTTAATTTTACACAGATATTTAATTCACATAAAAATAAACTTTTTAATGTTATCTTGGCTTAAAGGTGTAACACATTCTTGCCCCAATCTTATAGATAAAATTATTATTTTTTGGAAATAAAATATATCTTCTCAATAGATCGACTTGTAATGAAATCGAATTGTAGAATCACAGATGGTACTACAATTCATCAAATAGATATCTGAAAATTAGTTGTCTATTGGAACTTTAAAATTCAATTATTAGAACGGCTGAAGTTATAACAATATTTTGTAATGTTTCTATATTAAAAACTACCCTAAAGATTTTCAATAATCCTCAAGTAAGGTATTAGGGTAAATAAGACAACATATTTTATAATATGATTATTAGAAATATGAAACTATTCTTCAATAATTTAAACATCGATCATTGTTTGTTCAAGTTATTGATTGCTCTAGTTAAATTTACTCTAGTTTTAATTCACTGATTAAATATTTTTAAAGTACATATTTTCTTATATCAGTATATTCGACGGTAGTAATTATACCTTGACTAATAACTAATTTTAAGTAAGGATGGGTTAATAAATTTTTTTCTTTGTAATATGTTCAGCGGGTTAGTAATACAGTGTTTCTGGTTACCGCAGCACAAAAAATAATAAAACAAATTGAACTAGAGTCAGTTGCAGTGGAAATTCACATTAGGTTTTCCGGAGGACCCGGGATTTTCCGGGCAGAACGCGGCAGAGGGTACGATGACCCGGTATTGATTTTATGCAGTTTCACTTTTATTTTGTTTTGATAGGATTCTGGCAAAACTTATATCATTATCAAATGTTCAATGCTTATTTCGATCACGCAGGTAATAAATGGGGATACGAAAATGCGGATAACTGCGCTAATTGATAGTATATTAAAGGTTAAAGATTCGTTTAATGCAATATTGACAAATTAAACACAGATATGCATACACAGAGTTTATGGCTGTTTTGTATATAAATGACGCGTAAACATAATTTTTATAATTAATTGGGATTTAAATTTAGCTTCAGATTAATCGTAGTTACATAGCAACAGCATATAAAATATGACGGGTCGAATTTAATATTTTGTTTAAACCTTACTCACTAAAATAATATTTGCTAGTAGTTTTATCAAAATAGCAACTTGCATTACATTCTCTAAGGTCAAACTATTCCTCTATTAATAAACCATTCAAAATTTGTTGATCCTTCTCCTGAACATTTAACTACGTTTTATTTTTAACAACAGAGTAATAGGAGAAGATAGTTGCCAGTTGGTCAATAATCTGCTACAAAGTGTTCTTGTATTATATTTAAATGCAGTAACTTTTGGAATTAACATTTTACATGATACTCGTTACTCAAACAGTAGTTTGTACATGAAATATGTGCAAGTTTAGAAAAAAAGAAAACCAAAAAGAGCAACATAAAATGAATATGGTAGTGTATTACGACGAAAGTTTGAAAATGGTTTTGATTGAACTACTGTAGTTCTTAGTAAAATAATTGATAGCCCATGTAAGCTAATTCCAGTATACACAGCATTCTATTTTATCGAATATAGTTTTATATCGAACTTGAACATATATTTAGCATGATTTTGTTTACTTTGATTACCATTCTATATTTTGACAACTATTTTTGTTCATCTCAGTTGCAAATTAAAACTTGCAACTAAAAATGAATGTTAATATATAACATTGACTTAGTTTTCCACAAAACACAAAAACACTATACACCACACTCTATGCACTACACTGGAAATGATTAAAACTAGTTTTAATTATCTCCAGATGATGCCGACTTTATGGATGAAACGCGGGTCGAGTGTAGTGTGCAGTGTTTTGGTGTTTTGTGGAAAACTAAGTCAGTGTTATCATTACACCAAAGGTTCCAACCTACTCCAGTATCTTAATATATATAATTTTTCCTTTCAAATCCTTTTCTTTATTATTATGTGATATTCATCTTTTCTGTGTGATGTAATTCTTTTGATTATGTGATATCCACACAGTCTTATCTGTTAATACCAGTATATATGAAATTCAATCGAATTCGCACCATATAACACGAGGTGATATGAAGGATAGAAAAAATTAAATAGATTGTAAAGTTAATTATATATAAAACTATCTATGATTATTATACTACGAATTAATTAATCTTTGAAAATATTTTAATATTTCATCCTTGATCTTAGTATATTCAATGTTCAAGTCAGAATTCAATATGCTCATCAAACAAGAGTTTCATTTCATTAATTTGTGATTAGCCTATTGGGAATTGGTATAGTTCGTATATATAGTCCTGGGTTTGGGATAGATTCCATATTAAATAGAAACTTGCATACGTTTCCTCATCCATTATAAGTGATTTCTTCAGGACAATTTTCTCCATAATTGTTCAATTGAGAATTCAATGAGTTAGCCCGGGGATGCCAGTAGTTTATGACAATGAATATTTTTAACAATTCATATAAACATTCATAAGCTAATAATTAATTTACTATTTGTACCACATTTAACACCATTAATTTTTATTTTGAAGGCAAATTAAAATAATAATGGCCCTAAACATGAACCTTGAATTATACCATAAATTTTATTTAGCTATGCAACAAAATGGTACGTTCTACATGATAATATAAGAGTACATTATAGCAAACTGTACAGAAGCATTATAAAAAAAATTACAATATTAAGTTTACTTCCGTTCCTTGTTTCTATGAATGTTTCCAAAGAACTATCTATTTAATTGAAAATCAAGTAAATCTTCTTATTAATAACGTCAGACGTCAGATCACTTCTTATTAATGAACACCCCAACTGTACATAAATGGATTTTCGTACTGAAAATAATGCTGTGATTTAATTTTTATTTGGTTTGGATCTATCCTACATACAATTTCTAAATTCGATTACGTGCTTCTTGCTTTATTTGCTGAAAACCCAAATCTATCATCAAACTAAAGTTTTAACACTATTCAGTAGTTTTGTTTTTCGAAAATATTAGATCGATCTAAAAGATTCGTTGCATTTGTTTTAATTTATTTAAAGACAGGGAACCCTAGTTGCAATTATGTTATTTTACAACTATTATGATTTTTTTAAAAAGAACGTGGGGATAAAGTTTCTTCTACTGGACTATATTTATGCCAGAAGAATGTGCAATTGTGTATTTTTTTAATATATAATTGCGCATTTAACTTTACCATAGATAGCGTTATCAACAGTTTTGGCGCAAATGCCAAGAGAGTTCGAACGAAGTAGATGCACTATTGCACAAGCTCACGGCAGAGAGTGTTGTGCTAGGTCGGCGTCGGGACGGCGTACAGTTTGAGCGTCGGGTGCATTTCCGCGCGATCCCGCCAAAACACTGTTAAGGTGCGTAACATGCGTGTTGAGGCGATTTTCATACGTCCAATTTTGAGGGGCTAGGGGTTGAACTGTGCTAACGACTTGAGAAAATTGCTCGTTTGTGTTCGCGCTTCTGTTATGGCTTGAAAATGAACCGAGTCAATATATATTTTTTAAAGATATACTTAATATTTTTATATTGTCGATAAACAACTAAACTTAAACATCCAATACAAATTAAAATAAAGAATTATACACGTATTAAAGAACATATTAAATAACTAATTCCATAGTGATGTCGTAACATGTCGTGGGTTTAATAAAACACGAAAATATAATGATGTATTTATAGCGGCTATATTTTAATTTATCGATGATAAACTATTCTAAAAAGCAGTAAAGAGCAATGAAATATTTTCTGTTCTATCGTTGTATCATACAGAAATTATCAAGCATATTTGCCAAGTAATTAACAATGTTTGCTACTGAACCTTGTTAGTTAAATCCAGTAGTTGCGCTTCCGACTTGCGGTAATCTGAATACAATTTAGCAAATTTTTACAGACCACAATTGTACTTGAAATCGCTTCCTTTTTACTTGTTAATTAAATCTTAGCAGCGTAAAAAATACCATTTAATTTAATTTCATCAGTTATTAAAACGAAAGTCAATGTCCAAACTGACTAACTAGTTAGAAACAGTGAACGAGTTCGGGGGGTTCGACATTTCAGAACACAATTTGATTTGAAGTATGAAAATAGGAAAACTATAAGGAAATACAAAATGCAATTAATGCAGCTACTGTAAAGTCACAGGTTCATGATTGGATTCTTGTTTTGCAATGGTTATTTTTGTAGTCAAGGAAAGTGTCATTGTAGTATTAAAAAATTCGCGAAGTAATAAATTTGCCAAGATGCAAAATTTTCGAATATTTACCTTGAATTGTATAATTTAAAATTAAATACAAAACAACATTTTTAATAGAAATTTCCATGGATTTTATAAAATTTATATTTCCATAATTTTAACAGTTCTTAAAATTTCGATTCCAAATAATTTTTTTTTATCAAAAATTAGTTTAAATAAATGATCGTACATTGGCCATATTAGTATTACCGATGTTTTCTATACGATATATTATTATTGTAAGTATTTGAATTAATTTTCAAATATATAATATCAAAATATTTAATATCAATATAGAAAATAATAGCACAACAGAAAATAATTTTGAAAAGTACTGATTTAATGTTTATGAATACTATTTTTACTTCTATTACTAGAGTAGTACTTTCAGTTACTAAATTGTGTCGAAATTTAAATTCTGCACTGGAAAAGGGAAATATTTCTATTTTGAAATCAGATTTTAAATAGAATTGTTCTCTTCAAATCTTTTTTAATGTTGAAGACTTCAAACAATGACACAATGATCAATGAATTAATTAGTTAATCAATTTTACTAGTAATAATTACAAAAATTAATAATTAAGAATTATTTCAGAATGTGATATCCCATAATATATTGTCAACCATTTTTTTATACAACAATTTAAGGGAATTGAAAATAAAAAAATATTTTTATTTTCTCAATTAAAAAATTTATGAGAATTATCAACCACAAGTGATATAATAAAGTACTATTTTATAACACTCAATTTGAGGATTTATATCTTTATTACAATAAAATTTTACCTTCCTTTTAATTTTCCTGATAAAGAAAGTCAGGACTTTACTAAACAACACACCTAAAATTAAATAAAACATTAGCCTTATCGAAATTAACTATATCAAAATTTTGTTTTAAAGTAATAATTTAGGCACACAGAGAAACATAGATGTTCACTATATACTAATATTATACTTCAATATATCCGGTAATCAGTAATTAATATAATGCATTCTTAATCAAAAATATATACTTAATTAAATTAATTATGAAATATCGCAGTATTTAAAATTATTTAGTTTTAAATTTATTCCACAACAAAATAATTTTCAATGTAAATAATTTTTTGTCTTTTCTAAGGAAATTTCTTTTAATAAAATTTTGTCATGTTTTTATATTTATAGTCATAAATATTATATGAATAATGAAATTAATTATGAAATATCACAGTATTTAAAGGAAATGCAATTTATTTTATATTTATTCAGTTGTATAATTAAATTTAAATTATTTTAAAATAATTTAAATTTAATAATGTAACTTAACGGCCACCCTCCTTTAATTATCTTTATATTTTTTCGAATATTTGAGTTAGAATATTTGAAATATTAATTATTTCCTATACTTCTGCATTACTAAATCTTTGTTTTATATTGACAAAAAGTTCTTGAACTTTTATAGTTTATAATTATATTTAAATTTTATGAATAGGAATGAATTATATACTTTTGTATAGTTTACGTATATGGATTTTTTTTTCAAAAATTATATAGATTAATGACATTATATATTTACATATTACCAATAATTATTACTTGAATGTTTGTGAATCAAAGACGGTTATATGGAACTGGCTATAAGAATTTTACTTTTACATATATTTACATATATTCAAATGGTTGATTTAGGTAATACGTATTTAATATGAATTATTATTACATTACTATTATTATTTAAGCCTATGAAAAATTAGAAGCCTGTCAACTTTAAAAAAATGGACAAGGTATTAAGTTAAGCAAAATATTTGTCATCTACGAGACTACAATAATAAACATTGTGACAGTTGATAAATACAAATTTTATTATTTTATATATTTATTTTATTATTGATTGCACATAATTCATAATCTATTTTACATATATATATATATATATATATATATATATATATATATATATATATTTACTGTGATCTTCTACTTTTTCATCATTTAGTTTTTTTAAGAATGAATAAAAAAATTGTGTTTTATAATAAATAAACTAAGGCGGTAACATTTTCATTTTAAAATGGTCTTTTAAGGGAAACCAAGTTTTGCTAAGCGAAAAATTAATATTATTGAATAAAAGTTACTTCTAGATAAAATTACATATAACATAAAACACCTATGGCGTAATGTGATACATAATTGTTCATAAATAATTTTTGTAGTATCATGGGCAGATTCATTTTTCACACACATCGCTTTGAAAACCATAGAGAACGAAAAATGAAATCTCTAAACGGAATTAATTAACATGTTATTATGAATTACTGCATAAAAATGTAAAAAGATAACTTCAACTAATTTGTGAAGAAACCAAGTATATCTTCTGCGATTCAGCAATTATAAATATTTCGTTAGATTCGCTGACCTATGTCAAATTAATGTTAGTTTGGTTGTGTGAATTAAAAGAAGCGATAATTATGAGTAATGTATTCATTTCTCACCAATCACACAATATATCTAAAGGATACATTTGAAATTGAAAAAATGTTCAAGTGATAATGAAATTTTTATTGATTTATCTATTTTTAGCTGTCAAACGGTTTCACTATCAAATTGGCAGTGCATACAATGAATTACACGTACTTACAGTTGCTAAATGCAGTTCTGTCTTAAAATAAGGTGGTTTTCTCAGAAATATTTAGTTTGGCAACGAAACGTGGCATATAACGAAATTTTTTTCCGTTCAATATGATCAAAAGTGAAAATTCAAAATGGCGTCCCGTCCGTTTCCTTTATTGAAGCGTAGAAACTCAACGCCCTTCAAATAAGTTATTTCAAACAACTTAACCATAATCAAGGTAATGCTTAATCACACTATTTTAAATTCAGTGAAATGAACAACTAGCTTCATCCAAGCTTTTCCAAAAAAAGTTTCATAGATTTTTGAACTTTGACCTTTAAAAGTAGAAGTCGGTTTTCATTTCCTATGGAAAATTGTCGAAAATATTCGGCGTAGACTCCAAAATTTTAGTGTTACGGAGGTCTGCTTTATAATTTCTAGTGATTTTTTGCGTGACAAGTTATTCCTAGAGCATCTTCTGAAAAAAGTGAATCTCAAGTTCAAGGCAAGGTGAATATGTCTAGTACGTATCTATTATTAGATAAACGTTTGTTATTTATGTCAGATTTGCAATATGTGCAATTTTCTAATGCTAGTTCATTTTGTTAGGTTATGTTGTAATGGCATCAAATAACTTCATTGAGCTAACAATATTTTTGAGTGTGTTTTTTCCATATAGGAAGTGAAACGTAAGTACGATTTGCCATTCACTTTTTCTGTATATTCATTATATCTACATATATCTTTTATTACTGTATACCAGCTTCATCTAAAGCAAATTAAGATTTACTTTTGTCTATACAATTTGTGTAATCAGCCTGTAATCCTTGACAGTATTCACTATACAAGTATCTAACTATGAATTGTCCTTTAACACAGAAGATTATTTTATATCGATATTATAAAAAAATGCATATATATTAAACTAGCTATATTATTAATAATAATAAAAAGATGTAGCACCTAATAGTTTGTAATGTCTTCTTTTCTTTAAAATATTATTTTTACATTGTGTATGAAATTCTAACTGAATAACTTGTAACGCGTTTTGTGTAACGCTTTGTTTATGCTTGCATGGTTTTGAAAATTTTTGGGCCACCTTTGTGAGAGCTATAAATCAATATATTTAGTACGTAAGTATATAATTTGGACTAATTATTATGTAAAGTAATAGTAATGGTTATCTTCATATTATTGAAAATATCTTCATATTAATTATTTATAATCCATTCATAATATCTATTTACAAAATATGTACTGTTGTAAATATCAGGTTTCACATAAAAAGTAATATTTTCCAATATTGTTCTTAGCTTTCATATTTATATGTGCGTAGTTCACCAAATCTACTTTGCTCCAACTGGGTGTAATTTCATTGTACCCTAAAATGTATAACATTATTTAATTAACATGTTTATTAATGTTTATATGTAATATTAATAGAGCAAACTTTATTTACCAAAGATCATACTCAAGTACCACAAAATAAAATTCTACGTAAATACGTTCCCCTTTTGAGCCTCTTTATGAATGTTAATCGAATATATATTTGAATTACTTGAATCTCAGAAGCACTAACTCAAAATTTTATTACAATTTATCTGCTGAGATTATTTTTAAAATATAAGGAAAGCAGTCTCGTTCCTCACCACTTTTTATGGTGACCTTTTTATTGTTCATAGCCATATGAAATGATATGTTAAATTTACCGGAACTGTGTAGAAATCTACAAATAAGTGACATAAATGAAGATTCCAATGTACTCCAATTGGATTAAATGCTTCATAGATAATTTATAATGGTTTTTAATTCCAATGTAGTCCAATTGAATTACATCCTTTATACATTATACTTTATCTGTGAACTATTAGTTATTTTCGGACTGAATATTTCCTAAAAATATATCTGGAGCTATATTCAATTTTTTTTTAATTTTATTTTCTGTCTAATATAACCAAATTCCTGTAAATTTTATATCTGTATAAATGGTATGGATTTCTTTAGTATTAAATTTGATCAATGAATTTTCGTTATCGATTACTTTATATCGGTAAATTTAACAGCTGCAACTGTTGCAACTGATAATCATATTTTACAATATAATTTAGTCATAATATTTAGACTCAATGCAATTAGAAATGCTTTGGAGTATAATACAAATTCTATTGATACTCCCTATAACCATAGGTATACGGAAATAAATTTCTGAAATAAATGTGACTGTAAACAGAAATATAGTAAAAGCTGTAGATTTTAAACTAAGAGTGGTTTTAACCATTAATAATAGGTAATATTTCTATAAGATCTTTATTTGTTTCCCATTGCCTATACAAATAAGATGCATTGTGTGGTTTATCTATCGATGAAGATGATGCAGCAATAAAATACTTCTATATATGTAATGATTGTACGAGGTTGTTTATCAATAATATGTGAAATGTGATAGTTACTTGTATTTAATTTTGATTTCTAGGCAATAAGAAGATAGAGGATAGATCTAGATACATCCTCTAGGGAATAGATCCTATGCTGTCTAGATATATCTACATAGAAGAGGATAGATCCTCTTTTATCTAGATAGATCTAGATAGAAGAAGATCTTTTCTAGAGCATACTTATATTAGATTTTTGTCTCTGTAAACACAAAACAGAAATCTTTCATGGCATGAATTGGTTACTTGTTTACCATATTTTCTTTGTCACAGACGTGCTTACATATAAATGTTTATATGGAGGAATCAGGAATTTAGGAAAAATTTTGAATTAGGGAAGGTAACTTAATTACCTATTACTAGAATAATAGACAAAATAAATACTACTTCTTTGAAAATGAGTATTGCAAACGCTACGATTTTTGGATGTCTATAAACAATAACACAAATTCATTTAAATCAGTATTATTCAAAATTACTTAAAAATTATTATAAGAATGTTATTACCTAGTCATGTTGCCTAATATGGAGTTCGAATATTGTGAAATATGTTAATCTTTTATATGTTATTTTCTTCAACTCTGGTTTAAATCTAATGTATTACATATAAATCCATTAGAAGATAATCTTAATTTGATGGTTGCTGAGTGTACTATACAGAAGATAAGTCAAGTCCATACAATAGGGTTTTATTTCTGTTTTTACAGTTTTCACATACTTTTTAAACATCCTCTACAATTTCAGTTGATATTAATTCTTAGATCACCAGAAGTTTCACAGTCAACAATAGCGAAGTTCATCAACATCTGCAAAAAGGGGAGAGAGAAATCAACTGTCCAGTAAACTGTATCCATTAGTTTCCATCAATTGTGAAGTTGTACATGGATTACGATGGAAAAGTGGGTTCTGTCTATATACAAAAAGATTTATTCTGCCACAGATAGAAGAATTAGAACTCAACATCTTTGATATCACATGGTTCAAAACATTACCCCATCGAATTTCCTTTGCTACTTTTACAAATCATATCAATTTCATTGATATGATTTGTAAAATATGTGATTTGTGAAGTACTGAAAGTACTTCATAGTTTCATCAGAAATGAAGATACAATTGTTCACAAGTAATAACTTCCTTCATGTTATGAAAGAAATTATTATTTGTGGACAATGATCAAGAGATGAGAAAAAATAATTATTTCTTCAATTCTATAAGTAATTAGATGAAATACATTTTTAATTGATACAACGAAGGTGGTAGCTAGAAATCTGGTACAGGAGGTTCTAGATAAGCAACTACGTATGTTGTTCCTCTGTGAATATTCGGCATTCCCCAGGATCTTCGTAATTTGTTAGTACTTTACGAATAACTAGTGTAAGTTTCATGGAGATCATAAGAAGTGAATGTTACCTTTTGTTTTGTTTTGTGACGCCACTAGAGAACTATTTAGTGATAATAACACATAATGAAACTTACAATTACAAAGGATTATTTCAACTCAAAGAATTAGCCACGTCACCCAATTGACATCACAAGCGAAGATTTGAAGAAACTATTTCATGGAGAGAAACTAATTTAATAAAATATCGCGGAGAGGCAAATAACGCGGAGTGTTATGTTTTAGAAAAATCGTCACCCTCATCATCATTCTTTCTATATCATCATGTCATCTATATGCATCATTAATTCCATCTATAGTGATGTTACGGGCCGTAATGCCTATCACCATCAGAACAGGTTACTGTTCTGATGTCGATGTGTGGTCAGCATCACCAGATTCGCTTTAACTGTTTTCACATTTGACGTCGAGTCGCGTATTATATGCGAATAGAATTTGATTTGGCAGGAGTTTTCAGGCCTAGATACAGCAGTTTTCAAACTTTTGTGACTCAAGGTTTGGTCAATTATAGGCAGACATTATCAGGGTTCTCATGCAGTCATCTAAGGAGCTATATTTCTACAAATGTTTTATAATTAATCACTTACTGCATCTTTAGTGGTCATTTAGTTATAATTTACCTCACTCATAACTAACAATAACTTATTAACTTAAAATCAGTATAGTTTTGTCTACGACAAGGTAGATATAGGCCAAAGTATTTTCGCTGTTATTATTTTCAGTAACGTTAAGTAGTTTCTTCATGCTTTAATGCCACAATGTAAGTGTTAAAATTTTTGATATCTATGCAAATATTTCGTAACCGAATTTTATTATCTATAAAAATTGACTTAAAATTATATTAAATATTATATTAAATTTTATATTAAATAGTAATATAGTAACAACTTTAAACTAATATTAAAGAAATATTAGTTTGGATCGACTCGATAGAAAATTTATCGAAGTGAAAGAGAATTTATTGAAGTACTTAATTAATACACTCAAATAGGATAAGGTACTATGGACATTATGGAACATTATAATGAATGGACAACTTGAAAACTTTTCGTTTTGTTTATAAAATGCGTCATATTCTGTGTATGTATATTTAAACAAATATGTTCTTTGTGAGAATATTATTCTGGACTGCCTTGTATGTATATTTCGAGAAACAACATTTTACATAAATCTTTATTTCAACAGCAAACTAATAATTTTAAGAATTAACATGAATGTAATGTAAATGTTATTGCATCCGTTACCACATTTGCGCCTTATTATTATTACTTTGCTATAAAATTCGACCGCCACTGTATTTATTAATTAATTACACGACATGCAACTATCGTAGTTTTATAATAGCAATAACATTGAATGTTTAGAGATCAGTCAGGGTCTCAGTTTGTGCCAAATGCTCGCAAGGTTTCGATGAAGAGAGAGGGGACGAGGAAATGCACTTGTTAAATAAAGATCTAAACTTAGGCTGACGTCATTTAGATATGCAATTCAACCTTGCACTAATATTAGTGCAGAATTAAATAAGTTTAAAACGGTGGGGGACGATTTGGGGATTTTCATGTAATTAGCACGCGTGAAATAAATTAAAAAAAAATGATCGCATAAAATGGTTACCTGGAAAATACTTTTCATGATGATAATAAGGTCATTTGGAATAAACGGTACCGAAATTATGTATTACACTTATGTATTAACAAACTATGAAATATGTGAGGTTAGATATTATATTTTTTCAATCACTAAATGAATACTAAATATATACCCAATGTGAATTAACAAATGTCTAGTAATAGAGCCTAAAATTATTATTTGTATTAATTTTAGCTGTTTGTTTTAGGACTTAAATGCCTTGAAGAAGAGCTAAACTCCTCAAAACAAGGAAAAATGAGAGAGGTAGGTAACATGTTATTTAAATTATTGGGTAAAAAACACGTTATTATATATTGGCGATTCACAGTATTTTAATGGCAAATTTTGTTTACTCATAATTTCCCAGAAAATTTTATTATTGACGATAAATATTGGTAATGACTGGTATATCCCTTAAAATAAATGAAAAGTGACACAATAGTAAACGTGCCGCTAAAATATACAAGTAAACTGAAGAAGACTATGTATTTTCTAAGAAAAAATATTTTATTTTGTGACTTTCTGTTCTGCAATAAAATATAGAAAGTATCCTACATTTAACGATTTTCCTAATTATATTCAGGATGGATAATTAGTTACATACATCCTTAAACATTTTTATAAAATATCGGAAAAATATTAATTGCGGAAAAATGAGGCACAGAATTTCGTTACAATCATAATATATCATTTATTAATCAGATATATCATTTATTAAAACAAAATGGTTTTCTTTCGTAATATATCATAGATATTATTTGAATTCTTATAGGAAACTATTACTAGGCAATTTAAAAGTAGTAAAGATGTATGTTAAACTGAATAAATATATCTGAATTTGTATAGTTAGTGTCTTGATTAAAGAAATAGCAATGCCGTTTGTTGCTAAACTACCTTAGTAGACATAATAATTGTTATTTAATAAATGAATTCTTCTCAAATACATCCTAGGAAACTATATAGAAACAAAAATTACGTAGCATTTACAACATCCCCATTAAAGTTCATCATTGAATTTTTTATAAAATCTTATATGTATCATTAAATATGGAGCATTTAATTAAATGTACGATTTATTTCTTCTTCTACTTGGAATAATTAATTTTTTCGGGCGTACTCGTATATACATAAATCAAATAATATATAAATACAAAAGTTTCTGGGATTCAGCAGAATTAGAAAAATTATAGAAATTGTTTAAATTAGTAAATTCGCCAAGGGACCATTTCTTCTTAGCTCTATCAGATTCTAGAAGGAAGGGGTTGGGCTTCGGAAGAAGGGAATGGTTCAATTTGAGAGTAAAACAGATATTGCAACCACTCAATTTAATACCATTTCTGCAGAGATCACTGAAGAATCCTGCAAATTCTATGAAAACGGTTGAACCATGAAGATCAGTGGTGATTTTAGCAATAACAACACACTATCATATAATATAAAATACAAGAATATATAAGGAAAATTTCTTATAAGGAAAGATTGTCTCTCTTTAAGCCTTTATTATCGTTGGTAACGTATTTTGTTATTAGATTTGTTGATCTGCTATTAAATGTGGTAGTTGTAGTCGTGGAATGGAAATAAATAAAAAAAATGTTGTTGAAATAATCCACGATATTAGTTGATCGCTAAAAAAATATTGTAGGGGTTTCTTGTAATGCTTGAAAGCAAAATATTAATTTAATATGGTGATATATACATATAAATTATATATGATATATTATATTTATGTTTGTTCTAATTCATTCATATGTATTTTGAAGATATGAAAAGTAGTAATTTATTGATTAAAAATTTACATCATAATAAGACGTAATATGAATATATAATAAGGAATAAATCAGAGTAGTGTATTTGCTACTCTTATTTATTACAATTTAGGCGTTCTTTGAGAAATTAAAAAAATATGAGTTCGTAAACTTTAACCTCTTAAAACTTCTCAGTTAAAGAAAAAGGGGCAACATATTTAATATTAAGCATTAATTTATTAGTTCAAGAAAATAAAATACAGCTCATCAAGAATAGGAAAAAGTCGCAAAACTGCGATATCGGACCGCCCACGAGGTGCTCAGGAAATAGCATCGTCTTCTCTCAGTCGAATTGAGACGTTTGTGGAGTGAATATCGATGAATATATATTGAATGTGAATGTACATACACAGAGTTCGATCTGGCCATGCGTAAAGTGCATCCTCTTCTCACTGAATGCTGCCTCACTCTTTTTTCTATGCATATCTAGAGAATTTCATTTCTTTTTCTATTCTTAATGAGTAGTAGTTTTAGAGAATGTTTTTGTATAGAATACTTTTACTTGTCCTTCTGGAATCTCGATCCTAAAGCAACATTTTGTAAGAAAATTATTATTTTAATTTTCATAGAATGTTATATAATAACTTTTCATATAATAACGATAAATATAAATAAGCAATATAGAGAAAAAAGTAAGTGATAACCGAAGCAAGTTTAAATTCGTTACTCTTTTCTTAACCGTTCAATATAAAGATACCTGAATAATTGTTTACTATATATTGAAGAAATTGCGAATATTTTAGATAAAAATAAATAACATTGATGTTCGATTTCATTGTTTTTTGTAGTTGTTATAATATATTAAGTAAATATTAATATTCACTACTTTAATTTTCTAATAATTGTTTTGGGCGTAACCCTTTTTTTTCTAAACTTTGTTAGTGAGTTATTCGACAAGAGTATTTCAATTACTTGGTCATATTTCTTATTATTTATTTGATTTTGAACGCTATAGAAACCAAATATATCACGCTGCAGTCATTGTTTAAATTAGAAACATATATATACCGAAAAGAGTAAACACTAATATTTGTAGCTTCTATTACCGGGACGTGTATAAAATTGTTTTGTAAATTGGTGCCGCATGAATAACTTAATAGAAATACCTATGAGGTTATTATTTGAAATATTTTGCTTTGTAGTCACATAATGTGCTTGTTTTGTCATGCGGTAGGTCCACAATTTTTGTGGAAATATATTTGTCACGGAATATACTTCGCAAAATACAAACCGATTTTGTTATGTTAACAGTTATATTGTGGCCCACCCCTTCAGTTGTACCTGACGCTCTAAACTGTAAAATAAATAGTACATGGTGATTTGAAGGTGGAGATATGTACTATTATATACAACTAACAAAAATATGAACCATTATAGGTAACCGTTGTGAAGTTGAAAGTAAATAGGGAAGGGTTGAATATCTGCAAATTGTTTAAAATTAAATAATGTTCGAAAGGCTCAAAATAATAAAGTAAAATAAAGTAAATATATCATTGTTGAATGTCAAATATTTAAAAATGCTAGTTATCTTGTAACTGCCGAATATTTTTCACGTTAATTTGTGACATTGAGGTTATTTTTTGACACAAGGTCATAAGTCATAAGTTTAGTTAAAGACATTAAGAACAAAAGAAATAAATAACATTTCATGGCATACTTATAAAGGCAAACTTTAGTATTTATTTTGGAGTTCGTCTTTAAAATAATCTAAATTAGTAATAGTACTAATTTTATTTGTCCACTCAGATCAATATATCTAATGGAAATGGAGAAAACCCATTTATTTATGTCAAGAAACTATTTGATAGTTTCAAGCAACTTATTTTAAATATATAATAATAAAATTTTTTATTTAAAATAGTTTTATTTTAGACATGTTAAACAGTGGCTCCGAAAAATAAAACATTATTGTTTTAAATCTTGACACCTTGTTTGTGCAATTTTATAGATAATTGTTTACTTCGATGTTTCAATATTCCAATTATTATAGAAAATAAGTCTAGTAAACCTTAGATAACTTACATGTATTCGTGAAACCTTTATTTAATTTCGGTTATAGTAAACATAATCGAAAAAATATGTAGATGTTACCATTTTGAAAACTTTGGTGTTACCGTTGCAAATATAATAGATGTATGTATGATGTAAGAGTTTTTTTAACGTTTATGTGGATCGATACCTACTCTTTGAGATAATCATTTTTATGCATTAGAGTACGAGGTACTTTTTTTTGTTTTTTAAGTTTTTAGTCGCTTTTTTATGGTTTACTCAAAGCCAAAAAATGCACTCCAATAACTCGAGTGTGTTATTGATTATATTTAATGCAAAATTACTGATATTTTTATTATATTTCAGTGAATATTATTATCTTATATTATCTTATCTCAGAATCAAAATTCAGCAATGAAACATTGATATAGTTCTGGTGGAACTCACATACATAATAATTGTTTATTTCTAATAAATTTTACAAAGACAAGTTATAGAATATAAAATAAAATATTTTTATTTTAAGCATAATCGTCCATGATGATGTATACTTTCCATAAACATCGATTAAATGAATAAAATTCATTTAATCATTGATTAAATGATTTTTTTATAATACTTTAATCAGCAATCAGAATGTTTATATTCCACTCTATAAGCTAATATGCTCACTAATGCTAGTATACTAGTTTAACATGTTAAGGTCAACATCCAGTGATGTTACCATTGCACTTTATTTTAAGTCTATAAGTATTTTAGTCTTCTGTTGTTCAGGAGTAACAGTAACTGTTCCAATAGTGGATTGCAGTGTTCTTCTAGTATTTAATGATGATTGGCTATTATTTCACGGATGACTTTTTGTACGGTTGGGAGACGTAGATCAGTGTGGAGTGTAGCATTTGATAGATACCAGGGAGCGTTTACCACCTGTCTTAGTATTCTTGACTGGCATCTCTGAATAATTGCCCCATTGGATTTGCTTGCTCATCCCCACAACTCTATGCCGTAGGTCCAAATAGGTTTTATGATGATAAGGAATTTATTTTATGTTGACAGTTTTGACTTTCTTCCTATTAACTAATGCAGCTCTTTTGTTTTTATATCAATTTGTCCTTTCTTCTTTTGTATATGTTGTCTCCAGTCCAGTTTGTTATCTAAGTGAAATCCTAAATATCTGGTTTCATTACTTTGTGGTATTTGTGTGTTGTTGATTGTAACTGGTGGACAGGATTCTGGTCGAAGGGTAAAAATTACATGAGCTGACTTGTTATCGTTAACTTTAGTACGCAATTTATGCAGCTATTGTTGGAGATGGTTAAAATATTTTTGTATACATTTAGAGGCTATCACAGAATTTTGATGACTTGACGTGATAGTATCATCAGAAAACGTTCCTATTATTGTATTCTTCGATGTTGGTAAGTCAGAAGTATGCAGAACATACAGCAATGGGTCCAGTACACTTCCTTGTGGAACTCCTGAATTAATTGGATGGTTTGGGGATACTTCGTTGTTTATTTTAACATGGATCTGTCGTGCTTCTAGATATGATCTTAGGAGATTAAATGAATAAAAAAAATTTGAAACACAAGTGAGAGCTGCGCGATATGAATTCATTTTTATTATTTTTCAATCAAATATAAGTGAATATAACTAAAATCTTTCTTGAAAACCTATCGCAGTATTTCTATAAGAAAGTAAATTTATGTAGTCTACGAATACGTTTATTATCATTAGATACAGAAGAGTCTCCTCAGGCAAGAGTACATTGTACATTTTTTTTGAACTCAAGTATAACGACAGAAATATAACGATTTCAATTTAATTTTACGCATATGACAATTAAAATATTTCCTTTAGGTTTCGTAACCGTTTGGTAAGAAACTATCGATTATATTTGATAACGCTGACGACGGGTTGCAAAATTTTCCGTATATTTGGAAAACGATTTATCGGTACAATTATCAAAAAGGTCAGAGGTAAATTCGATGAACTTCTGACATTTGGAGTATACCCCCATATATCACAGCTCCATGCTATACTGCAGTTCCAGGGGAACAGGAAATGCGCGAAGGTCGTACTCAGTCTATAACTTTAACGGCACTTTCATGCAAAGGGCACATATTACGGGGTCATATCAGCTTCGCACAGTTAAATAAATATCTTCAGTTCGTGGAACCATGAAATATTCAACGTTTATATATTCAGAAACTAGGGATATAGGTGACTATATACAGTATGGTGATAAAACTCATTAATTAAACAAAAAATTAATAATTTTGCTATATATATATTTTCTTAACCCTCTATGGTCGTATGTAACTTCAAAGTAACATAATACATTTTACTTAAAATATTGAAATTATATGTGCATTCCCCCTTTATAGTCCACTGTTGCTTGAAAGTAATGATATGGAACTGCATTTAATAGTATTCCAGCGCCATCTGAAGATTTATGTTAAAAATAATCTCATTTTTAGATTTGTTGGCTACCAAGATGGCGTAAAACATATAAATGTGACTTATCTTAATTTTATTTTGTCTAGAAACTTAAAATATTGTCCAAAAAAATTGTTAGTATGTTGTGTAAGGTTTACAGACTTAAATTTTAAATACTCGTATTGTAACACTCCTATAGAAATTGTAAATATAAGGACATTTGCTTTAGCAAACAGGTATTTCACTTCTAAGTTACGGTGGGCTATAAGGTGTATAAAAATGATTTTGAATTGCAGCCATACAAATGAATCGTCGTACAAAGATCAAGCAGAAATATACTTATATATACTTACCAGAATAATAAAAAAATGTTGAAGATTCTGAAGATTCGGCTTTAAGTGATACTAGTGAAGATGAGAGGGAATTATTAGCAAATATGTGTAATGAGGTTAGCAATAATACAGTTACTGAAGTTAGGGATCAAAGCAGCACAGACGAAGAAGTTGAAGAAGATGTGCTTGTATCAAAGAATAAAGAGAATTATCCTCAAAACAGTAAGACTCTTTGGGACCCAGAGGACGACATCCCTCTAGCCCAATTTATCCATGGCAAAATTAATAAAACAAAAATTCACAGAAGTTAAATGAACCCATCAGCAAAAAAGAAAGGAAAGCTTGACCTAAATTGGAAGACTAGTACTCGGCTGATAAGACCAGTCTTTGCTTGGAAAAGTAGCTAGCCAGAAACCAGGTAGCCCTTCTAAGTTACTTTGAAAAGTTAGTAGATAGAACTGTACTAGGAAACACTGTAGAGCAAAGTAACCTCTATGCTCTTCAATGTGATGCGAATAAACCTCTTTCCCTAACAGTCAAGAAATTACAATGATTTATAGGTATTAATTTGATTATGCCTATTTATGGTTTCCCACGAACTCCAATGTTTTGGCAAAGAGAAACCTTGGTATAAAAGATTTCAGAAACTATAAGCAGATATCGTTGGGAAGAAATAAAAGCCAAACTACATTTCAACGATCATGACGATACAAAATTTCATACTGAATAAAATACTGAGGATCTGATGTCTAATGTTACTTGAAAGTCACATACGCTCCCAAAAAATGAGAGGGTAAATTACTAGTAATTTCTATGAAAAATATTACTTTCAAACATTTGATATGCAAAATCGAAGAAACAAAATATTAAACATTTTTTTTTAATTTAGGCCATACAGGGTTAAATTCTGAAACGTATCAACTTTATATTGTTAAAAGTTTACTTAATGATGCCAACTTAGTTAAAGAAACGCGCCTAGAGTAACGTCATCTTTCGGTATTCATGGAAAATTTCAATCCAAAAAAATTGAATATTATACGGCACTTTATATTACGCTGTATATGACCTTTATCAAAGAAAGTTTTGTTCTATTCGATAATTTTGAATTGTTAATACAGTATCTATGTAATTTTATTTATTGAAAAAATATAAAAAAAAATATAATTGAAGACGTGACTAATACAAAGTATAAATAAGTTAAAGATACCTAATAATACTGTTTTATTTATTTATATCTATCTATATAAATTATCAAATGAACTTCCTTTATGTATTAAAGAAGCATAATGTTGGACAGAATTTGTTCATAAATCTCATTTACAAAAATATCCACTAGACATGGACTTGTTGAATATGAAATAAAAAATGGAAATATACGAGGGTGGATCAAATATAAACGGAATTTTTGTTACTCAGCGTCTACGGTTGTTAGGACCGGGTCCAAGGTTCTAGTATGCCTGGGTGGAGTCATTACGAATGAGAAGAGGTCATTACCTACTCTCAAATAGTACATCTTACTTACTTACTTTAAAATCTCTTTATTTATTACTGACTAGATGGTCCATGATAAATATCTGAACATGTTTATGTTAATATTCATTATTCATTATTGCCCCGGCCACAAATGTTGTCTATGTCTTACGAAAACACATCAGTGCCCTCTCTCCTCGAATATTGTACTTTTTAGGCGCCCTCTTCTCCCTAAAATATAGGGAGGTTCAACCAGTTCATTAGTAGCGCTCACGATGTCGGAGCGAGAGGTGCACCCCACTGTTGCGCAACGCATTATTATAAAATTTTTCGTTGATGAAAGAGTTCAAGTAACGGTAAATTTCCGTAGATTAACTGCACAGTTCAGAGACCAAACACTGTCAAGGACTTGTGTATTTGCCTGGCATAAAGATTTCAAGGAAGGGCGAGAATGAGTGGAAAATCAGGAATACGATCTCTGTCCTCAAACCAGCACTACGGATGAATACATTCGCGCGGTTGGAGACATTTGAAGAAGATCGACAGATAACCCTATTCGAAATTGCACAAAAGGTCAGAATAAGTTATGGTAGCTGTCAAGCGATCATCAAAAACGACCTGGAGCTCCGTAAAGTGTGTGCCAGGTGGGTCCCTCGCCATTTGATCGCAGATCAGAAATTGAAACGTTTGGAGGTTTGTCAGAGACTTACAGCAAGGTTTGTGGAAGAAGGTGATGCATTCTTGAGTCGGACTGTCACCTGCGATGGAGCGTGGGTCCACCACTACACACTCGAGTCCAAACAAGCAAATATGGAGGGGTGGAGGAAGGTGGAGGCAGCCACAGTGAAAGCCAAGACTCGACTATCAGCTGGCGAGGTTCTTTCAACCGTTTTTCGACCGGCGAGACATTTTGCTCATTGGTTTTTTTGCATGAGTGACGCACAATCATTGCTGCTTACTTCTGTGAGCCATTGAACCAGGTGAAGGCTGCATATCACGGTAAGGGACGAAACAACGCCAGTCTCCATACTGCAGCTCTAACGGTTGATAAACTGAAAGAAATGCACTGGACTCTATTTGAACATCCTCCCTACATCCTGGATTTTTATCACCTTGCGATATTCATTTGTTTGGGCTTCTTAAGGAAGCTTTAGGAGGAGGGCAACGATTTGAAGACGACCAGAGCGTAGAGGGATTCGTGCGCAATTGGCTCATGACGCAATTAGCTTCCAATCTACGGTAGAGGGATAAAGAACCTTCCTTATCGATGGAAAAATATATTTATAAAGCAGGATACTCTGTAGAAAATAAAATATGTTTGTCTTTTGTTTTTAAATCAATATTTTTTTTTAATAAAGTTCCGTTTATATTTGATCCGCGCTCGTATCGCAAGCAAGCGATATATAATGTGTATCAACTCCTCAATTATGGTGATTAATAAAAGTACAATGATAATAATTATAAATAGTCCTCATAGTATAACATTCTTCTGCAATTGTGGAGGCGAGTGGGTAATACTATTTTTTCATTGGTCATTGTAATGTACAAAAACATATACTACATTTATCATTAAATATTGAAATTATAAAATAAACCGTCCTTGTTTTTAAATAAGCGAAATGTCAAAACAGTTTTGTTAATCTGACATTCACTGGAAATTAATTAATTTTTAAGATTATTTTTTTGACATGTAGAAAAGTGTTACAAATGAAATTAAAAAATATTAATGTATCACAAGGAAGAATTTATAGTGCGTATCAGTTGATCGGCCATGGCGATTATTAGAATTAGAATTATAATAATTGTAAAAGGAGTTGTTTCTTCATATTATAGAGACTATATGCAATTATAGAGATGAATATGTCTCCAATAATATTTTAAATGCGACTATATGTATTAAACATATCACCACACACATATATCACATCGCATACATAATTAAAAAAATCTGTTGTAAAATGCAGAAATTACATATGCACGTTAATAAATGCATGACAATGTAATTAAAAATGGATCAGATTAGCGTTGAAGGAGCATTCACATACTCGTATATGGTGTTTATTTAAGAATTATCAAAGATAATTAAAAGAAAATGATAGTGGATAATTAACGTATTGATACGTGGAAACTTTGCTTGCAAATATGATAATAACAGTAATACTTAGGTTATAACCAAGTACCTAATAAGGTTTTGTCATCATATGATAAAAGCAATTAAAATAATTTAGGAGTAATTAAATATATTAAAAATATAAAATCTGGATATAAAACTATTACGAAACTAACACAAATTTTACTTCATACATTTTTTCAGGTGCTCTTGACTTGATCTGTACACATATATATGATGAATATTTATTTATGTGAATATTCTTAAATATTATAATTTTATTATTCAGATGTATTACGTATTTCAAAATATTTGAGGGATCCAGTCTAGTGCAAGATATTTCCATCAAAATTGATAATAATAATATAATAATAATAATAATAATAATAATAATAATAATAATAATAATGTATGATCCAAGAAGAATTTCGGTTATAGAAAGTTATAAGTTGTATAATTTATATAATTACACGATAAAACCAAAATACATGGTCATACAAACAATATGATATATTAATTTGATGGCGTGCTTTCAAAAGATATCTAATTTGACTACGGTATTCACAAAATAAATACTAATTGGCCCTATTACTGAAAAAATGGCCACGCGTAAGATAATAAAAATATGTATAAACGATAGCAATAAAAATATTTTTTTAAATGGATTACAATTAAAATACTATACGTATTGTTTTCCCTTCTAACTTCTAATAGTGTTTTTGCAACTCGATTGGTGTAAAGAAGGTCTGTTCTATGTTGACGGCCACATTATTTATTATATAACTCATTATCGTTTTAAGTATCCAGTTTCTCACTATTCATCTTAAATTCTTGGTAGATGGCTGGAAGGTTTGATAGGAAAATATAGGAGACTAGATTCCCGTAAAATACATTGTTATTAAATCTTTCTTCCTATTTTTATTATAAAGATTTTACTAACTAGATTTTTTTCATTATTTCTATTTCATTTTGCGATAAACACCATTTAATTATATTTCTTTGATAATAAGTATTTAGCATTTCATATAATTATTAGGATTAAATATTCAACATAATAAGGAGCAAGCTGTCACTGTTAAAATTATTTAATTAAATATATGTGAAATTTTTAGGGCAAACAGTTCTAGTAAGATTTAGGTAAAATATATTAGATTTTTAATTATTAAATTTTGAAAAATTATTAAAAGTATTATTCGTTAGATTAATAAATAGCCTAATATATAATATATAAATTTCAACTCAGGGATAAATTATGGCCGTTGAACATCTATCATATTTATAATATTTCTTATTCTGCACCCTATTGTAGATAACAAATATATTTATGTATAAATTCCTAAATATTTTAATTTATTTTTGTGATGTGTAACCTATTACCAAACATTGTTTGCATTTTACTATTATAGTATCGATTTCATTACTGTGACATCGTTCTCTGTTTTACTTTTAAATGTAACTCAAAGCCCAATAATCACTTCATGGTTATGAATGAGCCTTTTAAGAATACCACTAATCATTTCTGGGTCGATATAAATTCTGTTTATGTACATTTATGGTGAATGCGGCGGTCATTCAGATATGTTGTTCAGATATGTGGAACTAATAAAAATTCAGCACTTGGCTTCATGTCCACAACACGAATGAGTGACCTATTGTATCCCCCAATGGTACTGGTTCCAAAAATGTCATTCGTACTGTAGTCTATCGTGATGGGCTGGGTTGAGTACTGGGGATGATTTTGCATACAATATGCACTGTATGGGTAGGAAGTCCATTTTTCTGTATTTAAAACATTAACGAAATTCGATGAAAGCTTTATGGGTTTAAAATAGTTCATTTCACAATCTTACATATTTTTATTATATTGGTAATGACATATGTGTACATAACACTTTTTCTTAATAAGATATGTATTTTTGTTCAGACGCAATGTTTAATGTTTTATTTTTTGGCATATATGGTGTGCTCTTAATGACCTCTTCAGACCTTAATGACCTGTAATTTCAGTTATATTCGATATCAAGAATACCATTTTGTAATTAACCGCATTTAACCTTTCATTTTAAAAATAGGTTTACATAAATATACAATTTACGTTATCTTGTAAGTTTTGGATAAATTTAGACCATCGTTAAAGAACTTGCCATTACTGTTTTCCATTTCAAATTTTTTACTGTCATTTCGTTATCGTTATTACTTAACTACGTTTATCCTATTATTATACGTCCTATTATATTTCTCACGCTTATTGCTGACTTCACATATGCCTATATATGATAAAGTCCTCACGGAATTCTATCATATCAAAAATATATTTCACTGTCGTATCGTCTTTTAAATTTATTTTTTTTACAACAAATATATATTAATTCGCATAAGGGTCTTCTTCCAAAAACATAGACATCTTAAATATGGTAGTCGTTAACATGTCAGCGTTTTGATTGGTCCACCTTGCGATGATCTTTTCGTTGCAATGATGACGTCAGAGCTAGTTACTGACGTCGCAGTTGATCGCATGAGCGTCCCGACGCCAACTCTGGTCGATATCCACTGTACACACTGACCCATATTATCCTTTCACTTAACGTTTACAAATTATGATAAAACAGTATGCTTGGCTGACAGCGATTTTCATTAGCTTATTATTGGATAGAGCCATAGCAGATCATTGCCAAGTTAACCGTGAAAATTCCATAAAATAATTATCCAGGTGTAACAAAAATAAATAGTGATAGTCTTTAATAAAAAAAGCCAATGAATTTGTCTTCTATGTTAATTTAGGGCATTACAACTGTAAGGGCACACGTACGTTTTTTAAACTTATTGATTATGCGCATTTAATACTTGCTTCTCTGCCAAGCAAGGTAGATCCTGGTTGCACTTTCCGTCTTTTGTTCATTGATTTGCAGGGACAATAGGGTTACTGCATCACTGTTACTTTCTATAAAACGTCGTTCAATAACCTGCAGTTACAGAAGACATTAATAATTTTAGACGCATATTATTTAATGAAAAGAAATTATGCACTACATAAAATATTACAGTGCGCATCAAAAATAAATTTCCTATATCTAAAACGACTAAACTTCATGAAATTTGCTTGGGTACATAGAATGTAAATTTGAAATCTTTTTCTTTCAACTTCCTATGAAAAACAAATATATAGTTTTTTAGTTATTTCCTTACATTCGAATAAACTTCATAAAATTTTCCAAAAAGGTATTACCATTAATTTCGGGCATTCTTTTGTCACACAAGTCTTTTAGGTTCCCTATGATATACGATGAAATATAAATTATATTTTAGATTCATTTTAGGTCTAAATAAAAAAATAATCAATGCACTGCTCAGAGTAAGAGAGAATTAAAAACACAGAGTAAGTAACACTTGAGAACTTCACTACTAATTTATTATTATAATCTTCAATTAACGACCACAAAGTCAGTTTATTAAACCTATGTTAAAATAATGCATAGAAAATTTAACCATGCCTGAGTGTGGTGATAGAGGTAGAATAAATCAAGAAGTTTCTTATTCGTTTAATGAAAAATACCAAAACCGACCATAACTTATAGTCACTAGTAAATGAAATTGAAAGGACATTTTGGGAAACGGACAGTGTGTAAGATGCACCAAGAACAGAACGACTCGTAATTACGAAAGAAACAAAAGTTTTTGTTTTATTCTGGTATTAACCGGATGGGGCTTCGTATCACTATGGAGCTGAATGATGAATATACCTAATGAAATTCTTCCAAATGGATGGCTCAGTAGAAGCAGGTTGACAGAGTTATCGGCTGAATCACCGGATCTGGCCCCCCTTTATCTCGCCTTTGTGGGCCGATTTGAAGAGCAAAGTCAACTTAAATAGATTGAACAGCTTTCTTAGAAAATTTTCGTAGATTGAGGCGAGAAATTGATTTTTATTGGCATTTTGACTGTTGTCAAAACGTTATGAAAAGTAACACGAAAGATGACCAGTTTAAGCAGTTACTCTGGTTCTTTTAATTACCGGTATTAATTTAACACTATTTTTGGTAGTTAATGTTATTGCTGATCTTCAAAATTCATGGCTTTTCTCAATATGATAACATTTTTACTACTAAGAACATAATTAAATCCCAAACTAGAAGGGGGAATACAATTGTGGATTGCTCTTCAGAATAAGTGGTGATCATAATTCAACAAAAAACAAAACGTGTAAAGAAATATGACATTTAAAAAACAGTATAATTGTTCTCACAGATTATTATGGAAAAGATTTATGAAATTTATTCCGACCAAAGAATGTGTTCAAAAATATTTAGAGATTCCGTTAAGTTTTGGGAAAATGGCTAATGACATCATCCCCGGAAACAAAATTAACAATGAAAAAGTTAGCTATAGGAAAAAGTAATTTTTTAAAAGCCTTATCGACTTATTCGGCAAAATATAATGAAACTTAATCGTTTCAGAAATAATGAATTTATTTCATAATTTTGGTATGCACTACATAAAAGTTCAATAATACAATAACTCAGGTCAATCTGGTTTATATTTTTTTCTTATTTATTACCGCAAATATTCATCTCCATAAAACATTTTGAAATAATTGAAAAACTGATATAACAGGAATTGAAAAAATTATATATAAAAAATTGAAAAATAGTTCAGTATTATTCATGCGCACAGGATATCTAACTTTTGGCGCCTACCACTGGTATATCACTTATTGTATATTTTAATAGATTTGTAATGAATGAAGTTGCAGAAGAAAATGTACATATTAAATTATCTGTAAATATTTTATCGAAATTCATGAAAATAAATTAAAAGAAATATGAATTTTACTTTGAACGACCTAGTTTCTAAATATATTGAAAAACGGAACAAACTGCTTCATATTAACTTACATGACATTTATTTTTAATTTAATGTTTCAATTGCATTAATAATGATTATTTTAATTTTAAAACACATAACTTACGTTATTTCAGCTCTATATCAATTTAATAATTCTTGGTATAATCAATAGCTTGATTAGTGTCATGTAACGTCATGTAACGCTTGATTAGTGTCATACGGAATGTAACAGTTTTATTGTTTTTGAGCTATTAATGATATGGCTCTACACTAAGTGAACAATTTATTTATTGTTAATGTATTATGTTTATGAGAAATAACTATTGATTTTGCATATGGTGAAAAAAATACAAGTTTTCTTAAATAAATAATAACTGAACAAATATATTAGCTAATCCTGATCAATGCAAACATATTAGATATGACATAGTATTATGGTTTATGACGAAATAAATGTTTCTCTTGAAATAAAACTGTTGGTTAATATTTAACGTATCAAATAATTATACCTAAACACATTTATTTATGTCAAGAAAATGCTATATTTAGCGCAAAACGTTGACTATAAATAAATCAAAATTTACCATGTATCAGATCCATGAAAAGCAAAATTGAATAAAGAGCTTAGTTGAATTGCATGTATTTACAGGTACAAAATAAAAACGTTTAATTGAACATATTTTATTAGCGTTAATATTTTTCTTTAAATTAGTTTGTATCATAATTGTATTAAAATATATACAAGACTTAGCTGTTAGCTAAACACAATTTAACAACTAATATTTTAGATGTTAATATTTTCCTATTACAAAAAAATAGGAACTACGCATTACTCCAATATACATCTGAACGAATATAAAAGTAATATTCCTGAAAGGGAATCTATATTATATACAATTTTAGGGGCTTAATTAAATTAAATTACAAAGCTTCAGCACTATCGTGTATACACCAATGTTCGGATACTTTATATCAGCGGACTGTCAAACGCTTTTCTTCATAATATATTCAAATTGTCTGATTAGGTTGACAGTACAATAGGAATGATCATTTTAGTATATAATAGCGAGACAAATGATCAGTAAAATAAAATTAGTATTAACTGATAAATTTGATAAATGTGAAATAACGTTTATTATTAAAAAAAATTCTATTTAAAATAAGACTGAAAAAAATCTAAAATGATAAATCTAATATGATATTTCTTATAAAGAATTTTTTTTCAAATAAAGAATATATTGCTAACTAAGTTAATATTATTTGTAATATGCATTAAATTATCCACAATTTAGATTATATGTGTTGAAAAAATTAAGGGCAAATAAACGTGTTTTCTCAGAATAGATATTCATACCTCCGAATCAAATTATACTTGAGTCAAGCCACTGTCGGCTGTAAATTGTTGCTATTTTTCTTCTTGATGTCACAAATGTTAATTATATTTTTTGTATTTTTGCTTTAGAATATTTAACTAATTAAATATAAAATAAATTATTTATATATTTATGAAATTTATTTAGAACACTATATATATCTACTCATTTTATTTATTTATATTTAACTATATTTACAGGACATCATGGAAGAAGCAGCTGTATCTTCTGCTAGCGAATTCGATCTAGCTAACATAACTGAGGAGGAATTCGAACTTCATACCACCTATATTGTTCCGGATCTTCCTGTAGAACCTGGAACACCAAACAGAGCAGAAGCTACCTTACCTAGAAATTTGGTTTTGAAATCTTCCCAAGCTCTTTCTGATGTAAGTACAATATTTTCTGTAATGTGGTAAATAGTAAGGATTTTCTACCTATTTAAAATCCTATAATTCTAGTATCAATTCGTCAGTATCCACAATTTTTGAGCTTATTTATATACAAATCAATAAAACTGTAATAGATTAAAGCATATACCGTTTGATTTGGTAGAGTTATTTGAAATAGGGATATTACTTTTAAGAAATATTTAACTTACATATTTCTATAAATATATACCCAGCAGAAAGTTTAGTCCTTGCTACGTACCAATTACTACCATTTAAATTTGCAAGTATTTATGACTAGTCATTTTCTACGTATACGAATCCTACCATCGTGTCAAATGTGGCGTATAGTTATAAAATGACTGATATTATTTGTTATTTTTGATGTGCAGTCATTAGCAAAAGTTACTTTGAAGAGTTGTTTATAGGTCATGTAATTATCATTTTAAATTGCAACTGCATAGTAGATAACTTTAAAGAATCAAGTTTCTACAACGTAACTGCTACTTGTAAACAACGTAAAAATTCCTACGTGGTAAATTACTAAATCCATATGGTTGTTGGGTTTACTGCATACTACTCTACTGTTCTAATAACTTTAAAGTAATTTAACCTCGTGACGATATACCATTCAATATATTTTAAAAGTCGCTTTAAAAAATAAAACTATATGGTTCTAATAGATACTGGAATTGAGCTTTTCTTAAACATTGTCTGTATGGCCACATACTTTATTCTCACTTTCTCGCCACTTATTTGAGCTGTTAGCTAATTATTTTAAGGAATTGAAAAATTGGACAGTATACAGTACTTTTATCGTTACATATAATAATATATTAGGAAAATTTATAATTTGGTTTGAATTACTGTGTGTTAAGCATATTTGAGAAAATATATAGAATCACTCTCTTTAGTTATAATGTACTTTAATGTACTGTAATTTTCTGTACTTCAATACTTGATTCGATATATAATTGTATGTGGTCATTTGATAGAAAGTGTTTAGCTGAGCAATTGACTCTACATTTAAATATGTAACATAGCTATAACAGACACCTTTAAGTAAATACATACCTTGAGTATGTATTTTACTCTGTATTATATACATCTTTATGTATAAAATATTTCCCTATTATCTCCACCATTTTCCACAATATGTATTAAATAATTGTTAGTATTGGCTATCCCTGCACACAGTCTTCAATAATAGTAATGCTCTTTTAAACAGGCTCAAGGCGTTTGGAGTACAGGATATATCCCACGAGGAACAAGATTTGGGCCCCTCGTGGGAGAAATTTATGCCAAAGATGCTGTACCAAGTTCTGCGAACAGGAAATACTTTTGGAGGGTATGTACCATTTCATATATTTTCCTGCTACTAATTCATAATTCAATTAGAACTAACTAACATTTTATGACTTGGTCTTGGGTTTCTTAAATTAAGGTTCTTGTTTCTTACTTTTCACTTCCTCTTTCTCTGGCATAGGTGCAACTTAGGGAAGGATTTTATAGAAATAATGGTGTGGATCACAAGGTGATTATTCTTGATATTGATAGTGTGGTTACAAATAGCGAAATAATATAATGAAACCTTTTTATTTCTTATAGATATACAAGGACAATGAATTGTATTACTACATTGATGGATTTGACACTTCCAAAGCCAACTGGATGAGATATGTTAATCCTGCTTACTCCAGTGAATCTCAGAACTTAATTGCCTGCCAGTATAAAATGAATATTTATTTTTACACAATTAAACCCATTCTTCCAAATCAAGAGTTACTCGTGTGGTATTGCAGGGAGTTTGCTGAGAGGCTTAATTACCCGTTAACTGGAGAACAGATGCTTCAGAGGATAAGTAAGTATAAATTCAATGTACAGTCCTTACAATACATCCAATAACCATAAAATACCAAAGTAATAACTCTAACGTTTGCAATTATCATCATGCCCCACATGTATATTGATATTTATCAATCTAGAATATTGGTACATATTAGAAACGTCAGTTTAATTTATGTTTATAATTCCATATGTTCTTTACTTCATAATAATAGGATCATAGTATAATCATAATAGGAGCATAATGCGCAGTTTTTCATCAAACACGTATCTGTCATAAACATCACATGTATATCAATATGATGCGTACAACCTTTAATGCCTTTTTATTATAAATAAGGATATATGTGACGTGGTATATCTCTTCAAGGATTTATTACTTTGTTTATTCGATTCCCAGATATGTTAATAGAATAAAAATGAAGACCATGTAAAAATAAGAGCGATAATTAAAAAAAGGCAAAACTTTGAACTAAAGTTATATAGTTATCATATCTCGGTGTGCTTGTAAATCCTAATAAATATGTAATACATTTGTCATAAAAAACTACTTTTCTTCTTATGATTGTAAATATTTCGCCTTACTTTTATTTAATTATTTGTTATTAACTGTTTCATATGCACTCATAAATACTATTTAAATCAATAAAGCAATTGAGGTGCCTTCAAGCTAAAATTGATCTTTAATTTTAATTCTTTAATAGAAAGAACAAATGAGGAAACTAAAGTAAATAATTAGAGAGAAATAAGAATAGAGAGAATAATATGATTAGAGAGACATTTATGGCCATTACTGGTACAAAAGAGTAAGAAGAAGATGGCCTAGGAATTTAGATTATGAATAAACGCACTGTCTAGTCTTTGTTCTTATTAAAAATAATCATTGATGAGCAATCATAAGCATATTTAGGGCGTTTTACTTCCTTTATATAGATACGTAAAAATAGAACATATTTCATAATATTAATCTAAGACAATATATAAGAGAAGTACGTGAAAGGAATTTGTTTAATCTAAATTGAAACCCTTATACTTCAGATAAAAGAAGCAGATGATCATAAACAATTTTAAATACTTTATAATTTTTTAATGTTGCAGTAGTCATAATATTTTTTTAAATAACAGTATATACATCTAAGTAAGGAGTCTAACTATTTTTAACGTCGTTTACCTGTTTTTCTTAATAAGGAACAGTTTACGTTTCTGTAAATATTCTAAAATAGAAAAGTACATCAAAAAGATACATATTTCACTAAATATTTCTGAACTATAAATATAGTTATTTGGTTATATTTAAATACAATTTTTTCGATGATTTTAAAGACTATTTTCTACATAGCATTAGCGGTTTAATAGCGCTATATTATTTTATCAAATAATTGGAGCTTTGGCGATTTATTTTACATCTTAACAACTGAATTTTATGCATGACAACTACGTTCTAGTTCTCTAACTGCGTTAAAAAATTTGTTCTGTTTATAATTTAAACTAAGTTTACGATATATGATATTATGTATGATGTTAATTCTATTAACTTCTATATTTTCCATAGGGCAACAAGTTCAGCAGACCTCTGAGGTGATTACTGTCAGCACCACGGCTCCTCCATCGAAAGACCACCCTTATGAGCATCAACTGACTCCAACCGAGGGAAGCGTAAGGTCAGACGAGGGTTATAACAGCAACGGCTATCACGATGATGTCTTCACGCCTCCCGAGGACTCCAGTGATTCTGACAGCGAGAATAACTATGTTCTGGATTTCAGCAAGAAACCAAATTCGAAAGAAACTGCTGTCATTAAACCTGTTTCTCCGGAAGCGCAGAAGAACGAGTACAGGAAAGTAAAAATTAAAATATCGAAAGCTTACCACTATAAAGCCGTAAAGAGTGACAGCGATCACGAAGTGGATAAAGAATCACCCCCGATAGAAACTGCAGTACCTGAAGTAACCACATTAACCCCTAGAATTATCACGCCGCCTACAACGGTGATCGTGATGGATTCTCCACCTCACGAAGTTCCTAATAACAAACCTTTCTATGAACCTGAAGCAAAGACTACAAATGTGATTTCTCGATACACACCTCCATCTTCCAGTATACTGGAGAATATTTTATTAAGGAATAGGATTGACACAAATAATAACGATAACAACCAAAGGCAACCGAATGCGACACCTCCCCCAAGTTCGCCCACAGAAATGGCGTACTCTTATAAAAAGAGCCATAGATATGGTACGGTTCCTTGCAGTCCTGATTCGAGTTCTAACGTGCAGACACAAAATATAATTCCACCCCCGGTAATATTAAAAAACCATCCTTCAAGTCCCGTGCAGTCAGCGACCTTATACGCACCTCACACTACAGAGAGTTATCACACGAATATTCAGCCTGCTAATTACTACAACATATACCCGTCACACAATGGTATTGTCCACAGTACCATATCGTCATCCCCGACTCATACTTATTCCCCACCGATAAGCACGAACTTCAATAACAATCATCATAATAATGGTACAAATTTAATGGTTCCAGCAAGTCATATAATGAATGCAAATTTGTCGCATCATCTATTAACGCCATTACCTCCTCTACAAATATCAAGCGGCAGATCATCCCCTAGCTCTAAGAGTCCAGATATGAAATACGACATGAATATTTGTTCAAGTAATCCGACGAGCCCCAATAGCGGACCTTCTAGAGGATATAGAAGTCTACCGTATCCATTGAAAAAGAAAGATGGAAAGATGCACTACGAGTGTAACGTATGCTGTAAAACCTTTGGACAACTGTCCAATTTAAAGGTTCACTTGCGAACGCATAGCGGAGAAAGACCTTTCACATGCAATGTATGCACAAAGTCATTTACACAGCTGGCCCATTTGCAGAAGCACCATCTGGTACATACTGGAGAACGACCACACGAATGCAGTATTTGCAAAAAGAGGTTTTCTTCGACTTCTAATCTCAAAACCCATCTACGACTACATAGCGGACAGAAGCCGTACGCTTGCGACTTCTGTCCGGCGAAATTTACGCAATTTGTTCATCTTAAACTACATAAGAGACTGCATACTAATGAGCGACCATACATTTGCCAGGAGTGCGGAAAGAACTATATCAGTGCTTCTGGCCTTAGGACCCACTGGAAGACAACTAGTTGTCGACCTAATAATATCGACGAGGAACTGAATGGAGAAGGATCCCCGAACTGTTACTACGAGTATACTGGATCTGAGGGAAGCATCAGTAAGTATTATTGAGATGGTTGTAGGAATAAATATTCATATGCAGAAAAACGTATAAAATTCGAAGATTTTTATTTTCCTGGGTAGTATACATGAGATATGTTAGATTCTCATTCTAATAAGTGGAGCGGATTATTCCTTTTATAATATATTGTAATCTTTTTTCCTTTATTTTTAAAGTTCTGCAAAAGGTTCAGTACAGAAGTTGTAGGCATCTATATTATTTACATACATAAAAAATAGTAGCTTGGACAGGTCACGTAATAAAAAAATTAAGGTTATTCACATGGTTGTTGGTTATTTTTTGCATTATTATTTCATCAAAATGATCAACATGGAGGCAGAAAATTTTGAAATGATAGTCAATATAACATACTGAGGAGAGGAATACTATAACATTGAAATAACAATGAGAAATTTACATTTTACAACTGTATGAGATTCATAAATTATAACAGTAGTTCTTATTATTTAAGGCACAAAGTTCATTTATTTTTCAAATTAATTAGGTAGTTTTAAAACATCACTTCAAATGGTAACGAAAATGGAATTAAAAAATAGTATTTACAACCACCATTTTATAGAAGTGCCTTAACTGAAGAAGGACATAATTTATTCCAAAACACTAAAAATCATTAAGAAAATCTAACTAGTTCTATATTAATGGCATTTCACTTTGTAGTTCCTTTTCATATTTTCCATTGGAGTTTCGTGGCGAATCGACCAACAAAAATCTGTCAGCATTGCTTCTGACCATTTTCCGTTGTATCGTCTCTCTATATGCAATGTAACTTAATAAACCCTTCCACCATGTTCATCCGATACTGCGCTAAGATTTTAAGGAAAGAAATCTAAGCGATAGTCCAAAAAATGAATTTTAAGGGGCATGTGGTATTTTAGAGCTTTATAAGAAGAGATAACAACTGGGAAGAAAATTTTGACATTTCTACAAAAATGACCCATCCTCCTTTTTTTGTTTTATTTAGCTTTATTTTAAAACTTACGTCCATCATAATCTCTCGTATTTGTGGGCCTACAAAGATTCCTTCTTTCAATTTTGCATCGCTGATTCGGGAGAATTATTTCAAGGTATTGAAAGCCTTCACTATCCTTGTTCATTGCTTTTTCAAAATGGTGAATCAGACCTAGTTTTACATGCAGTGGCTGTAGAAATTTTTTTTTATTTTGCACTAAAGTATTTTCATTTACATTTTTGACTCCAGGGGTGGAACTCGCTCTTCGTGGTCAGTTCTTTAGTGCGAAGCGTTTATCTCTTACTATCTATAATAATAGATAATAATCTCTCTTATCATGTATAAATTTTATTCAAAATTTAACAAAAATCCAGTTTAAAACAGAAACACTCACTATACAACTTTTTAACGTACTGAGCGCTATGGAGTCACAGCGAGAACTGCGCACGTGCAAGCTTTGGTGTAAAATCAACGTCAGTTGATGTCGTTCTTTATCTTTCTGTTAGTTCAAATCGGTTTTATATGTGCAGATACTATTTAAATTGATTAAAACAGCGTCAATGCAGAAACGAAACACAACAAGTACTGAATTTTGAGAAATGGAAAGTAAATCATTTTAAAAAAATATATACGTGATAGCGAAAAATAGAAAACAAATGAACATTCAGTACGTTAAAATATTCATATTCGCAATATTTTTATTTAAAGGAGGATTTCATTGCAGACCAGTGATTAAAGAATTGTAACTTTTTGATATTGAATTTATTAATAATTTTACGTAATTAAGATTCCTTTTCATATTATCACCACTTATACTAACAGTGAACTTATTATAATTTTAGAAATAGCGTTGCGAAAATGTAATTAATTCATGATATATAAACGATGTAAATGAATTTAATAAAAGGTATTTGTTGTGCAGCACCAATGGAACTGAAAGATTCTCATGAGGATCCGAAGGATGCATTTGGGATTCATAACCAACAGCAGCAGTCAATCAGTCATCCCGTGCTACACCCCGGCCTGTCCAGGCCACTTCCGTCTCTAATCCAAAATGGTACCCACCAGAGGCCCTCCCAGAACAACCTCCATCCGGGAAAGGAGACAAGGCCGAGTGTCATCGAGTCTTCTCAGCCTCACATAATCGAGTGCACCTAAATGTACTTCATCCGCTCAGTAGTAGTTTTAGCCCTGTTAAGTTTTTAATATTTATTTATTATTAGACTACTTGTATGCTGTGTTCCAAAAGCGCTACGGAAAATTTGTTTATGTTACTGCAGACTCGATTCTTGTAGAAACGGAAATTATCTGTGAGGGCAGTCATAGTTCTGTATCCATGGGTAGATGGTTTTTGTTTCTTAATTTTAGATTTTGTAGAAACATTAGGAATTACGCGTTTTGGAGCGTGGTATAGTACTGATGAAAATTGTTTCATACAATACTTTTTCTAAAGATACTCATTACGATTGTTGAAATAATTTAATTTATTTAGTATTTATTGCTAGTTATTTAATTATAGTATTTTGTGAAATTACCCGAATTTTCAATTTAGACTGAATATGAAAAAGCAATACTATAACCATGACTTGCACTAAATCGTATAACCAAAAATTTTGTTCGTATTTGAATGTTTTAGAACAACTAGTTCCATTCGATGTTTACTTTCATTGGTATGAGAGATTTTGTACTGAATGTTTTAAAATTAATACGAATCACACATACGTGTATTATTTCAATAAATTTCAACTACACATTAGAATGCCAATCATTTTGAATATTTTGATGTGTTGTTAGGTAATCAACTTACGTTAGAATGTATCCAAATAAGTATAAACCAAATAAGATCATTCACTTCACATATTGCTACTATTTATACATGTAAATCAATGTATGTAACTATAAAAAGTAAACGGTGCTTGTGACTTAATAATTACTTTAAGTAAAGTGTGTGAAAATTCTGAAGCTTAAAGCAGTGGAAATTTGTTTTCTGCTTGCACTAAAGAAATCAGTATTAAGTTGGTTCAAATCATAAATATGTATATCATTGATCATATTTTTTGTAAAAACATATTTTTGTATATTTAGTGTTTTTGTATATAATTATTTCTCATTAGGTACCTACTTGAAAATTATTGTAAATTTGTATAAATTATGTAAATGGATTAATTTATAGCAAAACTTGCCCTTTGTACATAAATATTTATTTATTATTCAGAGTATATTTTTTGTTTTTGAAATATAATAGCAGTGATTCATTTTTACAGCGAACCAGGTATCTACACAAATTTTGTTACACTATGTTATTACAGTGACACACAATAGTATAATACAATTATTATTAAATCTAGTATGTACCGTGTACAATAATTTTGTTTCATTTTGTTAATTAGTGTTGACTCCGTAAGTTATTTATTTCTCGTCCTGAAAATCTACCTTTGTCTGAGTAAAATTTCAAAGAATTTTCATTGCCAGGAGCAATTATTGCGCATCTGTTGCATATACTCAATAACAAATAAGGTGGGTACCTCACTCTTAATTACAAAGGTATGGTTTTATGATATATTTCTCACCCCATAACCTAGGAATATACATATTAGTGTTTAGAAATTTTGCTATTTATTTTTTACAACAGACTTCGATTCTCTCTTCATTTCAGTATTTAAAATTTCAGAGTATTTTGGTATTATCTCATGCATGTAAAAATGTTCATATGACTATTAAAATTATAAAATCTATTTAGTGTCTTATTGATAATGAAACGGGACAGTCTTGGAGCATTGAAATAATACCTCAAATGAAATAACTCCCAAACTAACGGTTAATCTCATTCGTATTGTTTTTACTTTTCCGCACTCGGAATACGCGGAAAATACCCGCATACGCGGATAAATAATGTAATCGTGTAAAAAAATATTTTCTAGCGTTTATTTTTCGTTTTTGGACCTAAAAGCCAAAAAAAAAACTGGTTTTTAAATCATTTTGTGTTTATGTGTCGTTGTCGTCGGCATTAATAGTATTTCTTGTTAGCACGATAACTCAACTAAATCGTGTTGGACCGATCGAGTTTTGACTTATTCTGATCGGGGACCTCTCCTAGATGACACCTATTGATTTTGAGGTAGATAGAACACACTGTACTATGTTCATGTGTCATGAGAAAGCAAAATGGTAGACTATTTGAGAATTTCTTTTTATTAGCACGATCACTCAATTAAATCGTATCGGATCGATCGTATCTCGACTGATTCTCATTAGGGATGTCTACCAGACATCCCTAATGAGAATAATATATATATATATATATATATATATATATATATATATATATATATATATATATATATATATATATATATATATATATATATATATATATATATACTTTGTTGTGCCATTGAATATGATAACACGTAATAAGTACAAATATAAGAACATACCCACATAAAATGAACAATTGGTTACCTACCATTAAAAATAAATATTTTGCATGATGGAAGCAGAGGCGGAACTTAAACGAAGGAATAACATAATATGTAGAGAGATCTTAACATCAACCTGGGCAGTTTTACTATGCCCTTTTATGTTCTAGGGAAGAAGGCCACCTGCGACTATATTACATAGATTATTTACGTATATATATATTATGTATGTATAAATACTTTATACATACCTGTGTAAGATAAAATTGTAGTCAAATAGAAGAATAAAACATTTTAAGTGAATGAATACAATATGGATATTTGCTTGACATTCTTCCATGAAATATAGTCATATGGACTCATGTATATGGACTTACTTAAAGTGGGTACGTAATATAGGTCTAGATTTATTATTACGTTTTTAGTAATTCGTTTTTTTGTCTGTCTATTTGTTCGGTAAAAATTTTGCAATTTATTTTAAACTAACTTCCCGATGAGCTAGAGACTTGAAACTTTAAATATAGCTCGGAATTGGATGACAACGCAGTACTAACTTATTTTCTTGTCTGTTTGTTCATTAGAGATCCATACGGAACTGTATCTGTTCACACTATCTGTCTGTTTGTCTATCTGTCCTACCTTTAAGAGACTGTCTTTTGAGCCTTTGGGAGTAAGGTTGAATCTGGATTAGGAATCTGTATTAGTAATCAGGATTATAAGTTTGGATTAGGAACCTGGATTTATTTTTTTGTTTCTTATGGTCTCATCAAAATGTTTAAAATCCATAGAAAAATTTCACACACACAAGACTAAAAAGTAGGAAATAACTTTTTGAATAAAATAAATTAATATACCATGTTTTTAAAACGGACCAAAAAGTATAAAATAATTTCTCCTAGCCCCATACAAATTCCTAACCCCATACAGAATTTCTGATTGTGAATTTTTAATTGCTATGAAAATACTTGTATGAAATGAAAAACGTGGGACGCATGCAATAGATAATAGTAGGGAGTGTAGAAACTAGAGACTAGCTGTCGTTGAGAAAGCTCACATAACAATTCATACCATTTGCAGTGCAATAAAATTGTTAGTAATTTAGGCAAATTATTCATACATCAGTTATTATCTATTGCATGTGCCCCACGTTTTTCATTTTAAATCTTACAAGTATCTTCATAGCTATTAAAAATTCACAATCACAAATTCTCAGGACTAACTATATGGGGCTAGGAGAAATTATTTTATACTTTTTAGTCCGTTTGAAAAACGTGGTATATTAATTTATTCCCGTTAAAATAATTATTTTTTTAAATTCTATATATATATATATTTATTTAAACTGATCATTGAGTCAATAATTGATCAATTTATTAATTGCACATAGTAGCTGCACGAAATTGTGACTGGTTTCAATATCCTATAAAAGAAAGTTAAAATTTATAAAAATGAAATAACGCTATATAAATAATTGTATTGATAAAAGGTGATCTTGAAATAGAAAATAACCGGCTTATACCACCCGTTTCATATAATTATGCCAAACTTTGTCGTAATATGCCATACTAACATTCTAGAAGTAAAGCTGCAAGAGATCTTTGCTGTAAGAGGAGCGTACTTTGCTGTAAGAGGAGCAGCAGTTTGCTGCACGAGATCTTCATCTCTTGCAGCAAACTGCTCCTCCTTTTGTAGCAAAGTACTAATAGAATATCTCGCACAAATTTACGAAACCTGACAAGAACTCCACAGGATATTGTATGCGAAATAAGTATCTCAATATTATGGGCTATACTAATAGTTCTTTGAGTAGAGGATGCAATTTCGAGGATGAGACTGCGGAACATATCCTAAAGAGTTATCATCAACTTTCAACACAATAAAACTGTATTGGGAAATTGTTGGTTTGAAATGGCCGAGTTTAGTCTACTGCCATCAAGTACCCTTCTTCAATATATCTGTCAAATGAGATGGTTAAGAAAGCAGTGGATACGATGGCCTGCGGACTCTCTCTAACTTCCTCGTTATATAGCCCGAATATCTTTGAAATGCTGGAAATGGACACGCAGTTGTACACTTTAGACTTGAAGAATTGCATGTTATTTCGATTTCTAACTCAAATAATTTTTCATATTTGCTCTCTCTGTAGATTAGTCAATGCGATAATTAAAGGGATATTGTGTATCTTTGTAATGTTAATAAATAAGAAAGACTGGTCTATGTATACCAAAGGGTTTGTAAGAAAACAGTATATATTTATATCAATAGTCAATGGCTTTCTGTCAGTTTAAGCCCTCAATAATAAGTACTGTAATTACGAGTTGACAGAAACTATTCTCATATTTCATGTCAGCTCATTATGAGTTGACAAAAACCATATTTTCTTAACTAACTGAAGATTTCCTCGTAGCAAGACCTATTGTCACATTATTATAATTCATTCGATTATTTTGTGTAACAAATAAACTTGTATTTGTGTAACAAATACAGTTGTTGCTTACTGTACTTTTGTTTATTTAAAATTGTTAATACATTTCCTTCATTATATCCTTGTAATATCACCAAGCATGCTAAAATCACTAATTAAGTTTAATTTACTTTAGGATTTGAAACGTTATTTCAAAATAAAATAAAACATAATAATAAGTTTTTACTAGGAGTAGTTTTTTAAGTATTAGTTAATTTACTGGAGTGTACTTATATCAAAATAATTGGAAATTATAATTATTTATGAGACTGATATTAGAAGTTATATGTGGGTAAGAAGAAGTCAGATATGAGAATGATATAATTGCTAGAATTATTTGATTTACAGTATACAATTATGTTACATTATATTTTGTTAGATACTTAAAGTATCTGAAATTAATATTTTTTATTTGGGAGCTAAGAAAACTAGCAATATAGTGTATACTATTATATGGCCATACTTATTTCTGCCATTTATTTTGTCTATGTTATATTAAAAAAGAAATGGAAATTACATTTTTAGCAGATATAAATCCTTGGCTAACATTTACCAATTTTTTCAAAATATCACTCTTTCTTTTAAATCTTAGGTATGCTCTCTTCTCGTCTACTTCCTTTGGGTTTAGAGGTAGAATAGGTCTAGGCAACTCCCTATCTGTAGAAGGCGACTATCTATGTCAACTATTTTAGAACATTTATCCTTACTTGCCTTTAAAATGCTTTGCTGTTACCTGTATTCTACAACCTCTACAACTTACTGTCTCCTCTGTTTCTTTTTCCTCACAGCCGCCCTTGGAAGTCGCAATCTTTGTGAAAAATATTCTCCGCATCACTCAGATACCGTTGAAAATAAATACGGAACCCCGCGGAATTGTGTCAAATCATATTGAAAGGCTGGTTACATATCAATCAGTCCATAAAAGGTGAGTTTTCCTAGCGAGAAGTTTTCGCTGAATAAAGTCATGTAAAATAGTGAAGCCTCGAAGATCTCGTTGGACAATCCATGTAAAACAGCCCCTGTATAAGACCGCATTGCTGTGTCAACTATAATAGAGTTACAGTATACCGTGCCATCGGTGGAGAATAATGGAGTTCAAAGTTCAAGTGTAATAAGTTATTGCATTCGGTATGTTATTACTACCATTAATAATATACCGAGTTAAAAACATACCAATATTTTTTTAACTGTGTCTTGGATAAAACAGTTGAAAACCTGAAAGGCCAAGAAGTGGTGGAAGCCAGAAAAAAGGAGCGGATTTTAGCTTTAAAAAAAATTATCCCATAAAGTAAGAGCTGAAATATATAAATCTATCCTAGTAAGATAGTATATAGTATATCCCAAAATATACACATATAAATACTCAGTCCATGGGGATGCATAAAATCAAGAAGTAAAAAACGAAAACTGTAAAGACTAACATTCAGTTCGATTTAACATCTATCCGCAATATAAATACGAAATGGAATTTTAAAAAATTAAGACTAGAGTAATTGGCCCTCGATGTAATCAGACTCAAAGTATGTTTTAGCTATTCCTCATCCCTATATACTATGTATAAGCCATCACTGTACATTGAACTTTATATGTAAAGATCATTGTTGACTATATACAATACTAACAGAGATAAGAAAATTTGAGAGTTTACTCTACAGATCCGATCAGGTCGACCGGTTCATGTCTAATCAAGGTACAAGTCCTGATTGTCCTGTTAGTAATTTGTCTGTGATGGTTACTCGTTATTGACGCATATGTATGACGCATGGTCATACATATACGTATTACGCGTAAGTAAGTGCACCTCATGGGAAAATTATGCATCTGGACTAGCAGCCTTCTCAGCCTCCAGTAATAGATATATGGAAGAGAATACATCAGTGGAACGGAAGGAAAATCCTAGTGCTGCAGTGGTACTAATAATAGATTATGAATTAAAAACTGGTCATATAGAAATTACCAATATATTCGGCCATTATTTTCAGTCAAATAACTATGAAACGGAATTTCCTCAATTTAAAAACAAACCAATTTCAGTGATATAGAGCCAGATATATATAATACTCCATTCTAGATGGCAGAATTAGACGAAGCCTTCAATAATTCTAGAACTTCGTCTCCTACGATTTACAATATTCTATACGAATCCTACGTCAGCTATTCTTGGAACACAGAATAATAATGTTATGCTTAATAAACCAGCGAAGGGTATCTATCTAAATAAATGAAGAGGAACTGTTCCTGTGCTAAAAAAAGGACAGGACGTCAACCTCCCTATCCACTAATTTCTTTAATCTGTTATATTAGAAAATTATTCAAAAAAATGGTTAATGCGAGGCTCCATTGTCAATTAAAAATATTTCGGACATTCAAATTGACTTTCGGTAATTAATATCTACGGGACACAATCTAGCGAAATCATACTACAAAATACAAATGTGTTTTTCAATAAGATTAATTCTCTTTGAGTTCGAGAAGGTCTATGATACCTCTCACGATGACAATATGGTGACTGGAGGAGTAGGACCAACCAGATGGAGAATTCGTAGTAATAATGGAAAATCCGGCAGTAGTTTATTATGAGAAAAGTGTTTCAATTCAAGAATAGGGAACAAAATAGCTAATAAATATATTTGGAGAATAATATACTTGGAATACCGTAATGGAAATTTTGTTCGCAATAGCCAGTAATGAATATAAACCCAGCTGGTAAAAGTTATTGTGGATACACTATATACTACTCTACTCAACTAGAGTAGAATTTTCGGTCAGTTATTGATACTAGCAAGAAATGCAAATAGTAGAAGCATTCGTTTCTCATTGACGAAAACTAAACATGTGCATTTCTATTCGCTAAGCATACCTCACAATGATCCATATTAAAGGTTAATAAATGGATGTATGAGTAGTATCTCCGGCTAAGTTGAATTAATACTTGACATGAAATTAACGTAATATCAAGAATATTAAAAATCTCGGAGCAGGATTTAAACATCTATTCAACTTCCTATTATGCCTAGCAAGTATTAACTGAGGAGCAGACAACACTATTGCCTAAAATAGACTACGGTTGTGTAAACATAGATCCTGTGTAGAAGTAGTAGTGGATTCTATACATATGACTGGGATTTAGACATACGAACGCATTGACCTAACTCCATGTCTGCAGTTAACGTGAAATCAGGCATTACTTCTTTATAATTAAAGAGAAATCGACTCCTATTAAATTAGGGAGAAAACATATGGGTGCAACCTAACCATTTGGACCATGGTCTAATCCTCAATGAGGAGAAGCAAGCTATTTCTATATGCGAGACTATATAGCTTTGCTAAACTATCACGAAGTCGGTATGAGTATGAATTGATACTTCTCTTTTCTATGCTCGTGTATTATATACCCAAGGAGTTTCAATGAAATCTCCGCCTATTGGAATTTATTTCTGTTGATTGTGCATTTAAACAACTTGTAAATAAATAGTTTTAAAACCTTAAAACGGACTTTTCCGCACGTGGAATATCTCTATCTCGAAATTGAGTGGCCGAGAGAAAATAAACCAACACATAAATGCAGAATATCTGTTTTATGCGACAGTTTTACTTTTTTCAAATAGTCTACCCTCGTGCTTTCTCATAAAGAACTGGGTGGGGTGTGTCCTATCCACCTCAAAATCAATAGATGTCATTTGGGAGACATTCCCGATTAGAATCAGTTAGAACCCGATCGTTCCGACATGATTTAATTGAGTTATCGTGTTAACAAAAAAAAAATTCTCAAATAATCCACTGTTGTGCTTTCTCATGACCCATGGACAGGGTGGGGTGTGTCCTATCTACCTCAAAATCAATAGGTGTCATCTGGGAGACGTCCCTGATCCGAATCAGTCAAAACTCGATCGATTCGATATGATTAAGTTGAGTTATCGTATTAACAAAAAAATTTCTCAAATAGTCCACTCTCGTGCTTTCTCATGACCCATAGATAGGGTGGGGGGTGTGCTATCCACCTCAAAATCATTAAGTGTCGTCTGGGTGGCGTCCCTCATCAGAATCAGTCAAAATCCGATCGATCCGACATGATTTAGTTGAGTTATCGTGTTAATCAAAGAACATTTCTCAAATAGACCCAAGGGAGGGGATGGTGTGTACTATCCACCTCAAAATGAATAGGTGTCATCTAAGCGACGTCCCCGATCAGAATCAGTCACAACCCGATCGAGCCGACACGATTTAGTTGAGTCGTCTTGCTAACAAGACAAGAAATTTTAATTCCGACGACAACGACGACACAGACAACATTTTTTAAAAACAATTTTTCTTTGGTTTTTAGGCCGAAAAACGAAAAATAAACGAAAAAAATACTCATTTTTTCATTTTTCTTTACAGGATTACATTACTTTTCCGCTAGTATAGTTGAGTGCGGGAAAATAATAAAATTATATATTTCGCAATATTCTATATCATCAGTGAATATCATGCCATGAACGTGATAAAATAAAAGTTGTTAATTTAGAAACGTGTTTTAACAAATCAAAAGTGGGATTCTTATCCGTACCGACAAGTTTGTGCTGTATTGCTTTGTGCATCTGAAGAGCGTTTGGAGCACCACCCCGTATCTCCAGGTATTTCTCAATATCAACGTAATCAATGATTGATCAATAAACGTAAAACAAGCGACGATCTCGTAACGTAATGTGTAAAAAATCAAGATGTAAAGTCAGTATAGTGAGTAGTTCTAGCTCACTGAGGGATTTGATTCCGCTTTATTATGATAAACTTCGACTGAATAAACTCTGGAACCTAACCGTTGAAGTCATAGTTATTAATATAATCAGTGAATATGATGCCATGAATCGATTTTCGATCAAGCACCGATGATTCCAAAAGTAATATTTGAGTAAGAGGTGCTTTTAAGGTATTAATAGAAACTCGTGTATGGCGTCTCGATCATTATACAATAATTTATATTTCACAGCTATTAGCCATATGGCAGACTCTAAGACAGTTTCAAGACTATAACATATTCATTATCTGTTCCATACCATATTTGTTCCATTAAAAACTATTTCATCAATGATCCACTATTCAGCGTATCCAACCTTTCATCCATTGTTTAGACGAATCAGAAAATAATTGTATTTACTTGGATACCTGGCTATGTAGGCATGCCTGAAAATGGGGATTAAGTAGAAAATGCTGCTAATACTCGTATTGGAACATCCAAGAAAATATCCTATTCGTTTAGAAGGTATAAAGATCTATATTTACTAAACGGCTGTTTTCGTGTATGTCACGAAATTTTTAGGTCGATGTACGAAATGCTTTTCATTCGAATTTCGGAATTTTGACAAAGTCAATATAGTAAATCGATCCTTGCGATTTCTATGATTCATCAGGTAATTATTATGAAAAAACTATACTCTTTGACATATTCCACTCTGTTCAAGAAAGTCTAGTAATTACCTTATAGCTTGTTGTTTATTAAAATTGTGTTTATGTCTTGTTCCAGTTTAGTAGATTGACGGTATTGGTTATACATGGGACACCTTAAAGGTAGATGTTTGTCTCCTTGTTTCTCCCTTATAAATGAGTATTGCAATTTACTAAGAAAAACTGAGAGAAAATAATGTAAGTCACTGTTGAATTTGAACTTAAATTACAACGTAAAAATTAACTTCTATTTAATAATAAAAATGTTTTGTGGTAAAAGGGCACCCTATGCCTGAAGGCAAAAACCTCACCTCAAGCTTAACCTCAAAAGTAGATGTTCAATTGTCATTCTAATATATCAGTTAGGACTTCTGGGAGGTCTTTCTCTTCTTAACAAATGTAGGGACGTAAGATGAATGTGTGACATTCTTATTCTGGTAATTACTATTTGTTCCCTTCTAATAAGTTTCAAAGGGGTTTTTCATGTATTAACACTCGGGTGTATTCTTTTGTACGCCGTATTAATGGTATCCCATCTGGGTTGCAATTCGTTTTGGAATACTGTTTTGACTTCTACTATCACGTCTTCATCTCTTACTGGAATTACCATACAAATGTTTTCATTATCTGCAGACGTAGACTGACATTCTGCTGTATCTGCTCTTTAATAAATATTACTTAACTACTTACTCAACGAAACCCTACAGTGAATATAACATTTATTAGTTTTAATAAACTTAGCCACGACGATAATAATAATGTTTTCTATAGATACATCATTTGGGCATAAGTCGATTATTCAAAAATTATAAAAAATAGCATTGCTTCAGGTTTGAAAAATTGTTAATAATATTTCTCATTAGGGTCTCTGAAAATAGCATTTGGTAATATTCTTTGCAAAATTTATGTGTATATTACTGTTAAATAATAAGCAGACAATAAATGAGATACACAAAATATGCATTTATATTACCTCATTTATATTACCTCATTTCAGTGGCGGCTCGTGATGAAATGAAACGGGTGTTCTACACAGGGCCGATCTCCTGCTGAGCCGAAGCTCAGCAGAAAAATTTATCAAACCACGAAATATCCCCGGGCTTTGAGAGGTTTCACAAAACTTTATGCAGTTTATAATTTTTGACAAAACGTATCTCTTTTTTGTCACATTAGCATTATGCTTTTGCACATTTATCCAATCAGCTGAATCTAGCTGCGCTTTAATATTAGTTGTTCTTAATAAAGCTAATTCCATTGTATTATGTAGATGGCTTTTGGGGTTGTCGTGATTTTTTATTTTTTCAGTTAAGTGCACCAAATCTGTCACCCCTACCTCCGTCCATGCTTTATAACCGCCAAAAAGTAAACAAGGAAAACAAAATAACGCATTTTTTTGTTGCACCCACAAATCCAATTGTTCTTCGAATAAATGTCTCTATTAAATTGACGTTTATATGCTTTTCCGCAGCTAACACCTGCAGTCTCAATAAAAATATCGGGCAATAGCCTACCATTGTTTTTTAAATCAATTTTTTCTTCATAAGAGTATTTAAAAAATCGCTTCACATGAACTAAGTTATAAACTAAATCCATTGAAACTATCACAGTATATAAATATTAATAATTAGTACAATAAATCACTACACAAATTCACAAAACAGTATTTGAAATCTCAAATTAACACGAAATACGAAATAGGTACGATTTACGCCCGCCTACTGTACGAGGAGTAGGAAGGAGTAAACATTCATTGATGTTGCCTTAGCTGGAAAAAATACAGCTCACTGACCGTGTAAATTCGCGCATTTACGAGCGCCAAGTGTGGATTGTCGCGGGAGTTGAGGGGGAGGACGGGTGTGCCGAGCCGTGCTGAGAACTACCTCGTGTGGCCCAGTTCAATGTACCGCGACGCGCTCGCGTCTACTACTCAATAGAGGACGGCGGACAGAATGCGATTTTAACGCAGTAATTTGGTTAGCTGCACCAACTAACCAAATTATTTTATTAATAAATTTTAGTAATTATTATGTCGCGAAAATATACAAATATCTAATTTTTTTGGCAGTTCTGCAGCTCTGCAGCACCTATACACCAGCCGCCCCTGCCTCCTTTACTTGATAGTCACAGAATACAAATAAGTTAGGTACATATAATATCTATTTGGTAAAATCATCCAGAGATTTATAAAAGTCAAAACATATTCAGTCTTTTTGGCAAACATTTTTAATAATCTTGGCCAATACAATTAATTGTTGTTTCTTGAGACACATTAGAAATCATGATCAGCAGTAGTGCCTTACGTTACGACTAGGGGCGTAGCGTGAGAAAAGAATCTAGGGTTAACCATAAACATAAGATAATGATAAACATTTTATAAGGGGAAGAGATATAGTCAGATGTATGATAGGCCATATGAAAATGGTAGAAATAAAAAAAAAGTCACTATCTTAAAATAATTATGCCAAGGTATATATCATAATTTTTAAAATGAAGATCAATTCTTCGGTTTTTGTTTGTCCAGCGAAAACTTCTATCACCGTTTCCTCAAATGTTGGAGACGATCTCATATCTTCTAACAACGCACTTTCAATATTTATTAATGCTAAAGCTGACAGTCTTTCTTGCTTTTGAGAATTTCGCAGATAAGTCTTTATTCTCTTTAGACATGAAAAGGTTTTTCCGCGGAACTTCTTGTGGCAGGAATAATCAAAATTAAACGACACAATTTTGATGACTCCGGGAAAACAGAAGATAATTGAAGGGACATAATATATTGGTGAAGCTCAAACACAATGTTCCATACGTATCTACTAAAGAAGAAAAAAGTCAGGAAAACGTTTCATGAATGAAGCAAATTGTGTGGAATCTAGATTTAAGAATTTCAGTTTAGAAATTTCACTAAACCGTTCATTAATGTTCAAAGTAATAACGTCTAAAATTTCATAAAATAATTGTGCGTAGGTGCTTTTCTTATCTTCCTTGGGAATTAAATCCAAACACATTATTTTACTTAGTGGTTGATTTTCTAACATAAATCTGTCCATACGGTCCCAAATGTCACTAAACTCGTTTCTTATTTTTTGAATATGTGATTTTAAATCGACGATCTTTTTATTGCAGTAACTAATATCTAATATATTTGTATGTGGAATTTTAAGCAGACTCTCGGAATGTGGGAATATTTCAGAAAACACTGCTAAGAACAAATTAAAGTAAAAATCGCGCAATAAAGTTGAAAGGCCTCTAGCACCAATAACGGTTTCTCGATCTCATTTCTCATTTTCATTTTCCACAATTATCTGAAACAGCGCTTCCAAATCTTCCTTATGTTATGGCAACAGTCGCCAAGATGCGTTCACATAATCGCATAACTGAGTCCGGAAATAACGACAATACCCACTCGAGCTTCCACTGTTGACTGCGTAAGATCACTAATCTTTTCGCCCATCTGACACGTAGCTTGGAAGTAACGTGGACCATCGTACTTCAACACTGCAGCAAATAACGCGAGAGTCCAATAACTTCGGGCGCCCTCATGGTCGATTTGATATAAAAAAGTTGATGGTAGCGTTTAAAGTAAATAATGTATGTTTGCGGTCGGTTTAAAATAATTAAAAAATTGTAATAATTGAATAAATCGGTTGAACTATTAAATAATACTAATTTGCCAATTTTTTGCAATGCATACTCTAAAATAATTATGTACTCTAATAAATTATATAAGTATTATAATCTACTCCACGGAAAGTAAAATGTATTATAATGTGGTATATTTATATTAGTTTTTGACCCAATATATACAACAGTTTACAATCATAGTGGTATAAAATTTGTCTAATTATTCTAGTGTTAAATTTTACACCAGAAATAATGAAACTAGAAAAGATTAATCATAAATTGCTGTTTTTTACTTAATGCTATGAATTCAGAATAATGTTTCAATTCCAATTTAATAATGTTAATAATTACAAGTTACCTACATTATTAAAGAATCGGCACATATTATTTCTTGAATGGCTTAATAACCTTTAAAATACACATCGCAATAATAATCAACAGTTAATGTGGAATTTGAATATCTTGCTTTAATATAAAATGTATATTTCATTAACTTTTATATAACTTCTAATATATGTATATATTACAGACTCTATAAAATGGCGAATGCGCTGGTGAAATTATTAAAAGCTTAAACCATTTTTAAACATCTACTTCTGTCTAATCTATATTAATTTTCTATTTGTACATCATATTAGTATAATTGCTATTAAAATAAAAGAGTATTTTTGCAGTACACTAATATTAAAGAACAACCAAAAGTTTTGTTTTGTTGACCAGACAAATATTAATTTAATTTCTGATACATTGACTTTTGGTTTCCTAAAAAGTATTTATTAGAAAATTGTCTACAACGTTCTTTTTTTGTAGTGTTAGAATTTGCCATATTCACTTACGTGGATTGACCATATATATTTGTTCAGAATCCCTTCTTGTCATTCCTGGTATATATGTATGTAAATGTTTTTACGTATTGTGATAAGGACGTCTAGATTATTTTTGAAATTGTATTGATTTCCTTAAATTGTGTTGATAACATTATTATTAGCAAATACTGTAATTAAAGATATGGAAATAGACGAAAGTAATCGAGAATTACTTATAAATTGGTCAAGTAAGCAAATATAAAACTGCAATGACTGAAAAACAGTAAAAAATCGCTATTATGGGAATCATAAAAGCATTGCGTTCGAATATAAAGAGTAATGTTATAAATTTGTGATTTTAACCTGAATTTAATAGCGTGAAAGATGCATAAGAGTAGTGAAACATTTATACAAGATGGAATTTACAATTCCAGTAAATAATTAAATATTAGCAGTAAAAGGGAGTCATTATAGATACCATCCACAAATAATTAGGAGAACAAGAAAGCCTCTACCTTCACGAGTTGGAAGGTTGAATTAAAAAGTTCAATAGGTGTATGTTTTAAGAAAGTATTAGAAGAAATAGTCAAGGACTTTAGGAAATCAGTAGACTAATAGAGTAAGATCAAAGGTTAATACATATGTTTAAACATAATGAGATACATTTTCAATGGCGAGTATGAAAAATGAAGACAATATATGTGATACACAAGAGAACGAGATAGTAATAGCATATCTACAAATTCTTTCGAAGTTAGATAAACATTGACTGTTGGTTACTTTCAACCAGTTTTTCACAGAAAATAGAAAAATGTAACTTAAAGGATGAATTAAAATAAATTAAAAACATTGCCTCGTTTATTGCCAAATTACACCTTTAAAAAAAGAAGGGAATGATAATATAATATACACTTATGTCTTTGGAATGACTATAAATATTTAAACGAAGGAAATCATCTATGGAGAGCAGCTTTGGACAAATTGGCATATTTGAAAATTCGATTGAAGCAAAAAACATTATTCTTGAATGTACTTGAATTATAAATTATTTATGGAGAGTAACTTTAGATAAATTGGTGTATTTGTAAAGCTGATTAAAGTAAAGAGAAATTAACCATGATTCTGAGATAATGTATTAAATTAATAGTGGTGAATATAAATCTATAGAAATTACTTAATGTCATATAACTCACTGCAATTTATAAATATCAACTATATAGAAAAGAAACAGTAATTTTCAATATCATTGTGAAAATATCTTTTGTATAATAATTAAAAGTTAATGTATTCTAATGGGAATGGGATATGATACTTTTATGTAAAGGTATTGGACAATATCCATTAAATAATATGGAGCAATGCGAGTTTAGTAAAATCTTGAATATACCAATATCAAGATCACTTAGGATATGATGGTTTAGAACCCATAATATTAATATAACAAAATAATAAAAATAAGTGTAATAAAAAGTTTATCAAAATATATTATCCACTACAATTATTTTACAGAAAATATTTTTACCAACTGATATATATCTTAGACATCTCGACGAACGTATTGAAGAAGATGAAATAAAGTGGAGTATGGTGGACTAATATTTTGATACAACTTAAGGTTGAGTGCATCCAGGCGAACAGAAGTTTACTTAAGCTTTTAGTGGTTAAAATTTTATTAGTACTGTCAATAGTACATTAAACTAAAACATGTTTATCATATTCCCTAATATTATTTCTTTAAAATGTTTAGTTTCCTATGTTTTCGAGAGATTTATGTACCATTGATTATTTTGTGAGACAATATATATTATCTATACCTATTTTCTTGTTTTATAATAAAATTTTATTATGAAGAATATTGGTTGAATCTTAAAGTTTAAGTGACGAAATGATTTCTTTACAAGAAAGGGAAGTATTTTTATTTTAAAGAATGAAAACGATATTGTAGACTGTAATGATCATCTTTTGCTATTCTTTCACCTAGCAAACGATATTTCATATCGTTAACCTTATTCTCATACCTTGTATCAGAATAAGGTTTAACGTATTACTTTGTCGAGAAGAGCTATGCAAAATATACCCCCTGAAGTTTTTAAATTTTTACTTCTGATATATATTTTCTGTTAAGTAATGGACAAATTTAGATTGTTGTTAATACATTTAACACATTTTGCGGAAATATGTACTTCCATGAAATAGTGCAGTTCTACTCTTCTCTTCAGCATATTATCCCTTCATCTTAGATATTAAAAAGTGTCTAGGCTTTTGGTTTCATCAAATGGAATCAGTGTTGTGTTGTGTATAGTTTCTATATAGTCAATATCCTATTATAAATTAATATATTTTGTTTTGCATTAGTTAATATCTATTTCAGTACTTATATTTTCTAATACCTATATTTTCTTTATCTACCTCAAGGGTGCAAAAAATAATATCAGAGACATGATAATGTAATACTGCTGATAATACTGCTTTAAAAAATAGATTTGTGGTTTCTCTTTATTAAGCAGTTGATTTATTTCAACAAATTTCAATATCATCTTCAATATCATCAGTGTGCAGTATGGTTTTATTTAAAAAATAGTATCTATTAGATACATTTCTAAGCAAATAATTGCACAAAGGATTGTTGTAATAAGTAATGAATTGCTGTAGATTTAGAATATTTAGGATCCTCTCCAGAGAACATAGAATTTCAACGATTGAAGACAAGGTGTAAATAACGTGAGTTTATTTATTTATGCACCATTGCATTTTCATTAAAATAAAGGATTATGCATTAGATTATATGTTTTACAAATCCATAAGATATTTCTTCCAAATATGAAAAAAAACTTCATACATTTTTACTTTAATGATGCCAACACCCCCCCATCATACGGCTATGCAATAACTTTATAGCTAATGGCTGCTCAAATTTTCACACTATATTCTACTGGGTGATAGAGGGCTGTTATAGTGGTAAAGCCATTTGTTTAGAAACTTCTGCATTATCGACTTTTCTAAGAAAATAACAACAGATTACATTTTAACAGAATATTAAGTTATAGAGAAATTTAGCTTTCGAGCAGAAGAGGGTAGTAGGGAAGCATTACAGTCTATGGGCTAATACATAGTTTAGCTTTTGGCTAGCAGGGGGTAGCGTCATGGTTATACAATTCAGTGCGTAACGGTGCGTATTTCTACCACCACGTTTAGGAAAATGGCGGCATGTATAAATCTCTGTAGAACAAAAACCCTTGTGCTAGTGACGTGCCGTGTAATTTTTCAGTACCATTACTAAAAATTAAGCACCCTAATGCAAAATTACACGAATGAAATAAAAAAAAAATTGAAGAACTGCCCTTCCAAACTTATGATTGGCGTCGAAGACGGCAAACAAGAAGCTAAATCATCTTGACCTTTCTTACCGCAATCTTGGCGGCAGGTTTAAAACATACAAATGCCTTTATCTTTTTGAATTTATTCAAAAAGTAAACAAAATCTAAGCTGTGAATCTTTAAAGAAACAAAACAGTGATAATTTTAGTAAATAATGTAGTTTTTCATTTTTCAAGTATAGCGGTCCCTCTTACAAAAATAGATGTTATTTCTGTGATACTACCAGTTATTTGGGGGTTACAAACTAAAAAGAACGTAGTAACTTGTGACTAACTTTTTTTTACTTTTTTGTGTGAGGTAAGTTTTAGATCTAAATTTAAAACATAAAATTGTCGTACAGTTACAGTTTAATGAGAATTAATATTAATTATTATACTGATATGTACTAATTAATTAAAATAATTTAGAGGTTAGGTGTACTTAGTGTAGTATTTGCCAAATGAAATATTAAATATTAATTTTTTTATATTTATTATTACTATAGATTTATTTAATAATCAGATCTATCTACTAATAAATTATTATTTTACAGAAGACAAATATTGTGTATAAAAATAATAAAACAAATAATATATATTTCTTTTTTCTAATGAAATTTAAATTCAAAAAAATATATATTTTCTTTTTTAGGTGTATACGCATGTATATATTGGCCAGCTAATGAAACATTAAAGGTAAAATGATGATCCGTAATTCGTAATAGTATAATTATATGATTATTTATTTAACTATATATAACAAAATAGATTAACTTCATTGTAGATAGAAGCAATTTTACATACGCTCTACAGTTTTATAATACGTGCTTTATTTATTAAAAATAAATGTTATAAAATTTACTTTACTTTTCAAAGACCAAAATCTTTATAATATACCTACCTATTACTGAAAAAGTGCGTAATTCTGTTGTTCCTTCTCGTGGGCTAGAAGTAAAATGTAATAATGTAAGGAAAATGTAAAAGAATAATGTATGGTGTGAATATGTTCTATAGAATCATATTACTGTGATTTGTGGTTAATAAGTCGGTGAAGCCCTAATGAAACATTATAGAAAATGTCAGTTATTTTGTAAAATAGAAATGGAAATACTTTAGAGGATGGAAAGTTATGTACTGATGGTTTCTTGTATAAGTTGTTTTCATAAACTGCGGTACAATCTGAATTTCATGAGAAAGTCATGGCAAATGCAAATAGTATTACTATCGATAAATTTATTAAAATATACGTATTTTCAATTATTTACCATGATATATGATTTTAACAAAAATGCAATACTCACTTGTCACTATCGGTAATATTATTGATTTATTTTTGGAGGAATTTGGGAGGTTGGAGGAATTCTTATTATAGATATTCATTAATTAGTAGACACTCCCAATGAAACTAAATATAAATTTAATAATTAATGCTTGTTCTTTACTTGATATTTTTAATAAATTAATAACTGAGAATATCTTCACAGACGATTTATCTGTTATTGTGAAATGTATAGCTGGTTGCAGTTCGAAAGGCCATATCTTGCTTCTGGTTAACTACTCGTCTCCCCCCCTATTAGGGCCTTGCTAAACCAGTTTAACATATAAAGGAAACATTCCGGCTTCTTATTGGAAAGATGACTGCAAATAATTAAATATCATGATGGTGAAGCCATTTTCTTGAAATGCAGAAAGTACCATTTAATTTTCATATTTTTTCTTTCAAATTTAATGAAGTAGTGGTACATGAAAACTTTCGACAATACTAAATATAAATAGTATAAAATAAACCTACCTATAAAATTAATATATTGGAATAATATTGTTTAGTTAAAATTTCATCGATATCTTTAGAGATGATAACAGCTGGAATGTCTCTTGTCACTTTTGCCTCTTGCAATGAACCACTAAAATCCGAATTTGTCTAAATTGAATTAAGTTACTTTTCTCCAATATTAATAATATTTAATGAAAAAACGTGTGTTATTGATCAGATGGTTAAGTAACATGTATTTCATTATTAAGAAGGTATTCTTATTAACGATGAGAATCAAACATCATACAAATAAGTTTATTGTAGTAGGAAACTGTAATTTTCTCATAGTATTTACTTCATCTCTGCAGAATATCATACAAAATTAAAAAAGCGGTTTGGTTGGTGTTGTTTTACATGGGAGTATTTTCACTAGTATATAATATTTTGTAGATCAGCATAGTGATATTCTCATTGTGATATATTGATGAGTTCAAACTAAAACACTTATATTTAACTGAAGTAGGTATAATCAATTACTTGTAAGGTGTTTAGTAAACTTACAATGTGTTTAGTGACCAAAATATGATAAAAGTTAAATATCTTTACAAATCCTTTATAGAAATGGAAAGAAAAATGTATATTAAAAAACGAATTATACGATAGCTAAAATATTATACTATTATCTACTTAAGGCAAATATTTAAATGTACCGTCAATTACTTTTTACTACACTTTTTGTTAAAGACTGTCGAGGCTTAATCACCATTATTGGCAAATTTGTAATGGATTTAAAAACTTATTTGCTTACTGATAGTGCCATTATCAATAGAAGAAATCTAATGGATTTAAATTCTTGTCTCTGCGTGGCTACGGAATTTAATTTTAAATCCAAAATATGTCTTATTCAAATACTGGTAAGATATAATGCAGCAGTGTGTCATTTTACATAAACTAGTAATACATTTTAAAAGAAGGAATATATTACCTTAAAGGTATATATGTTATGTTTCCGTTAAAGAAAATTTAAATACAAGGGATCACTAAAGTTAAACGGTAGTATAAATGGACGCATTAGACGCGTCAGTTATGGTACCTTATATATTTATTCTAAATTCACGCTTCAAGAACCTATCATTTGCGTCGTGTTTCAATACAGAAAATGATATAGTATTAAAGTTGACTTATCATTACCATATGCATATACGGAATTCACAGGTAGATAATGGCTTATTTGAGGATAAAGTATGATTCGTTATACTCGTATGAGGATGAGTCCGTTCAGCGAGGATGCTGAAGATTTTTGGATAGTCGATGTTGACATTGTCCTGGTAAGGCTATCGTAGTAATATGCCCCAATATGTGGCAATGGAGTAGTTGGTAGTCCAGGCCAGATATAGGAATTTCTACCTGCGTGAATTTAAGTCCTACTAACAATAATTAGCACCCCTTTCAAGGCATGGATGTTTGCCTACGTGTGTATCATTTTCTTGTATATCCCTGAGGTTTTACATGAATTTAATATACATTGAATGTTTCTCAACTTCTTTATAAGAGTATTTTTAGTCATAATTAGTTAGTTAATTATGATTTATTATTACGGAACTCCTTTGGTCAACCTACAGTTAGACGCCAACAACTGACAGTATGGTATATATACTTTGTACATAAATACTATAAACGTATTTCTGTGCAACATAATCATACTAGTCGCATTTAAGAATGTCGTGGAAAGTTTTGTGATTTTGTGACTAATTATTCGCACTTAATAAAGTTTGTTAGGAGCAACAGTATGACTATCTATTCACTATACCATGTTGACTTTGGTATTCAAATAAAAACGCATAGGCATATGGTGATAAGAATTGTTCTTTTAACTTTTTGTTAAGAATCGACATTTCAAAATTGTATTGATCACGAATACAAACTATGTCGTACATATCATATGATGACTTAGAAGGAAATATTCTCGATTTAAGGAACACGCTTAATTATTTATTTTCGTATCAATACAAAAATAATAATTGATATTCTTCCTTTTGTGTATACGATTCAGATAAACTTTAATAAATAGTATCTAAAATTGTTGATAGGTATAATTTAAGATAAGTATAGTTTCGTTACTACTAATTGATCAGTGCACATTAAGAAAAGTGGGCTGTAACATCCCTGATCCATCAGGCTGCGGAGGGAAGATGACACATAGTAACGAGAACAAATACATCCACGGTCAGGTATAGATGCCAAATTCTTCCAACTGGAACTGGAAGTTATTCACACAATGATACCCGATGCTTAGTTTACTGCAATCAAATAAGAAAATACGGCAAGATCCATCCACGTTGTAGACAGAGAGCAAGCTCTTGGCTTTTATTACCTCTGTATCAAACATCGAACGTTCTCCGTATCACGAAATTCGTTCTTAAAAGTCTTGTAATGATCAGTATCACCTTTCTTGCACTACTGCAGAATAGTTCATTCAAGAGTATAATTTGACATTCAGAAACACTTAAGAATAATTTATATTTTCTCTATTTTCTATTTTCTCAGTTATTGGTCAAATATGCACATCTTTAACTAAATTATTTACAACATTATTCAATAGTGTTCTATGTATGTAAATAGTGTAGAGCGATTTCACTGTCATAAATTGAAATGATAGATACGATTCCTTAAATTAGTTAAAATATGAATGCATCTCTATACAATAGCAAGATACTCTTTTATAAATATCTGAAATGAATCTTATTACAAAGGGGTTAGTTTTAAAATGAACTATTGTATTTATAGGTATTATGAAAGCTAGAAGACATTCAGAATTTTGAATGTAATTTGTCTGTCTGTCCTGAACTGTCGGTTGTATTTCACGCAATAACTCGGACCAGTTCTTAAATAAAATAAATTAAATATTTCTGTATAATTTGGACATGTTTCACGAAAATGATATCTCATAGATTCTATGAAATCGTTCTATTTAATGATGTATTTATTCATAAGATATTTCCACTCGTTGCCTATGTAAATCAAGAAATACATATTATATTTGATTCAGGAGTCAAGCTGAATAAATTGAAACTAATTAAAAAACACAAATTTTCTGTAATTATATTTGTTTCGTTTTCATATTGGAAATATGATCGCTATGGTGACTCGATGTAACTAAATAATTAGATATTTAATTTGAGTTTTAATGAGTGGTTAAAAACTATGTAGTTATTTTGCGTAACTGAGTTTAGAACACACTCTGATATATTTTTCTAGCCTTAAATAGGCACATAAAAATAAATGATACGGAAAACTTTTACCGTTTATGACCCCAGAATATTTTGATGTAAATCTTTATGCCACACATTGAGTTGCCATATCTCTATTATTCCAAATGAAAATATCGATTTTGAACTTAATATGTAATTTCTTTAAATGCCATTATGATTTATTCGTATTTTATTTTTTTCTTTTCAATGATATTATATAGACGGATTTTGCTTTCTTGGCCATAGATATGAAATATATTTTACTTACTGTTCTTTTATTTCTTGATAAACTTAATTAAACCAAATAACTAATAAGTCATGCTAAAATATCTAATAATAAGCAGTATTTTTAAATTTATAAATATAAAAATTTTTAAAATAACTCAATATATGCATCTATTATCCATATCTTATTAATTATAGCGGTTAACTAATTTATTTATTTATTTAATGTATAGCTACCCAGAGAGATTAAAATGATAAAATGACTAAAATTAACTATTGGGCCGGGAAAGATGAAAATAATTTAAGTTAAAGAAAAAAGTAAGAAAATGATAAAGGATAAAAACATTAGTATTTCATACAAACGTGAAAGGACAATATAATGTAAGCTACTTAAAGTAGAGGACATTCACCACAAGAATCTTATTACCTAAAATACATCTAATATTGCCAATATCACAATTTAAAGTACCCTAAGTCAGAGTGAGTATAGTTTAAACACATATACAGCTTGCCAATAATAGGAACAAGTCTTAAAACTGCGATATTAGATCGCCCATGAGGTGCGTAGTAAATAGCGGTCTTCATTCAGACGCATTGAGACTATTGCAGAGTGAATATCGAGTGTATCCACACGGAGTTTGATCCCAAAACATGTAATTTAGAAGCAATTGAAATCTAGTGGTATGGTGGATAAGAATAATCTCTTATCGTTTATGATAATTCTTTAACTGTATCTTTATTTTAATAAAAAATGTTCATCTGAGCATATAACAGATACTGTCAGTCAAGCAACTGCTTATAATTTACACTGTTTTCAGAATTATTTCTTATTTTATTATATGCTTGTAATCTATTAAATTTAGCAGATTACAAGCATGAAATATATGCCCTCAGAAATCGTAGAATGAACTGTCCATTGTACACAGTAACAAAATAAATTATTTAAAGTCTCACGTCTGAACAACTTCAGGCAAATGTGAAGTAACTTCAAGATGTAATAAACGTTGCTATTTTATCTGGAGGAATATTAGATAGCTGTATATTTAAAATTTGATAATCTGTTAAGCCAATATAGGGAGATTTGGCTTTCGTTCACCTTCGCTAGAATTCCCAGCTATTCGTACCATTGGCCATTGGTTAGATGTACCAGAAAAGCATAAATACATATATAATAGAAAACATGGTGAGATATTAAATTCAGACTATAGGATGTTTGATCTCTGTATCAAACTACATAAGTTGGATATTTTATTAAGATATTATGTAGTAAATAGCAATTATGGATATTAAAATTATAATTATAAATAATTAGAACTAGATTTAGAAACAAGCTACCTAAATTAATTTATTACACTGTTTTCTGTTTCTGTTCTTATTGGTGAGGCAAATCCTCACCAACCTACCCTGACGAACCACCAGTGATTAGAACTAATCTCGCTCTTCTTCTAAATATAAATATCTCCTAAATTTAATAGGAATTTAATTTTTTTTTAACAAAATTAACCAAATATGGTTCAGTTCTGAAAGCAAGATTATTATTTTCTGCTAAACGAAAAATTATTTTTAACGAAATTGAAAAATAATTTTTTTGTCAAATATATATTGCTAAATTCTAAGTAAAGTTTTTAAGCATTTTTTCTCTATAGTTATTGATTAAACTGTCGAATATGATAGTTAAATTAAGTATAATTTTCAAAAATATGGTATATATTTTTTTGAAATATTTTATTCAATCTCTTTGTGTAGTTACTATGCATGGAAGTCGCAAATAAGTAAATATTACATATAATAACCATTTTGATGAATCATTTTAACGCTTCATAATTCTATCTTAGATATAACCTCGAATATTATTGGGCCACCGTATATGTACTAATTAAAACAATCTTTACTCAAACCTTCTGCTCGGACTGTACACATGTTCTTTAAATTAAAAGAGAGAAACTCTCGCGAAACGACACAAAGGCATTGGTCCGCTAAAACAGTTAAAAAATAAGGGGAAACTTCTCACCCTCTTTTTAGGAACCAATGGCGAATTTGAAAAGAGGGAAATAGCGACCAATGAAAATTTACCCCTGTAGGATGACTCACCGCAAATTATAATTTGATATCGATTGCTGCAATATCGTAAATATCACGATGGTCATGTAGGGCCCTAAATGATCGCCCCTAGTGAGGCCGTACAAGTAGTTACCACGTTCTTGTGAGGCATACCATAACATATAAGGAATAACTTGCTATTCTTAAAAATTATTAATATAAAATTTGAGCTTGTAATGATTTTAAATTTTTACTAAGGATTATTAAATTGATTATTAAAAATGATTACCTCTATTTTATTTTATAATTCTTATACACAATTTCAGTTATCTGTGTTTCTGTTAGGACTTGACTTACATTTATTAGAATATTGTCAAATTGTGAGAGTTTTAATACTTGTCAAATTTTTTTAATATTCTTCTCAGATAATATAATAATATGAACGTATGTTGCACAATGTTGTTTAGAAATAATATAAACTTTTTTGATTATTTTTAATGAATATCCTTAACAGGGATCTAACTTTCATTAAATTTGCTTTTAATGAACGGGTAAAGAGCACTTGTATTGCTCTGCCATAAATATTGACGTGGTGCTTTAAAATAATTAGCAAGATATCTCACAGTATTTTCCATTAAACTTCTTTGGTTTTATGTTCTAAACTGAAATTTGTGTCTTTTTTGGTAATGTGGTTATGGAAACTTGGTCTTACTTGGCCTCTCCCGGACTTTAACCGGAATGTGTAAATAATACCACCATAAGGTATTCAGTTCAATGTAGATCAATAACCAGAAAGTTGTTTTATTTTTTTACAGTTCCTAAATTTTACATCCTTAATAGTATTGTTATGATTATGACAACCTACGCTAAAATGTATGGTATGATCAATTTAATTTCGGAATTATTACCATAAATCTTGAATTTAATTAAAAATATAAATGGCACGATTAGTTACTAAAATATATTTTAGTTTTGTCGAACATATCCGTAACAATAACTAACTTAATATTTAAACACTTGGTCTTTGTTATTAATGATAACTATTGAGAATATAACTGTCTACAGAGAATTATACTATAAAGAAAACACCATTTCTCTTCAAAACGGGCATGGACGTACACAAGAAATGTAGAACTACATTTCTTCCTGAAGATATAACCTTAAGGATCCTAGTAATATCTTAATAATATCTTAATGGATGTAGTGGTAGACACTTACTCTTTCTTAGAAATGAAAGCCACCTCTCAAGAGATATTAGGAGTTTTAAAAATATAATTCTTCAAAATTTGTAACACTGACTTCCACAAAACACCAAAACACTATACACTACACTCGACACGTGTTTCGCCAACAGAGTTAGCATCACCTGAAGGTCATTAAAACTGAGCTTTGAGTTTTAATCATCTCCAGATGAAGCCATCTTTCTTGGCGAGACTCGCGTCGAGTGTAGTATTTTGGTCTTTTGTGGAAAACTAAGTCAGTGTTATCAGTTCATACTTCAGTTTCAAATTTTGTGTTAAGAAATTTTATGTATGTTCCTCTGAGGAACAAAGTACGAATTACAGGAAGATGGATGGAGAGTTGAGGCAATAGAAGAATCGGACATTATTCCGAAAGCAAAAGCAATTCTATGGGATGCGATTGGAAGATTAGTCCAAAACACCCAAAAAATAGTGAGCGCCGAAAACCGTAGAAAACCCCATCGAACAAATTCGATGAACGAAAGATATCGGGTGTGAACAAATGGTTAAATTATAAAGGCGTAACCAAAAGCTTGACGACAGTTGTGATATCAGTAAATATTAAATAAACTGGCCGACTGAAGAAGATGATAAAAAATCCCAAATATCGGAAGACTGTTGCTAATATCAACACATTGTCTATCCATTGTCGAATATATTCAGTGGCATGGGTCAAATATTGTGAGGGTAATTTATACAAAATTACTTCGAGGAAGATCTAATGCCAATTAATTTTTTGGAACTGGCATAGATCGCAGACTCGAAGGAATTCGATCATGGGCTCGATTTTTATATCAACCGATTGGGTGTTCGTGTGTTTGCAAAAAACACGATCAGATAAGGTTTCTCGATTTCCGACTTATATGTTACTGACAGAGATCGTATCGATGAAGATGTATACGTCATAAAGTTCATTCGGCATTTGTCCTGAATCGGCGTACCGTGTACGACACTGATGAGAGCTAACAAGTTCGAAACAGCCATATGTCGTTCGGTTCCGGTCCGGGACAAATGTCGAATCCTACCTGTGGCGGGTTTTATTTTTTGAAACCTTATCTGATCGTGCAGAAACACGAGAAAGGGGTCGAGGATCGCTTCTGGGTATAATTCAATGCCTGGCGGGGCTTTAGCCCGAGGAGTAGTTGTTTCCTAGAGCGATTATGTAATAGCTTTGCTATTCGAGAACTAGTTTAATAGCCGCTTGGCGGCTTGGCGGTTCCTTTCTCGATTTCCGACTTATATGTTACTGACAGAGATCGTATCGATGAAGATGTATACGCCATAAAGTTCATTCGGTATTTGTCCTGAATTGGCGTACCGTGTACGGCACTGATGAGAACTAACAAGTTCGAAACAGCTATATGTCGTTCGGTTCCGGTCCGGGACAAATGTCGAATCCTACCTGTGGCGGGTTTTATTTTTTGAAACCTTATTTATCTCATCGTGCAGAAACACGAGAAAGGGGTCGAGGATCGCTTCTAGGTATAATTCAATGCCTGGCGGGGCTTTAGCCCGAGGAGTAGTTGTTTCCTAGAGCGATTATGTAATAGCTTTGCTATTCGGGAACTACTTTAATAACCGCTTGGCGGCTTGGTGGTTCCTTTCTCGATTTCCGACTTATATGTTACTAAACTAAAGGTAAATAAACACATGAATACTTCAAATCATCAGGATATATCGGAAATAAATGTATGTATGATATTTATATTTACCAGATTTTTGACTATACCATTAACAAATATCGTATCAAATCGCATATATTGTATATTGTAAATTATTATATGGGATGATGTATGACGAGTATGTATATAAACTCGGTTGCAGAGAATGATTGGGTGTTGGTCAATAAAAATGCTTATAAACATACTTTCTTAATATACATTGTTTAATTTTTTCAATGCATATATTTTCTCTAGTACTCTGTAAGTACTCTGCAGTACTTCAAAATAAGTACCGCAAGTTCAACAAATTGGCGTAAATATATTTATTAGTGAGCTATTAAATATATAGCCTATAAAAAAAATCCAAGACCGCATCAAATAAGACAATTTCTCTATATGTATATATTAGAAATTCACCCCGTAAACATATTTTTTAATTTCAATCAAAATAATATTAAAAAAATATCAGCGAAAACTTATACGACAAATATTTTAACTGATTCTGGATGTATTTTTAGGTGGGTAGTGTAATGATCGTGTTTGTAATGTTGGTCCTTCTACCAACCTTACTCCATATCAAATTTGATTAAATTCCTGCAAAGTACTTAGTAAATATATCTACGCATTGGCAATGTTTAAAGTATCGACCTGTATATCAAGAAAGAAATTTTTATGTACATTTCTTTCTAGCCATTCCTAACTACTAAATGACATTTATCTACAACCAGAGTTTGTACGGCTCATCATGAATCACTTGGTATACCAATTCGTACAGTGTACAATTCTTTTTCTCGTTGTATATTATGTACTATATTTTACCGTATGTATACCTATTTTCTATACGTTTTTGATACTTTCTGCACAGAACTACGTGGAATAAATAATACCAATTGTGAGCCCTTATTGTTAAGAATGGACCCACCGTCGACTGGACAGTTCGGCCACCCCAGCCTTCTGTGATATGTGATTGACAGCATTGTTAACGCTGCTTATATTCCATACAAAAGTAAATCCTAAGTGCTTTTGACGTATTGCAAACAATTAATACACTTTTGCATATTGTGCCGCATTTCAGCAACATGATTTTGAGAGGGCGGTAGAGAACTTGCTGTTTTGTATCAGAAAAGGTTGCCAGTAAAAGCTAATTATTATTCAGTATAATGTTGGGGATTCATTGTTAATATTATTTTCTATATACGCCTGATTTTCTAGTTTTATACAATTGAGCTTGTTATTTACATGTGTATGTGTGAAAATACGTTAAGTATTTTTTTCTAAATAAGTGGAAAATATTATATAGTAAATCATCGTCATTATTGATTTTATCATCTACCAAATTATTTCTTTATGTGAAAATATGGTAATCCGTCACAGAATATTTGGATCCCAGTGATACACAATGCACTTTTCTGATCTCAGTCACACCTCCAAATCACAATTAATGTTTTGCAGACTTACTAGACCTTGTAATTAATTACTTACATCCTTTCAATACTAATCAAGTGAGATTAATCTTTTCATATTTGCGACAAGATTTTACAAATGTATTAATGGATTTCTTAGTGAAGGCATCATTGAGAAACAATGCAGTGAGACATTATATAGGTTTCACTACGTACGTACGTACATGTAATTTCGATAATAATGATTTAATTTTAGAGTTAATAATGCTTTTAGTCTGATAGGGAGCACGGCCATTGAAAGGCATTGAAAGCACTCGTTTCTCGCGGTCTCGGGTACCGTTTGCTTCACTATTTTCCTTAGAAAGTTCTATAGGATCATCCTCTCTGACAATTTCGTTAATGATTACGTCATTCATTGATAATTCTACGTTATCAACTTTGTTCTCACTTTGGTTTGCCTCATCATTGATTTGTTTTTTAATTGTTGTAGTAGTTGTTCGCTTACTTCTTCAGTAATTAAATTGTCGTCATTTTTTTATTTTTATTGCACCGATATTCAGCAACCATCTTTTATTTTTCTGAACTATTTATAGATTTATCTTCGGGTGATGGTAAACATGATTTGACATCTTTATTTGCTCTTTAATTGTCAATAGTTGATTTGTTTTTGTTTTTCTGAAGATTTATTTTTATTTACCCATTGTAAATTCTATCTAGTAATTTTGTAATATTTACCTGGGCAGATCCTTCACTACACTTCTTCTTTCAAAGGTTATTAATTTCATCTAGTGATTTGTCTTCTATTTTAACTCTATCTGGAATTATAGTCGTCTCAAATATATTCAAAATATCATCTTCAATTTCACCACTGTGGCACAGTATGTCTTTATCTATATTATTCATAGCATTTTATTTATTATTTTTATCTAAACTATTATCATGGTCTAATATTAGAAGATGAAAACTTCCAATTCTTCATCTGGATGATTGTCATCTTTAACGTCACTGAATGTATCTAAAATATTCGAATCAGGAGTTCATCCTGAGAGTGAGTATCTCATTGTCTTATAGTAGTTGCTATTTATTAATTATCTTAGAGGCTAGGTTTTTTACTTAATTAATTGAAGAACAACAGATTTGCATAATCTGTCATTCCATCACTATCATTCCTTTGTCGAACATATATCGAAAACAGGCCAGAAGCAGCCTGTTCCATATCATATATATGAGAATTATATTAAGAAGTTAAAATAACTACAATTTCACACTTCTTCTTATTCTCTTAACTCGGTAATGAGTGCCTCAAGCGGACAGAAAAACAATTGACAAATGGCAATATAAATTGGTAGTGGTATGCGTGTTATTAAAATAACAACGAAGCTATCACCAACTATTATTTTCGATATGAATGCAATTGTTCCATTAGAATTATGAAAAGTATGAATTATCTTTATAGTATTCCACCCAATGACTGGTATGGTGATTAGCGAGTTAATAACATAATAAACAAATATATAGAACATTATAATCTTAGAACTCCATAATAAACATGTATTATATACCAGCCCTTATCTGCCCTTTACAAATTGATCCATCAAACGTATTTATGACAGCGCATGTGGATCGATAGGCAATAGAAGACGTAGAATAGGAATATTAAAGTGATCACTCATATTTTGAATGAGAATCCACTAACCACAATGCGGTCATTTTCAAGAACATGAAAAGCCCATATTAGTTTAGTATTCACTGATGCCAAGAAATATTTGCAAATCATCCAAACTTTATATTGTCATATGATATGACAGAGTGAATAGGATTATGTGGAGGCCTTGCTATTGTTGATATAAGTTTTTTGTTAGCAATTTTGTCAGCATTTGTGCTAATTAAATTTGCATTCATTGTATAATACATTTTATTATGCTTTTATAAGGGTAAGTAAGTTTACCAAAAAAAAAAAAAACGAGTAAAATAGACATTAACGTTTTTCATGACTCGAACATTTACCATTTTAGATTACATATTTAAATACATAATGTATTTCATTTGACAAGAAAACGAAGATAACATTTTTGGTTATGATGTTTCAGTTTAATGTTTCGTGAGATACAATATTTAGCCTACAGTGCTTCCAGGGTTTCCTCAGTGTGTCATCACTTTCGTCCATTGCCTTTTCATTAAAAATTTAAAAACAGGTTAACATTACTATTTGAACTTAAGAACTAATTAGTTTTATTTGTATTTCAGGCATAACTAAAGATAAAGTAGAAAAAATATTATATCACCTAATATTAACGCTAGAATAACAAACGGACGGCTTCATGAAAATTGTAAACATTGCAAATAAATTAGAAAATCGTAATGAATAATACGTTCTATGACGATTTTAATGCATATGTATTAAGGAAATGTTGTAGCATTCACTTATATTAACATTAAGTACATATCTACGTAATGTAAAGTGAAAGTTATTTGAGAAGATAATGGTATCGTGCGGAAAAGTTAAAAATTCATTTTCTGGAAAACTGTATACGACCGCCAAAAACTAAAGCCAGATTCGTTTTCAGCGCCCCCGAAAATGGGTGATCAAAATTTGGTGAGGATTTGAGAGTTTTACTCTAAAGTAAATAATTACCATAACCTTATATAAACTGTTTATTTTCTAATGTGATGGGAATGTGATTTTTTATATAAAAACATAAAGTACATGGAACTATATAATTGGCTATATTAATTACTTATTTTTTTAATATTTAAACGAACTACATATAAAAATGAGTCATTTCTATTAAAATATAAATTAGTTTTGGAAAGGAATTTTAGCTTTCGCGTCATACTAATTTCTTGTGTTTTAAATCACAGTTATACTGACCCCACATCTATGCACCTTAGCCCATTGTTTACGCTCGCATAACTTCATGTGGCGTTGCTCAGTGCCCATAGGTTGGAAATTTGCGAAAACAGTATCAGCCTCCAGCATGCCGGCATCCCAGGTGAATGCGTCGTCTGTTTGCATGTAAATCCCATCCAGACAGTCACCTGGTCAGCTTGATGACCATCTGCTGTCATTGTGGTGTTGCAATGACCCACCACCGCAAGCAGGGTACAATGCAAAATGGGGGACCGATATATTCATTTCTTTCCGGTCCCATTCGGTGCAAAACAAAGTCGGCGAGCCGATCGAATTGTCCGATCCTTGGAATGGATAGTTTAAACTGACTTTAGGTAGTAACTGCATTATTTGTTGTCCGGCAATTGGTTCATGTACAAAATTATATTTGCATAACTTCTCAAACTACAGTCTTCTTATTATAAATTATACAATTATTTTAAAAATTGATACGCTGGATATCAAACTTAACCTCAAATATGCACATTCTCTATATATCTCAAGATATAGAGTAGAGATGCATAAGGATAAGGATGAATAAAAAATACATTTTCTTATAAATTCGAATACAGTTTCAAAACAATAAAGAAGTACAACAGAAGAAAAAGGAACAATAGCTATGAAATACAATGAAATATTTGCTGTGCAAAGTAAGTTGCAAGGAGTAGTATCATAGGAATGTACCTAGAAAACTCATTATTTGTTGCCCGGCAATTGGTTCATGTACATAATTATTTATATGACTTCCAGCTGTAGCCTTCAGCTGCAGTCTTCTTATTATAAATAAATACAATTATTATTGTAAAAATTAGTACGCTGGATATCGGACTAAACCTCGAATATGCATATTCTCTATATATCTCAAGATACAGAATAGGGATCCATAAGGATAAGGATGAATAAAAACATACATTTTCGTATAAATTTGAATACATTTTTAAGCCAATAAAGAAGTACACAGAACAACAGAAGAAAAAGGAGCAATAACGAGTTCCAATGCTTTGAAAATTGATGAGGAATACTTTCCTTGCCGTTAAATTTGTGACGGAATATACTTTGATATCTGTAGGTAATATACAATTAATGACGTAATCTACATATTTACGACTTTACCATCTTACATCTTAACAATCTTATTATGGGTGCTTTATTTTTCTTCATTATTTTCCGTTGGATTGGATACTTTAATAACTAAATTTGAGATTTTTACACGATTTTTAATTACTCTTTTAATTAGTCTGCTGTCGTGTGATGACAATTGAAAAATTTGTGTGAAAACTAAGTTAGAAGGAGTAATATTATAATAATGCCTAGAATGCTCTATGATATTCGAATTGTGTGAGTCGTCCATGTTCCTATTGGAAATAATTTAAGAAAATCGTTCTTCAAGTTTACTTTTAAACTGTATTACTTGTTGTGTTCACTGTAGTTTTGGAATAATTAATTTGATACTGTTGACATTTTCTTTCAATCAGGAACTTCACTAATGACTCTTATATACTGATTAAGTCTAAACAGAACCAATATTCTCAGGCTGATAAAATTGTAGTTAATATTATTATAAATGATCTCATAAAGTGCCCACTGTGAGTGAGTATTGCATCAGTTGTGTTACACTTAGGTAACTTTGTAGCAGTCGAGATACCGTCACGTAGATTTGAGATAGTTGAATCAATGTAGGTATAAAAATGTTCAGTTTAGTTTTGTCGTGTTTGAAAATATGACGAGTTTCAAATGATATATTTGGTTTATAATCGAAGCTTATTTGTTTTTCAGAAATATTTATATATAAAGCATGTAAATAGTACAAAACATATATAAGAACGGTTTCACTTTAACCTTCTTGATTATATCTTGTAGAATTATGTTAAAAATTTTCTAAAAATATTCCAAACTAATCTGATATTTTCAAAGATAGAGTAAACTGATAAAATAATCAGAATTTATAAGTATTGCTGACAAAAGATATTCCCTGATTACTTTAGACACTGAAGAGTTCTGATCAGTTACGATTTTGAACAATGGTGATAGAATGATACATGTCTTACCTATTATTTCTCTTTTCTTAATCATAAAAGCATTAAACATTTAAATTGTATTTTCTTGCGTATAGTCAATAGTCATCGACACCTATAAATTTCAGAATTTCTCTGATTTATGTATAAACTATCGATTTTACAAATATTGTATTTGGAATTTAATTCAATTTCACATAAGATTAAAAATGTTTAATGGTGTGTGAAAAATAATATAACTTATTATACTATGCAAAATATATGTAATTATATGTTATATATAATATAACATATAATTATTATATATATATATATATATATATATATTATATAATGTTATATAATATATATATATATATATATATATATATATATATATATATATATATATATATATATATTCATCATCATCATTAGGTCATCAGTCCTAAGACTGGTTGGACGCTAACCTCCAGCTTCTCCTATCTTGTGCTAACCTACGCATTTCGCTAATTGTGCTACAACCTACATCCCTTACTATTTGCGAGCAGTAGTCTAATCTAGGCCTACCTCTGCCTTTCTTCACTCCTATTTCTGCCTCCAAAATATCGCGGACTATTCCCCCATGTCTCAGCAAGTGGCCTACCATTCTATCTCTTCTCTTCTTTAAGTTTTTCCACATACTCCTTTTCTCGCCGACTTTCTCCAATACTTCTTCGTTTCTAACCCTATCAGTCCATGGTATTTTCATCATTCTTCGGTAACACCACATCTCAAAAGCTTCTAATTTCTTCCTACTTGCTTCCCCTACCGTCCAGGTTTCACAGCCGTAAAGTGCCGTGCTCCATACATATGTTTTCAAAAATCTCTTCCTTGTTTCTAAGTTTATTACCCCCGAGCATAAAAGTGCTTTCTTTTTGTTAAAAGCTACTCTACCCTGCGCTATTCTTTGTTTTATGTCTTTATCGCTTCTTCCATCCCAATTTATTTTACTTCCTAAATAAGTGAAGTCTTTAACTTCCTCCAATCTTTCATTATTAATTTGTACTTTCGTTTTTGCTCTGCTCTCGCGCCCTCTGCACACGAACACTTTAGTTTTGTTTTTATTCACCCTCATTCCGTATTCCTCTGTCAACACTGCCTCCATTTCGTTCAATGCTGATTCTAGTTCCTCCTTACTAGATGCTAATACTGCTATATCATCCGCGAATCTCAGCATTTTTAGTTTCTGTCCCTGTACTTTAATCCCGAAATCTACTCTATCTTTTACCACATTAATCGCCTCTTCGATGTACAGATTAAAAATTAGTGGTGATAGCGTACATCCTTGTCTTACTCCTTTCCTAATACCTACTTCCCTTTCTTCCCCTTCTACTTCTATAACAGCAGTTTGCTCTATGTATAGATTGTGTACTACTCTCCTATCTCTATACTTAATTCCCGCGCTCTTTAGTATCTCGAACATTTTTTCCCATCTTACGTTATCAAAAGCTTTTTCTAAATCTACAAATCCTATATAAGCGTTCTTTCCTTTTTCTATTGTTTTCTCTAACATTACTCTTAGCGCTAGAATAGCTTCGCGAGTTCCCCTATTTCGCCTAAACCCGAATTGGTCTTCTCCTAGTATTTCCTCCGCTCTATTTTCCATCCTCTTCTGCACTATTCTAGTTAAGATTTTTGACGCATGGGAAGTTAGGCTAATCGTTCTAAAGTTCTCGCATTTGTCGGCTCCTCTCTTTTTCGGTATAGTAACGATAATGTTCCTCTTATAATCCTCCGGCATCTCGCCCGTTTCGTATATGTATTTTACCAGTTCAAACATCCTATTTACTACTTTCTGTCCCGCATATTTCAAAATTTCCGCCTGTATTTTATCTACACCCGGCGCTCTATTATTCTTTAGCCCCCTTAGTGCTATTTCAAATTCCTCTCTCAATATAGGTTTTCCTACATCTTCCCTATCGATGCTAGATTCTTCCTCTAATATCTCTCCTAATTCCTGGCCCTCGTATAAATTTCCTAAGTACTGCTTCCATCTATCCGCTTTCTCCTCTCTTCCTATCAGTATGTCCCCCGATTGACTCCTAACATTTCTACTTATTGTTCCTACATCCCTGAAGTTCCTCTTAATTATTTTGTAAGCCTCATCGGTCTTACCTACTTGGAACTTATCTTCTACTTCTTTGCATTTCTCCTCTATCCATTGTTCTTTCGCTTTTCTACATTTTCTAATGATTTCCCACTTTATTGCCTTATACGTTTTCAGTCCTTCTTCGTCTCGTCTGTTTTTGTAGCCTCGTCTCTTTTGCATTAAGTTTAAGATTTCGTCCGTTATCCAGGGCTTCCTAGCTTCCCTTTTATCGTGTCCTAAAACGTCCGTAGCCGCGGAAGCTAGACTATTCTTGATACCCTCCCACTCAGTTTCTGCGTTCTTGATTTCGTCCTTACTCGTTTATATATATATATTATACTATATAAAATATATGGTATAAATAGATGCTAGAAAACATCATTAATGTCATGTATTAACTAAAACAAGGATAATAATAACATTATCAAACAAAACTGTATCAGTAAAGTGGTTGTTAACATCAAATTAATATGCTGCACGTGTTTTAATCATATACTGCATTTTATAATTTCCTAGAAGTCTATCAGTAAATTGCATTTTATAAAAAAAAAATTAAGTAGAAAATCAATATCTATTTTATAATAGCACACTGTAGATATGAAGTAATGTACAAGACCTAGTCATAATTAATTCGTAAAGTGCGTGACTATAGTCAAATTTCATAGGACGGAAATAGCATATTTTTAAGCAGTGGCGGCTCGTGATGAAATGAAACGGGTGTTCTGCACAGGGCCGATCCTAGGGTATTGGCCGCCCGCGTGCAAATTTCAAACGTATCCAAACTACTGGCGCCGTAGGGATCGCAAAAAAAAATTGCGCCGCAGGCTAAAATTTTAAAATTTTCAAGGTCACGCGTTTTCCTGATACTTCAAAATTTTTATGTAAAATCCGTTTATACAAAAATATAGACTTTCACAAGAAAAATTTTTGGACTTTAATACCTTTTTGAAGAACATTCATGTTTGCCGTCATATTCTTTGGTTAAGAGAAAAGGCTTGTAAGGTGAATTTTCTACTAGAGGGTCTATAACACTTAAAATATTTTCCAAAAGAGTTTCAGCGTCACATTTTGTAGGTTTCAGGTATGTTCAAAAAAGTTCAATCGGTTCACCATCGAGAATATATCTTAAAACTACCACTAACTGAGTTTTTGCAGATATATTAGTTGTTTCGTCTGCCATAACTGCCAAAAATGAAGATTTGTTAATTTCTTTAATTATTTCTTCATGACATACTTTTAATATACAGTCTAAAAGATCATTTTGTATTTCTTTAGAGGTTCCTTTAAATACTGAAGCATTTTGTAGATTCTCGCTTAAAGTTACATCAAGCTCAGCAGAAAAATTTATCAAACCACGAAATATCCCCGGGTTTTGAGAGGTTTCAGCTTCGTCATGTCCTCGCACCGCCAGTTCAAAGGCCCCACAAAACTTTATGCAGTTTATAACTTTTGACAATACGTATCTCTTTTTTGTCATATTATCATTATGCTTTTGCACATTTATCCAATAAGCTGAATCTAGCTGCGCTTTAATATTAGTTGTTCCTAATAAAACTAATTCCATTGTATTATGTAGATGGAATGTATTTTTAAGTTAAGTGCACCAAATCTGTCACCCCTACCTACGTCCATGCTTTATCACCGTCAAAAGGTAAACAAGGAAAACAAAATAACGCTTTTTTTTGTTGCACCCACAAATCCAATTGTTCTTCGAATAAATGTCTCTATTAAATTGACGTTTATATGCTTTTCCGCGGCTAACACCTGCAGTCTCAATAACAATATCGGGCAATGGCCTACCATTGTTTTTAAATCAATTTTTTCCTCATAAAAGTATTTAAAAAATCACTTCACATGAACTAAATTATAAACTAAATCCATTGTCACTATCACAGTATATAAATATTAATAATTAGTACAATAAATCACTACACAAATTCACAAAACACTATTTAAAATCTCAAATTAACACGAAATACGAAATAGGTACGATTTATGCCCGCCTACTGTACGAGGAGTAGGAAGGAGTAAACATTCACTGATGTTACCTTAGCTGGAAAAAATACGGCTCACTAACCGTGTAAATTCGCACATTTACGAGCGCCAAGTGTGGATTGTCGTGGGAGTTGAGGGGGAGGACGGGTGTGCCGAGCCGTGCTGAGAACTACCTCGTGTGGCCCAGTTCAATGTACCGCGACATGCTCGCGTAGACACCCAGATAATTCATCTGGTCTACTACTCAATAGAGGACGGCGGGCAGAATGCGACTTTAACGCAATAATTTGGTTAGCTGCACCAACTAACCAAATTATTTTATTAATAAATTTCAGTAATTATTATGTCGCGAAAATATACAAATATCTAATTTTTTTGGCAGTTCTGCAGCTCTCCAGCACCTATACACCAGCCGCCCCTGTTTTTAGGTAAGTCTTACTCGTCTGATGAATTTTCTGTGATATTAATCCCTCCTTTATTTTGTATTAATGATTAATACCCTGCGTATTAATCATTACCAATGTTGAAATTTGTAAGGCCTTTAACTCGGTTTTTTTCTTACCACAGTAAAGAATCTCAGTCTCAGCAAAATATACCCTATAGTTTTCGTAGGTTCTTAACCATTTTTAATGTACGCCTGGCTTCAGGACACCTGTTAGTATGACATAATCTGGAGGTTATAATACAACAGTTATTATTCTTCGAAGGTTCAATGGCGCAGTAAGCTAAAATTTAAAAATGCATTTCGAACTATGACTACGAAATACCTTGGGATTAAATAAATTCGTAATTCCGAAAATGACGTCACTGAACATAACTGTTGATAAATAATAGTAAATGATAATAAGGCTCTACTGAAGTTACCGTCAAGTATCTAATATACATAATTTAACATTCTAGCCCTGATAAAAGTCGAAAACCGGAAACTAAGAGACTGGAATACTACTGTAAAAAATCATTGTGTAATCTATGTTACTTATGTATGCATTGTGAGTAATGTATGTTTACGTAATATATACATTGAATATTACTTATACTAACCGTATGTAATGGATTACATATATGGTTTGTATAATGGTTCTTTGCGTGTCCGTCACAGGTAACAATGGTATGAATCAATCAACTGACATTTTTGAACAGTGTCGTGCCGAAAACACATTTTAGGATAGCAGTTAGTACAATACAAATCCGTCAACTTATGATAGAGTAGTGAAAAGGTTCTCCACAAAAACATTCAATGGAAGTGATATTTCGATCAAAATAACTTAAAATAATAACAAAACTCAAAATAAATGAAACAAAAATGAAATAAATTTTATAGAAATATCAAGACGCCAATGAATCAAATTATACAATAAAGCTAAGATGTGACTTCATAATTGCATTTTGTTCGGGCAAATTATTAACTGTCTATGTCGTACGTAGTTGATTAAAATATGTCGCTAGACATACGTGCTGGTAATTGTGGCATATTAGTAACAATTGCAAGTAGTGTGGTATGTGATCCATGCGTCGTCACTAAATTGATACACGCTCAAAGATCCATTATATAAATTGAAAGTTGGTCTTTCCCTGTTCAAATGGAAGCAGTGGCGGCTCGTGATGAAATGAAACGGGTGTTCTGCACAGGGCCGATCCTAGGGTATTGGCTTCTCGCGTGCAAATTTCAAATGTATCCAAACTACTGGCGCCGTAGGGACCGCAAAAAAATTGCGCCGCAGACGAAAATTTTGAAAATTTTCAAGGTCACTCGTTTTCCTGATACTTCAGAATTTTTATTTAAAATACGTTTATACAAAAATATAGACTTTCACAAGAAAAATTTTTGGAATTTAATACCTTTTTGAAGAACATTCATGTTTGCCGTCATATTCTTTGGTTAAGAGAAAAGGCTTGTAAGGTGAATTTTCTACTAGAGGGTCTATAACACTTAAAATATTTTCTGAAAGAGTTTCAGCGTCACATTTTGTAGGTTTCAGGTATGTCCAAAAACGTTCAATCGGTTCACCATCGAGAATATATCTTTAAACTACCACTAACTGAGTATTTGCAGATACATCAGTTATTATTTCGTCTGCCATAACTGCCAAAAATGAAGGTTTGTTAATTTCTTTAATTGTTTCTTCATGACATACTTTTAATATACAGTATAAAAGATCATTTTGTATTTCTTTAGAGGTTCCTTTAAATACTGAAGCATTTTGTAGATGGTCGCTTAAAATTACATCAAGCTCAGCAGAAAAATGTATTAAACCACGAAATATCCCCGGGTTTTGAGAGGTTTCAGCTTCGTCATGTCCTCGCACCGCCAGTTCAAAGGCCCCACAAAACTTTATGCAGTTTATAACTTTTGACAATACGTATCTCTTTTTTGTCATATTATCATTATGCTTTTGCACATTTATCCAATAAGCTGAGTCTAGCTGCGCTTTAATATTAGTTGTTCCTATTAAAGCTAATTCAATTGTATTATGTAGATGGCTTTTGAAGTTGTCGTGCTTTTTTATTTTTTCAGTTAAGTGCACCAAATATGTCACCCCTATCTCCTATGCATTTTTTTTGTTGCACCCACAAATCCAATTGTTTTTCGAATAAATGTCTCTATTAAATTGACGTTTATATGCTTTTCCGCGGCTAACACCTGCAGTCTCAATAACAATATCGGGCAATGGCCTACCATTGTTCTTTAAATCAATTTTTTCTTCATAAGAGTATTTAAAAGATCGCTTCACATGAACTAAATTATAAACTAAATCCATTGTCACTATCACAGTATATAAATATTAATAATTAGTACAATAAATCACTACACAAATTCACAAAACAGTATTTAAAATCTCAAATTAACACGAAATACGAAATAGGTACGATTTACGCCCGCCCGAGTAGGAAGGAGTAAACATTCACTGATGTTGCCTTAGCTGGAAAAAATACAGCTCACTGACCGTGAAAATTCGCGCATTTACGAGCGCCAAGTGTGGATTGTCGCGGGAGTTGAGGTGGAGGACGAGTGTGCCGAGCCGTGCTGAGAACTATTTCGTGTGGCCCAGTTCAATGTATCGCGACGCGCTCGCGTTGAGACCCAGATATTTTATCTGGTCTACTACTCAATAGAGAACGGCGGGCAGAATGCGACTTTAACGCACTAATTTGGTTAGCTGCATCAATTAACCAAATTATTTTATTAAAAAATTTCGTAATTATTATGTCGCGAAGATATACAAATATCTAATTTTTTTGGCAGTTCTGCAGCTCTGCAGCACCTATACACCAGCCGCCCCTGAATGGAAGACATAATTTTCTTATGTTTATGACCAATTAAAAGAACATATGCTAAAAGAGAACAAAAAGGATGGTACAGAATAAATTCATTAATTAAGATTTTAAACTAATACACGGATAATAGTAAGACAGATACCATTATTTGTTGACTAACTCACAAAATATATTGATGTAGATGGTCACTCAAGAAATGCCAAAATAATAATAAAACTGTACACCTCTTAAACTAGGATATCTCTTGTTCATTCGTTAATAAAAAAATTATGAGAAAAAAATGTTAAAAAATAATAAAAAAAGTATACCAAATTATTTGATAGAATGGTTTATATTTTATATACAGTGCGCGTCTAAATGCAATGTACACCTCCCTTGTGTTGACAGTATAACTTCCTGTTATGTATAAAACTTTTCCCTCATCCGTTCCAGTGTTTCTGTGGAAATTAACTTATATTTTTGGTAATTCTGTTTCAAAGCATCGAGTTAGCGTTAACCTCGTTAGGTTGTATAGAGTTTAGTTTGAATTTTAAGTAGCAGTGTAAAAAGAAATCTACAAGCGTTAGATCTGAAGAATGAGCAGACCATTCTACTGTAATCCAGCGTCCAATCTGATTATTCATTGAAATAAACTATTACTGCGCCACAATAGTGTACAGAAACATTATGCTGGTAAAAAAATAATTTCCAGATATAATAAAATTTATCAGGATTATTCTCTAGAATCTCCAAAATTAGCTACTCAGTAGTATTCTGCAGCATGTCGAAATACACCTTTCCCATTAAATTTCGGTTTAAAAACACAGGTATGTGATTACCCAACCCAAGTGTGTGGTTACCCAAGACCTCTGCTTACACGTTGACTTTTTCTGGAGACTATGTATGGCTCTCACGAAAGATATGAGGATTTATGTACATCAGTTAACCACCTCACGTTGTGAGTATTCATATTGCCATCTAGGAAAAACCTGGATCCGTCAGTAGTAATAATTTATTTTTAAATATTCAGGTTTTCGGACTTTTTCTGATATCATGTCACAAAACTGGAGTCAAAGATCGAAATCATCTTCTGTGAGCTGGCGAATGATTTGTAATTTATAGGTGTGAAATTTTTGTTTGTTTAAAACCCCTTATGCATTTTTTGTAGATATGTTACAAATAGCTGCAGTATGATATGTAGATTTTGTGGAATTCACGACTGTTTTAGCGACAATATTCATATATGTTTGTTTCTGCAATGCCCAGATGTTCAGTTTATTTTTCGTCTTGAATACTACCTGCTCTCTGCAGTAACTGCCGTAAGTGTTATCTGCGCATTCTGACAGGGTGATCTTGAAAGAGGGCGATTGAAAGTTATTTAAGCTGCATGTAAATTTTTTCCAGTGTTGTCAATAATTATATTGACATTAACTTCTTGTTGTAAAGTACCGGCCACGTCATTAGAATGGATCAAAGTACGCTAAAGTAAATTTGTAAATGTAAACACAAAATAAAATATGTAAAAACGTTTAAGTGATGTTTTGCGTGATTTCTGTCAGAAAGAAAACATAATACTTTGCTTTTACAGGGAGGCGCCACCTAAAAAGTTTGATGGTAGCCAATATTAAGTTTAATGCATTTTTTCAAAAATGAAGACAAATATAAAAATAAAAATAATGTTTGATTATATATTTGAAACATTCCAAATGAATGTGACTCTCCACTTTGTCCATTTAAAAATAATTGTTTTATTAAACTAAAACATTATTTTTTCACTGTCATGTATTGCTAATATATAGGATCAATTTTCGTTCTCTTAAGTCTCTCATAGTTCCAAAGTTAAAGGGGGGGGGACTTTAGACGCTTAATCTGTCACCTTAATTTATTGCTAAGAGATAGGATGAGAACATAAGTATATACTCAATTAGAATGTATTAATCATAATCATTCTTGAGAAAATATTACCTAAAGTACAGTGGCTAACAGTTATTATAGACCTCTTATTTAGTAGTTACTTACTTGGCGGTTATAATAATATACCATTTCAGTTCAGTTCACAAATATTAATAATAATAAATTTAGCTCAATAGAATACAACGCCCCTATAAACTAATTGTAAATGAACTACAGTTAAAAAAAGTCATTGAATTGCATGGTAGTCGGTAATCATATGGTTTTGAAATATGTCCGGTAATAGTATAATAGCTAGCCGTGTAATAGCTAGTATATTGTTGCTTTCTCTTATTGTTTTGATAATTCATGTTTGACCAAGACTTGATAAGGACATCGAGAGAACAGTTCATCCTATTAAGAACGTTCATTTATTTACCACCGTTTATTTAACAGAAATACTATATTGTAGCTAATATAGTGCATTTTAGCTTAAAATGATTGCAAACTTAATCATTAATATATTCTTTATTTGAGGAAATTTTGATTGTTGAAAATATATTTGTAATTCTAAAATTATGACTTACCATAATTAGAAAAATAGTATTCCTTTTGAATGGTCCTACCATTTATTCTGTGAACAAAGTTTTCTTTTAAGTATAATACATAATTTAAATTTAAAATCCTATTTAAATAATAACCAATTGATTTATTTCAAAATTAACATTTATTTCATATAATAAATGCGTTTTTTATCTAATAAAAGAGAAAATTAAATTATGCCTAACACTGTTACACTAATCAGGGTTTGTTTATGAAATTGACGTTATTATTGATTTAAGAGACACGTATATCTCTTTCGCTATATCGAAAATCAGCACTTATTGGTCATACGACATATACGTAATTCATTAGTAATAAGTAAATTGTTTTCTTGGTGTATAACAATTCCAAAAATAATACGAAACTGTTAAACTATCCAAAAGAATGTGATAAGTTTTCTAATCAGTTGTTCAATATAAAATATTGATAGGTATCTGTTTAATATTCAGATGAGAAACCATATTATCTTCTCCCACTTCTCAGTTCAAGAAATGTTAGTCGAAGATTAGACCGCAATTATTTGAACTTAAAATTACTATAATTCTGATACCTACTGTTTTTACCTAACAGGTTGGGGGCAGCTAGTTATAGTCGACGACTAAATCCAGTGAATTTGGTCCTAAACAACTAGCAGATGCAGAGGTAGGCACACTTCCCCTTAATTGTAATATTTTGCGGTTTTTCAGAGAAACAAACATCAGCTGTACTAAATCACACTTAAAGTATCCGAATATCAGATGGACATCCATCATTAAATATTTGGTGTGGATTAGGTGGCTCGTGCCCTCTTCGCCCTAAGGTTTTTTTGCAAGTAGACAAAAACCGGGATAAAAAATTACTAGCAGGGCAACGGTCAAATCTATATGCCGTTTCACAAAAGCTTTTTTTGTCAATACATAATATAGGGGATCAAAATATTTTTTGTCGAAACATGCAAATGCTAATCTCTCCATTCAGGCAATTATTTAGATGTTATCTGGCTTATATTGGGCATTTGCCCTCCATAAAAGTATAGAAGAGCATACTGGGTAGCTCTATATGATGTTTATTAATAACATATGTATCAAATACAGTTAATTGGATATTTGTCGAAATATTTTATTAACAAATTCTATCTACATTCTGCGTGTAAATAATTCATTGTTTTTATTTGTTGAGCCTGAATTGTAGAAATGGCACCTTCACTGTTTTTTGTGTATAACATACCTCATATTATTGATCTAATTCTTGATTTTGTGCAACGAATATGTTTCACTTTTCATAGCTTGGAATGAGAACAGCCAAATTGGCATAATTATATAGATATTCAGATAAATGAAAATAAAGTATTGGCAGAGGAGATCTTGCATTAGAAAATAATGTCCTGCCAATACATTACTTTTACTTACTGAACACAGAATTGAGAACGCTATTTTTCATTTATAAAATTTTAATATTTTCTTATTCTGCAAATAACCAAATTATTTATATTATTAGAAGCAACTTAATAATTATTATGAAGTACACGCTACCACATTATTACTATATACGGTATTGCGAAAGGGTGATCACTATTTGAAGTTGAGAACACTGATAAATAACAGGTCAATAATAGAAACTGATCATAAATAGTCTTAATCATCTCCAGATCTGATGATGTCAGTGGTGAAGACATGTAAAAACATTGTTTTAGATATTTATAATTTTATAGCTTTTAATGAAAATATTGTTATATTCTTGGGTTTAACCATTGATGAATGTTTAAGGTGGCAAGTTTAGTGTTTTAACTTAATTTTCAAACTAATTCTGTATTTTATCAACTAAAAAATATTTTAGATACCGATCAAGTAATGAAACTTAACTAGACTCAATTGGATTCACGTTTACGGTATAGTAGATATATATTTTTGGGCTTATCATACTATTCAGGTGATATATTTATTGCCCAAAAAAGGCTACTTAGGTGTTAGGGATGTTTCCTAGAGAAGCGCGTAAAATATTTTTAGATGTTTTAACGTTACCTTTACTATTGATTTCAGAAATGTGTTTATGTATATATGAATAATAAGAAATTTCTCAGTAGAAATTTAATTCAGACAGGCAAACTTTCAAATACCATTCTTTAATTATAGTGTGTCTATAACTCGTTTAACTGCTTAGAATTGAAAATGTTCAATAAATTACCTCAATAAATTATCTAGTCATTTAAAACCCTGTGATAAATTAAAAATATTTAAAATAAGATTAAAATATTTTACTCAACGGTATTTGTACAATATTGATGAATATCTATCTCACTCTATATTGATGAATATTTAAAAAAATGTCTACCTAGATTTTATGAAACTGACTATTCCTATTCGATCCGATCTGTATTGACTTACATAGATTATTATTATTATTATTATTATTAACTTGGTTGGAGAAATGCACGTCGAACACCATATAATCTCGCGGTGTTTCAGGAGAACTGATCTCCTGTTTTATTATACCATCCATATACGATATATTAAATTATGAAATAAACATAATTTTTCTGACTTTTTGCTTAATGTACCGGGTTAGTCACCTAAAATTGACCGCCCCCCCTTTATTTCTCTTAATTTCAATCGAATGGAAAAATTCAAAAAAGGATTTTACATTATTTTTTATAAATTTTTTGAATATTTAAACAAATTTTCAAGAACTCCGCAAATTGAAAGGCGGCGAACATTTTTTTATTTTCTTTAAATTGAACACCCTATATTTTTTTACTCAAAAAAGTTACCCACAGTTTTCTGATCACAAAAATATATAATTGCTGTATCTTAGTAAGTATAGTTCTTGAGATATTCATACAAATATATAGTCACATCACAGGAATAAGTGTAGCATAAGACCATAAATCAGGAGAGCTATGAACCGAAATGATTTAAAGAAACAATAATGCTTCGTTTGACAGTTATGTTATGTTTGACTTATGTTTGATTGTTATATTATTAATAAGCTTTAAGTTAAGTTTTAATACACTTGTTATATATATATATATATATATATATATATATATATATATATATATATATATATATATATATATATATATATATATATATATATATATATATATATATATATATATATATGTAATATATTGATATGGGATATTCATTAGTCGAAAGGAAAGAAATATTAGAAATTTACTTAACCAGCAATAAAAACAAATATATAGCTAAAAGAGAATATGCAAGAAAATATCCTGAAAGACGCGTTCCCTCCAAGAACACTTTCTCTAATACTTATCTTAAGTTTCGGGACAGAGAATCCTTAAAAGATAAGAAACGAGAAAGAAAGAAGCCCAAAACAGGAGAAGATATGGAAATGGACGTTTTACTTTTTTTTACCGAACACCCCAATAAATCTACTAACGCTGCTGCAGGAGAATTTAATATTTCTCAAGCAAGTATAAGACGTATATTAAAACGTCACAAATATAAGCCTTATAGTATTTTGCCAGTTCAGCTTTCAACTGAAAATAACTTTGCCGACAGAAGAGCTTTTTGTAGAGAGATGATTGAGAGAGCAGAAAACGACAATAACTTTTTCAAAAACTTATTTTGGACCGATGAAAGTAGCTTTCCAACGGCTGGACTTTTTAATAGGAAAAATGCACATTATTGGGCGCCCGCAAATCCACATATTATAAAAAAGATAAAAACCCAAGGATATAATACAGTAAATGTGTGGTGTTCATCAAAATACAATTGTAGGTCCCGTATTCATTAATGAATACTAAAACAAAACATATACGAAAATTCGGTATATAATAACTCGGATGAGTTGAAGGACTGTATCAGTCAAGAAATAGAAAATTTGCGGCAAAATGTTCATTTATTTGAAAACGTTAGAAATGAATTTATTAAAAGATGCCAACTGTGTCTTTATAGAAACGGAAGATACGTGGAGAACATATAGATATGTCTAATTTTAATAAAGTTCATTGGTTTTATGTTATTTATTGTTGCGCATTGTTTTTTTATCATTATTTCGTTATTTATGTTTTGTGTTCATTAAACTTTGTTGTTGTCATTTTAATAAAGGTTTATTTGTTTATTATAATTATTATGTGTTGCCGCATCAACTTTCATACTTCTTTTCTTAAAAAACAAGATGTGTCGTTATATCTCAAAAACATAGCTCTCCTGATTTATGGTCTTATGCCAAACTTATTCCTGTGATGTGACTATATATTTGTATGAATATCTCAAGAACTATACTTGCCAAGATACAATAATAATATATTTTTGTGATCAGAAAACTGTGGGTAATTTTTTTAAGTAAAAAAATACAGGGTGTTCCATTTAAAAAAATAAATAATTGTTCGCCCCCTTTCAATTTGCAGGGTTTTTGAAAATCCGCTTAAATGTTCAAAAAACTTAAAAAAAAACATGTAAAATGCTTGTTTGAATTTTTCGATTCGATTGAAATTAAGAGAAATAAAGGGGGGGTCAATTTTAGGTGACTAATCCAGTACAACTATTACAACCATATCGTATTACTCTTATATAATAGTGAGTAATAATTATATTATATAAAACATTGAAATGACCATTATAATGATTTACTATTATTACTGTTAACATGGTTTTCTTTTCGAATAATGCTTTAACATACCAGCACCTCAGCACCACAGATATTTATTTTTTACCAATGTTATTTTAGATATGTAAAATAGTTTCATTTTAATACCTCCTGCTATTATACATATTGGATGTCATAAGACCAAGTTGACGCTGCACCTTGGATTTCTTAGTAAAAGGAATAGTGAATGAACTTCTGTTATTGATGTTGTTAAGCAACATTAGGTGTACTAAATAAATAACTACAAAAAAGTTAATATTCTCACCAAGTCGTGTTCTGTAGAACTCTTGTGCATCTGGTAAAAATATGCGTGATACGATTCCATTCTTATCTTGTTTTTCTGAGAATTCGTTTTAATTTTATATACTGCTGTATTTACCTACCCATTTTATCTGTAGGGTACACACAGATATCTACGATGATACAAATTTGGTGTGGACGTGAAACCCCGCCCTCTTTCAAGTTCCCCTATTATATTAAATATTATACTTTATCGATTAACTCGTAACTTCCATTTTAGAAGCAATGTGCGGAAAAGTTCACCTCTTCCGGCTGAAACACGAATTAGAGAAGTCATATTTAGTGAGATAACACTAAATAATTCTTATGTTCCATTTTGATAGGAATATTGTTTGTATACCTAATTATAGTGAATGATAATAATTATTTGCTTTTCAATTTATATTTACATAATAAAAAATACATTTTTAATGTTGATGCAACATTCAGAGATATGTCTATGTATCGCTTACTTACAAATTCTAAATGATCATATTTCAAAAAGAAAAAGGAGAAAACTAATAAGTTAATTTAGTGGGAAAACACGACCACAATTAAATCTATTATCTTAATGATGTTTTCAATATACAAACTAAATATTAAATACTAAATGTAAACATGTGCCTATACATACTAAATATATGCCTGAAAATACACATGCAAAATATTTAATTTAACTTGAAGATTCTGTTAGTATTTAATACATTAAAATAGAGTGTAAAAGTAGAACCAAAGAATTGTTATGCATCTGAAACAAAGAAATAATAAATTCATCAATCATATTTAGAAAAAAAAAATGAAAACAATTACAAGTTAATTTTTATAGTAAAAGATGATTATCATTAAAGTTTTTACTATAATTGTGTTTATAAATATACAAAGATATTAAATATATGCCTAAAGATATATCTGCAAAATATTTAGATACTTCAACTTGAATATTCTATTGCTATTCCATAAATTAAAATAGAGAGTAAAAATAGAGTCGACAAATTATAATCCGACAAATTATGATGCAGAAACAAAGAAATAACAAGTCCACTAATGAAAATTAAAGTTACATTCACTTATATTTTTTATCTTTATATGGTTCATCCTTCTTCGTTATGTGTTATTGTCTCTTAATTATAATTCCTTAATGCCAATTTTGAAGTACTTGTTTGCCTTACTGTATCCAGTTATTTATTAGAAAAAATTTCCATTTTACATTGGGTATTAATATTTCCTCGAGCTAGCCAAATTTTTGTAAAAGGTCCTAAAAATAATTTATTTAGTTTCAATAACTAATCAAAAAATAAAATTATGGTATTGTATTATGTCAAAATACATTTCCATTACAATGTCCATTTTTGTTTGTATTTTAAAATCATTTGTTTATTATCGATTCCATTTATGGTGCACACGCATTTGTCTATGAATAAATTATTATTCAAATTAGAATCAATGTATTTTTACTAAAACCCTATAATTGTAATATTTCCCTTAAGTGGAAGTTTTATTCCTATAATTTTATAGTCCTATATAAACTGGAATTTGTGCATTTTGATTCGGTTTCATTGCTCTCATTATTGTAAGGTAATTTTGGTAAGCTGGCAAAAGCCAATTTTACGTCAATGAATCTTGTTAGTCTAGGAGGAATTATAAAATGTGCCACAGTCTTTTCTATATTTTATTTAATTTGTACTATAACAATTATTTAGCCAAATAATATTGGATATCTTAGACAACGAGGGTGACTAAATTTAAAACTATTCAGTAGAAACACCTCGGAATTTTTACTCGGAATTATAGTGTTAGTTACAGAAAATTACTCGGGAATATTTTATAAGCCAATAAATATATTTATGGCTTAAGATATATATTTTCTAACTTTAAACCTTTATTTACCATATGTAAAATACAGTGCCGGCTGGTCAGGGGTGGCAGGGTGGGCAGTGCCCACCCAGCTGTTTCCTAGAAGAAGAGGAACACACCGTTCCAAAATTCGTTATTTATCGTTTATAGAAATTAGTGAAGATATAATTATGTAATATGTAATTAACTAAATACATTATATATTACATAACAACAATAATACAATGAAAAGTTCTGATTATATACTAATACTAACAGCGCAACCGTGGTGGAAACTTGCAGTGCAAGTAAGTGCAGCAATTCACTCTTCTAACCGTGGAACTAATAGTTATTGTGGTTATGCCTAGCGTGGTGGGTGCAAGTCCGGGTAAGCAGCCACGCTTTTTACCTTTCTGGCTTTGTACATACGAGACAGCGCAAGCAATATTAAAGCAATAAATACAAGTAAATAAGTGTCTACCAAGATTAGTTCTAAAATTAATATTGATATTATTGACATAGGTATACTTTCAACATCCCTTGAAAGTTTAAATTATTTCACAATAATATAGAAACATGGGAATCTGGAATATAAAATTAAATAAACAGTAAACTGAATATAATTAATTAAATAATAGAATTGCAAATGATTTGATTGGTTTGAAGAAATAAAAAAAAAATTATACACGTGTAAACTTTAAACTACATGAAACAATTCAAAACACGGGCACAGCTTACTCGAGTCTCGAGTAAGTTGTGACATGGGTGGGCTAGACCACCCTGCTGAAGAAGCCTTCGGCAAAGCGGGGAAGGGATCGAGAATCTCCGATCAGTCCGAGCTCCATATTTCCGAGTTCAGTTTTCAGAGACGTTGTAGAACGTTGTTTATCTCAGCGAGGTCTGTACTCTGTAGACACTGTATTTGTTATATTATTAAGTAAAATTATTTTGGTTATTAATGTATTAGAAAACGTGGAAATATAAAAATTGTGTAGCATTCATAAGAGTCTGTACTGGTTTTATCCAATTTTAGCGCTATACATTTTCAACTTGAAAGCTGAAAGAATTTTAAATCTTAACATATACTTGTACAGTGACAAACATGGAGTGATGAGTGAAATTTTTTTTTACTATATTTTACTTCATTATTTTGCACTATATAACCTACTAATAGTTAGTTGTTGCCCACCCATGACAAATCACCACGAGCCGCCACTGGTGAAATATCAAAACCAATATTGGATGAATGTTTTTTCGAAATAAATGATTTGCGTAAATTGCGTTTAATTTGTTTAAAAACATACTTTTGAGCTTCAAATGACGTCTTTTGGAAATATCTTAAACCCGTGTTCAGTTGCCTACCTGGATTAGAAGTAGATATCCACACGTAGAAGGTTCCTAAGTGAGTAGCTTCCATTTTTATTAGCTTTTCTCGAAGGCGAATATAGAAAAGGTAATATTTTCTTCACATTATTAACATACAAATAGTTTATTTATGTTAGGTAGGTACTATTAATAAAATATTATATTATTATTTACGGGTGAGATATATGAAAATTTGGATTTTATCTCGTCGAAATGGAAAATATTTTATATATAGATACTTATTCTGGTTTTTTTAGAAAATGTAAAAGTGGTTAAAAGTAGACCGACTAACAGTTTTTGAAGAACGATTACTCCATCTACTGGAAACGAAATCTAAACGGTTCATAGATGTTTGGGTGTATTTTAAGCATTTAAAAAAAATTGGTGTTCCAAATGGCGTCTTTTAAAAATGCCTTAAAATTGATATTGATTTTTGTCAACTACAGCTCAAATCAGTCCAAATGTAGATATTATATGTTATATTCTATTGACAAAGTAGCCGTTATTAAAGGAATATTAGTAATTTTATCTACAGATTATGTATGATGATAAGCGGGATCTTTAAAATGGCTCTTACCTACTAGGTATATTTACTTCATTACATGTATCTATATTTCGGATATTTCAGTTAAATTATCTGCATTACATCGAATAGCTTTAGAAATCTATAATAAAATAGTACAATTAAAATATTCGAATGTAGAACAGTGATGACGATGAAGGGGACGTGCCAGTAACTTGGCGTAATTGCACTGATAAGTCCATTCTCGTAAACATGTTGCTATTTATAAATCAGTTATGACAGTAGCTAATACCCTGCGTGATACCTCACACACAAAAAAAATGCGTTCTACAATACCAAATAAAGCTAAAAACACGCATATATTAACTTTCAATTACTTCCTGGGAATGGTGTGACACATTTGTTTTACGCTTAAACTAGTAAGCTAGAAGGCCATCTAATTTCGCATGTGATTTTGCCGTTTCTCCCACCACCGGCAGAGGCAGCGAGTGGATTTGAATCTCCATTGTAAACACATCAGCCGATCCGCGAATGAATAAAAAACGCACGCGCCATTTTGTCGGTCGCTGCGGTTTCGCAACCATGCCAACTGCTTTGCGAGTTTTTTCGAAAATCCGGGGATAAACTTGGTGTTTTTTGACCAGACGCGGTAGGGATTTTCACAATTTCTCAGGTTATAAAACAGTAAATTTTATACGTCTTTTATTAATTAGTTTTTATATAAAACGTCCCGTCTTTTGGGCCGTTTTGGTTCCAGAATGTATAATAATAATAATTACAATAATAAATGCCTTCTCCATTTACTGTCTCTATTTGAATTATTACAAGGGACTTGCAGTTTGTGAATCGTTGATATCCAGATGTCTTTGGATATTTAGTAATATCTAATTCTTCTTAAGTATATAATGAGGAGATTTAGTCTTTACTGAATATAAAAACTGTAATTTAAACAATTATCACAGGAGGAGGATATATTAGATTATACAAAAAGTTATGTTACATATTTAAATCGACAGTTTCATATAAGTACGTCTTTTTTTAAATTATGCCAGTATAGATGACTTAAAATTTGTAGAGAATAATTTCTAATTATTTACAGCCGTAATTCCATTATCCAAAATTATTATTCACGCTGTCTGAAATGGGGTATAAAATTTTACACTAATTTTTCAACAAACGGGTATGTATAGGGTACCAAACTGGGGGTACAAAAGGGGTACAGCTCATCAAGAATAGGAACAAGACTCAAAATGCGACATCGGACTGCCCACGAGGTGCGCAGTAAACAGCCCTGGTCTTTACTCGATTCAACGAATATCGATGATTATACCTACTCGTATATTGAACGTGAATGTATACAGAGTTTGATCTGGCTGCGCGTAAAGTGCATCATCCCTCCAAATGCTGCCTCACTCTTTCTTCTACGCATACCTAGATAATCTCACACTTTTTCCTATTCTTGATGACCCCAGTACACCCCAGCTTGATGTGAATTTTCATACCAGTAATGGAGTAAAATCAACACGACGTCTGTCTGATGTAATCCAAATTCCTAACTAACATATCTGAAACAGTACTTGTAGGTGTTATCGAGGTTTCTAATTAAATATTATCATCCTGTCCTAACGTGAATGTTCTTCCGGGTTAAAATAATAAATGTGAATCGTTGATATCTAGATGTCTTTGGATCAGAGGCGGCGCTAGCATTATTTTGCGGTTGGGCGAAAATAGGCAGGAAATATCTAGGGTGGGCGAGGGCGTTAAATGTATTATTTCATGTGCGAATGTGATATGGTGGTGTTATAAGAGGTTGGGCAAAAAGGATTTTGTCTGGGCGCCAGGGCGCTCGCCTATTCGTGCCCACCCCTGTCGCCGCTACTGATTTAGATATTTATTAATAATTCTTCTTATACAATGAGGGCATTTAGTCTTTATTGAATATGTAAATTATAATTTAAACAACCTTAATGTACTAGTTGCATAAAGAAGAATATACCTACCCAATTGTTAAATTAATTATTTAATAATTAGTACATTTTTGATGAGATTAATGTGTTATTATCAGTAAGTGAATAATAAGTATAGCAAATATATAATATTACTTAACTACCTACCCAACGAAATCCTCCAGTGAATTTGTCAAAATTTAATATATTTTCCAGACTAGACTAGAAAACTAATACGTATTAGTTTTAATAAACTTGGCCATCATAATGACTATGTTTGCTTCTTAGAGTTCTTAGTATAGACAAACCGTTTGGACATGCTTTGATTATTTAGAAATCGTAAACTGCAAGTGCAAGTCGAAAATATCCATATTTGTGACTAATGAAGTCAAACTCCTAAATATTACATTTGATATTTAGGAAGTTATATTTAGAACAGTTTTAATGTAGTGATATTGATGGACCAATAAAAAGCATTACTTAATAACTGGGTATATTCTTGATAATATTAATATTATTATTAATCAATTGATCAAATCAATAAGAATCATATAAATATATCACAAAGGTATAATAAAATATTACTGCACTACTTACTCAACGAAATCCTCTAGTAATATTCAATCTGAAAATTTAATACATTTTTCAGACACCTAGTATCTATTAGTGTTGATAAACCTGGCCATGACTCTATACTATTTGCTTCTTTGGATAGATAAACCATTCGGACATAAAGAAATTATTCAGAAATAATAACAGTCACACTGAAAATAAAAATCTGCTAATTTCATAACAAACAAAATATAAGTAGGTGATTTATATATTTATTCAGCAAAATCTTTCGGCGACTCCGGCGATACATTTTTCAGTTATTTACATATAAAGTTTTAATCAACCTAGTCGACATACTTAGCGCTTGCTTCTTGAGTCATGTAAAAGCCCTTGGTCAAAGTTAGTTAATCAGAAAACATGAAACAGTATCTTAGAGAACAAAATAACTAGTAGCTATTCTTCTTAATCAAAAATGAACGAATACAGATGGTGCCAATGAGTTGATATACATATCTGCGTTATACATACTCCGAAAATGTTTTATTTTAGGCAGTACTATTCATTTCATCGCTATTTGCCAAATAGGAAGCTCTCTTATCTTGCCCATAAACGGAACAGTCTACCTGAGCCTAGCCATAAAAACAAGCCACGGTATGTTTTAAGATTTTTATTTGGCAAATAGCGATGAAATAAACTATAATTTTATGTACTTAAATTTGTATTTGTCAGATTATAGAGCTATAAAGAAATAAAACTATTGTGAATTTAAAAACATGTTTGTTTTGAATTAGTGAATTATTCCAGGTCTAAATCCTGGAATAATTTCCATCCCAAAATCTAATAATTAATAGATAAGGAGTCTATTTTCCTCTTACATATATATTAAGATAAGTGCAGTGAGTTCAACAGATGGTATAGTTAAAGAATTTTATGACAGTGGTGCACTAATCTTAGTCACCATGGCAGATATACTATTTTAAAAACAGCCTAAATTGGTTACTTATTGTTGTGCTTAATCAACAGTAAGTTGAGAAGGTCCCTGAGTGAAGGGTCTCATTTTATTAAGTTTCCTCGAAGGCGAATATAGAGATGGTAATATATTCCTTCGCACTATTAACATACAAATAGTTTCTTTATATTACCATTAATAAAATATTTCTTATTATAGTAATTTACTAGTGAGATATTTGGATTCTCCTTTTTTGAAATGTAAAATATAATATATATTTTATTATTTTTTAGGAGTTGTAAAAGTTGTTAATAATAGACTTGGTAACAAATTTTGCAAGATTGCCTTATTATTCTATGGTGTACTGAAGAAAAAGGAAGATGGAAGGTCCTACTGGATTAGAGACCAAAGCGAAAAAGTTAATAATTTACCATATTCTTATAGCAAAATAATGCTAGACATGATCTTTTAAAGACAATGGTAGAAATTTCAAAAGTTGAATTTAGGATTCGGATTTATGGAGTTCACTTGCACTCAGGCCATCATATCTGCCTCATACTTACCAACCTGAGTCAGCCATCATTCCATTGCTTTCTGTATCGAAGAAGTACATTCGGTGGTAGTCGACAAAGATCGGCTGTTTTTGGACAACAGTTCCCTAAACTAGCTCCTTGTATTGTTGAGAAGCAGCTTTCTAGTATATGTTGCGAAGTCTCATCCTCCAAACTGCATCCTCTGCGCGCAGGAGTAACAGTAGAACCGATAATATGGAGATGCCTCGTTAGCCTGCAATGTCCAATCAATAATCCTATTACGACTCATATACTTCTACCACTTGGATTTAGGATCGGTCCATTTAGCGAACATTATCTTCTGAAAAATGTTGGATATGGCCAAACTTAGAACAGCGGAGAATGGGGCATGCAGATTTTTTGATAATACAAATGAATTACTGGGATACATACTAGGCAATTGTAAAGCATTAATAGAGACTAAATGAAAATACCAGTAGATTTTATATTGAAAGAGTTATTATATTCATTTGTTATACACCGGGATGATCTTATTCCAATCATATATATTATCATAGATCTGTTATAATAATTTACAAATAATGAAAGGGTTGTATCAAGGCTCATGAGCCATGTGACTCTTGAACAATTTACAAACTACTTATACACGTTAAGATTAACATCATTTGTTTATACACAGGTCTGATATTCGTGTATTGTGCTTGTTATTTCGATCACCTTCACAATTTGCTTTGACATTCCATTTAATTGATCTTTATTAATATGTGTTGCTATAACATGGATCTTCTTCAAGTTTGCTGAAAAATATATATCTGGTAAACATGAATACGCATCTCTTTAGTGCATTTCCTATAACTATAATGCTGTGTACTCTAGGAGTTCAATGTTATCAATCCAATTTCCAAAATATCATCGTTAATGTTCTTGGAACATATGATGAAGATATGCTGCAAGCCAGATAGGTAATATTTTTGTGTCCGTTTCTTTTTCAAAGGTTATTCATCTCGATACTTTCACATTAAGGTTGATTCAACCTTCTAATTATAATTGAAAAGCAACGTCGTCAACATAACATATTCTTGATTTTTAAAGTAAATATATTATCTCATTTTTCAACGAATATTACATTACGAGGATGAAAATGATTAAATTAAGTTAATAACTAGGTTTTGTTAAGTAAATGGGAAAGTTTGATATGGATATTGTGGAATAACTATCCATAAAATGGTGCAATGTTGCATTTGTCAAATTATAATATATAATTATAGTAATCACTAGTAATTCAGTATGAAAATGTGATATATTATTATTACTCCGCTTATATTTTATTATTACATTATTTTACATAATTCTTAACCGTTTCTTACATAAATTATAACGAATTTCAGATAGTTTAATTAAAGTTGTTTGATATCCCTACTTAAAATGATATTTAATGAAGAAACAGTTAGTGTAGCAGTAGTAGTTAGTTTAACGAAAAAGTAGTTATTGAACTTGAGTAGCTGATGAATCAATTTCCTTATTATGATACCTACATTGAAATAAATATTTATATTTTTGTTTAATGAATATTAGTTTTAGGTATAGTATAAACATGTATCATCCCTTCGTTCCATGATCCCATTATCCTTTTGTACTACGAATGTTTGAAATAACATTTTAATATGTTTAATGCAGATTGACATTTACTTTCTGGTGAAACAATTTCATTGGCTTTGTTGACAAATAAATTCTGTTGATAAAGTAAGATGAAAATCTAAATTCGAGAGCAATTTTTACTAATATTCTAATAATTAGGGTAACTATACCATTCTATTATAATGCGTCCATTTACGTGGCGAATAATATGAAACGAGGAACATTTTTTTAAGATTAATATATTAAAATTTAATTGTGTTTATAATTTGTAGTTTCATAAATAGAATTCGCATAAATAATATTAATTCTTGGGCTAATTAGTCTTAGGCTAAAAATTTTAGGTGTTAAGTAAGGTAGAATAGTTTTCGAAGCTTAATCAATTAAATAAACGAAGGATGAAATATTGTTTAAAGTACTGACTGATAAAGGAAATCATTTATCTAAACTAATTAATTGACTAATTCTATTTCTTCAACGATGTTAGTGCTGTGTTTGTAAAGAGTTGTTACAAACAATAGATAGTAGTATATAACTCCAGTAAGATACTATATACCACGCACCGTATTAAAATTTCCACAACGCATCTCTATGTATTGTTGCATATTATAGTAATATCGTACAGAAAGGGCATGTAAGTTAAAAATTCTCGTGAAGGAATACTTGTATTCCTTTGTACAGAAGTGTATTATCCGATGTAATCTCTTTCTGATGGGGACATCTTGCACAAAAACTGCATATCACGTTTTATCCTCACTTTAGAAGTGGTGAGCGTTTTCTTGGACATCCCGCGCAAAGAGAGTTGCTTTGCCACTTATACGTAGATGGCCATAGGAATATCCCATGTGTGTCCACCTTTAAAGTGGTAGACCTGTCGAATAATTATCTTGTGACGTCATATATTGAATACGTTGTCACGATAAGGATGAAATGCAGTTTTCTGCATTTCTTTCAAGAACAGATCAGATGAACATATTTCACGTGTAAAAGAGTTTTCTGGAGTTTGTTAAGATGGATATAGTAAGTAAGAATAAGATTCATAAAAAATTAATAAATATTCAAATAAGATCAAATTAGCAATTTTGTAGCCAATTAGAAGCAATATAAATACAAATATGTTTTTGTTGGTATGTTATAATTTTTAAAATATTAAAAACTCATATGAAAGAAACTAACAAGAATTATAGTTTTATCGGCATTCCATTAATAATAAAAGTTCATTTTATTTTGTTAACATAAAAAATGATATAATTACCTATATAATAAAATTTTCTATACAAAATTACCTTTGGATATTTTTGTTACTTTTTCTGTATTTGTTACTGTTTTTTCATGTTAAAAGTTTTGTAGATTTTTAAGAAAGTAACAAAAGGACTGTAAAATAAGTAATGGACTATAGAATGTCATGTTGAGAAAGTTATAGGCAATTATTACATTAATAATTAGGAAATTCAAATAGCCACGCCAAACAAATAAATACTGTTCCTCTTATAAGCCCACTTTGCTCTAGTTAGACGAAGAGTACCCCAGCACCTTCTAATTTGCTTTAGTAAATTTATGACTTCACAATGAAAGTGAAATTATTTAAAACCAGGATGTTTAATAATTTTGTATTCCATCCTGTATTGGAACTATATTTCATCGCTTTTACTCTTATAATGCACTCATAAGTGCATTAGTACCAACAGCTGCGTGATATTGTTTGTTGGTCACTAAGAAGCACTTAAAACTTGAAGTAGTATCAAAGTCGTAGTTACGGTCTAAGAACTTTAAAGTTATCAACTACATAGTAGTAAGTGAAAGTAGTCACTTTGTTAAAGAAGTATATTTCAAAGTAATTTTTATTAATTATTTCGTAGCAAAGTTACTGTATAGCTTAAGTCACTAATACGTTAAAGGGGAGTCTACACTGGCGATTAATTAACGTTCCCGTTAAGTTGAGGTTAAAATATACCAACTTTGCAAGAGTATTGCCACATTGAGATGGCTCGATTATCGGACTATATTTATAAAATTGTCAGTAATTTTAGATATGCCAATATTATTACTTTAAAAGATAGAGAAACAGCAAACAAAATATAAAAAAAATGGATAAATGTAATTACATTGGATATACAAACCCTCAAATAACATATACATTTGTATATTTAAACACAATATATTTTCAGTGAAAGTAAATCCATAATTTCAGATTTCAGTTTTACATAGCTGCACAAAAAAAATTAAATTGCCCTCCACTGTCAACTAGATATCACAGATTATACAACGAGGCATTTTTCTTACATATATGTTTTGCGTTTTACATGAAATACATTTTATTTAGTGAATTATTTTGTCAACAAAAATCATTTTGAAAAATAGTTATGTATTATTGATTACACATTTTTCACATGCTTATAGTGAGCCTGCACATCTGGTATTATTTATTTTATCTTGTAATTACAATCACCACATTAAATTTCAAATTATCACAAATTTTATTAATTACCATATATTTGGCAACATTAGTCAACAATCAAGATAAGTAATAGATTTGTTTTTATAACAATAACCCATGGCTTCTAATCGTCACACGTGTGTGTTAAGAGAAATTTATGTTTTTGCAAAACAAATCCGAAATATTGGAATTGGATAATCGTATAAGAGTTTCAAATTATTATCGAATGGTTTGCTGACAGTAAAAGTGGTTGCAGATTTATTTGAGAGTCATTAATCTGGCGTATTAACTCGGAAGATTCGTGATAAAAGTATTAATCTTATTCTTTGATTCTCAACAAAGATCGATACTGACTCGATAGCTTGAGATGACACTAGAATTAATTCTTGAAGGATGTTTTTAGAAAAAAACTCGTAAGAACGACATATCTGAGAATATTAAAAATCCTTATTGTTACAATTCGCAACAGAAATTAAATATGCAAATAATATTTTTCATTATAGATTTCAATTAAGTGTATAACCACAAAGTTAAGAGATAGTTGTAAATTTATTATTAAAATAATCACTGACTGTAACAAATAATAGAAAACGTTCAAACAACATAATTTGGGTTGAATTGATTCCTGTTATTTATTCCTGTAACTACTGTTTTTGTAGTAATAAATCAGAAACTATTTGTAAGTAGTCCTCTACCACGCATGAGTAAAATGGATAGTTTGTAAACTATCAGGAATTTATTGTAGAAACAAACCTAATATTACCAGTAGAAGTAAGATTTATGAATGCATGATTAATAATTATTGTATCTCTCTGTATTCGTTACGCTTATAACTACAGAAAAATTGAACCAAATTGTAATTAATTGTGTAAATGTTTTTTAAAATCTTCTCGTAGTTAATGGGCGCTACTTTAACACCGTTTTGTGCTAACCATATCTAAATAATACTTCATAGTAATCACAACTTTAAAGTGAATATATTCAGTTGCCAGTACTATATAGCAATTGAGTGAAAATACTTTAACCAAATATTTTGTAGTGAATTTCACTTCCAGGTTTTTTTCCAGATATACGCTATATTTATTTACAGAATGTTGGACGATAGTACGCCCAATAGAATTTCCAAATGTAATGATTTTTATCTTTGTATATCGACACTCACAGATAATTTAATGTTTAACATTGGTAATATTGTAGGTTAGGTATAATTAATAAAAATAGCATGGCAGTGAATTAGTCTTAACCCGAAGGAAATACTATGTAGAAAATTGCTGTAAAATACTTTTAAATTCGCATGAAAGATCAGAGGAACGATACCTAGGCTACATTCCTTCATAGTCATTCCTCAACGTGAATGATGGGCTATGATGGGATAATCTCTATAACGTAGCAGTTATCTTAGTTTTCTATACATAATAAAGCCGTGACGTTTCCATATTTCTGATTAGTAGAGTTCTCAGTGCTCTTATCAGTGGTGGTACCGTAACTATGTAAGTATGGCGGTATTCGGGGTGCGTGTAGTGAAATGATACTAGTAGTTATGTTGTTGCTATAGCTACATTTATTTAGAAGGCAAATTTAAGTAAACAAGCTAATAACGAAAAAGGAGAATGTTTCATGGCGAGTTGCGGGAATTGACTGATTTAAACTTATACCAAAAGCCGATAGCCTGGTGCGGTTATTACCAAACGCCACACTTGTCATAGACCATTAACCTAATTTACCAGGGTTTTAACAAGTGGATAGTCGAAGCATAAATCACGTAACTTATTGCCTGGGATGATCGCATTTTTACTCCTGAGAAACATATGTGTCCTGGTTCCAAGTACTAGCGTAATGTACAAGGGTTTTTACTTTTTAATGTTTCCAAAACTTAAAACTAATATATACAAATACCATCATGGCTATCATTAGGTATATATGGAGCCACGTGTGACCACATAAGTTATAATGATTTTTATACAAATATATAATACCTTCAAAGAAGAGAGCAACAGGTGGTCAAATACGACGAGAATACAGTACACGTGACGGCATCTCGGCTGGCGCAGAATTATTCAATTGATTTTCATGCATTGGTGGACAATTTGCGGTAGATAGCCTTAATGAATAGTGATATGAACTTTTAAGTTTTAAGGCACTGGTTTCCGTGAAATATCTAGAACTACTGCTTGAGTATATACCTAAGAGGAGAGAGTGGATATTAATCTCTGAGATAGGTGTTAGTTGCTTATATTGGGGATCAAACCCGAACATAAAATTTAATACAGCTTTCATATTAGTTTTTTGTCATTTTACGGCAATTTAGATGTATTAAACATAGGCATTGCTTACTTTATTTCATTATTATTTACCTAGAATACTGTAGTAATGATAATGTTCCTTGTAGTAATATTTTCAAGTGAAATATAAGATATACAAACAAGAATGGTTTATAATATTGATTATTATCTTTATCTGATGATTACCAACCTTTGAAGAGATGTTCTATTGAATCACATTATAGTTGAATAGCTGTCTAAGAATTGTATCACGTAGTCGATCTAAATCTAATAAAACATAAACTAGTAATGTGTATTATTAGATTAAATACGAACCTACGCCATTTTCCGGTGATTTGTAGGGAGCCCTATTATTTCTATTGACTTTAAAACGCCATTCATTAGAGCCTCCACAGGGTATTAAAATGCCCTTCTAATGTTTATAATACTATAAAAAAGTCGTAATTCATAGCTGTAAGCTATAATAAGTGGTATGTGCCAAACAATTTCTATTGAGAGCACAATGCTCTCAAGTTTTAATGAATGAACGCTTTATTGGAGAAAGACAATAATTAAGGAAGAGGCATTTCATGACAATAATTATTAGATATTAATGATTAGAGATTTGTTAGTATGTATTTTTACTCTAAATAATCAGCGTTATTCATAGAATTGGGGTCCTAATTTTTTTTTGGAATTGGGACACATCGGGAGTTTGAAATAAGAAAAGTATTTCTTTAAGTAATCGTTATGCGACTTCCTCTTATATTGCTAGCTATTTGGCCTTATTTATATTATTAATCATAGGTGTTAGTTGAATGATATATAGTTTAATTTCGAATAGCAGTTTGATAAGTAATTAAGGATGTGATTTATTATGGAAAATCACAGAGATTATATATAGAATAAGTATAGAAACATTGCATCAAGAAGAAGAAGAAGCTTCAAGATGAGCGTTTCGAACATCATTACTACTTATTTTAAAATTACGTTAACTTTTCATTTCAACTTCACCAAATTAGTAGACTAGATATTAGTTATTACTGATGTTTAGAATGCCTACAAGTTATACCAAATACCCATTAATCGTTACTGCTCTAGACAGATAAGTTCGAAAGGGAACATTTTTGTTTAAAGTTGTGATGCGATTTATATAAACGGAGTTTGTTGAATATTTTAAATAGAAGAATTTCATATTTAATAATAGATAACTTAGATATTAATTCTAACACAGGGTAAACATTTATTGGGTACTGTATTTGTTGCGTATATATCACCTCTTACTGTATAAGAAATGTTGGTAATCACGGGATGTACCTAATGTTTGAAAGTTTATTGTCGAATTTTTTAGTATCCGTATGTTGTAAATATCATTAGTTCATCGACAGAATCATAAAGTACATACCTTGTTACTTTCTAATAATTACATATAAACAAATAAATAATTGAAACTACGGTTTTAGATTTATATGGACTTGTTGAATATCTTACATTATTACTTGATTTACACCGAGAATTTGGAAAGAAATATGTGTATGGTTGCATACAGCAGCCGAAAGCATTTATCTGACCTTACTTTTTGTCACTTTATTTTGTGGGATTACATTAAAGGTGATGCATATGTACTAAAGTAGTTTTAAATAATTGATTGATTTAATCCTTTCGTGATGAAAATTCTATTTCTAATATACCTAGGGGTTAGTAATACTTAATAGAATTAAAAGTTAACATTATTTTAGCAGAAAATAATCATTTAAACTACTGAAATATGAAATATAAATAGAAAATATAATATAGGAAGAGTGAAGCACTGTGTAATAAATTTTATAACTTCTGTCGAACATAAGCAATATTAAAGATTTGGAACAAGTGCAGAAAACAATTATGTGTATGAATTTGTATCAAGTATACTCAAAAACTCAATAAATATTCCACTCCCCAAATTTAAAAACAAATGCGTTAATAAGAGTTATACTCCACATCATTAAAAAAAGAAAATGATTAACTCCCTACACTAATTTGTCTCGGCGATACGCCAATAATGACTAAAGATTTCTAAAATATTCGAATATCAATTAAAAAATTATTTTTTCGTACTTATATCATCTTCACAGTTTCTTGTACGATACTTCACAGGTTCACTCTGTATAATTTTCATACCTATTTAACGTATTGTTTGATAACATATTCAGAAAGATCATTTTATTATCCTACCATGATTAAACACAAATATATGTACGTATATAACACTCCTAACTACAAAATGTAACGAATAATATAACAACTTATTCAGGCTCTAGTTGTGCAAAAAAGATTGTCAACCATTTTGCATGTAAATTTATTTCACTACATCACTTTGTATAAATTTAAATTTTTTAACAAACATACATTTCAAGTGATACATTACAATAAAAAATGCCTTCGATAAAAGTAACTGTGATTCATGCATCTATATTCTACCACTATTACTAGGTTATCTCGAAAATTTGCCCACAATATATACATCAAGGTCAATGGTGAGGCACTCTTAGGCGACAATCTTTGTGCATATTAATCTCCAGCTATAAAAAGAATAAAATCAGTGGTTACTATTTTAACTTGTTTACTTCGACGCATACAGTATGCTTGTTGAGTTGAGAAAATTTGCACCTATTAACATGTTGGTAATAGATATGTATATGTTTTAATAAATACTATACGGAGGTAACAATATTGGGAACATTATTTAAGAAACCTTGTTCCATTTATTTTAGGAAAAAATTGCATGGTGGAGCTTGCTCTATTATAGAAAAATGCACGTAATACTACGACTTCCAAGTAACTGTACGGAGATAAATACTATATGTATTTAAAGATGTGCTACTGATAATCATAAGAAGTTTAAGGTATTAATACTACATACATAATACTACATAATAGTTAATGCATTACCTATGTAATTGGTCAAATTAGATTTTATTAATTCAATTTGTAACATATTATATACTTTCAATTACTAGCTATTTGAGTATTAGATAAGAAAAAAGTTATTTGAAGATACTATAAGAAGAATATAATATATTATGTATGTATACACTAGGTATGTTTGCAAGGTTTAACGAATTGTTTAATGAATAGAAGTTTTGGGTTTACTTTCTGTGAAACATTGAGATCAACGAAACAGTTAACTTAACGTCAGCTAAGATTCATTGTGAATTCTAGATACATCTCAAACTTGGTGGCCCAAGAGTTAGTTAAAATAGGATGATTGCATTTAGTTACGGATTGAAAATAATCATCATAAGATATTATATCTTGACTAATTGTAATATTGCTTGAGGCTAGTAAGCTCAAATAACTTTTAAATATTACTTTTGAATGCCTAAAGTTGTGTGGAGTAACTTTGTAGCTATACTTGATGTGATATATTGAAATACTTCCCAATAATAATGACATGCACACAAGTTGATATAACGATTTTCGTTTTGGAAATTTCCCATACAACCGTTTTCATAAAAGGCAGCTTGCACCGATTTTCTATATTTTCAACAGCAGTCGATAAAATTACTTCCCAAGATTCCATACTTTATGTAGAGGCTGGTGATGCTACCCAGATTATAATCCTCTGATCATTCTCATATAGAGTTATTTAAAGTCATGGAACTATGTATGAATTTAATAGTTAATATTGCCATGGGACTTCTAACCTTAATTACTGGTGTTATGTAATAAATACTATGACAGAGTTATGTATATTGACGAACAAATCTTATGTTTTCGTTTTCCACCATAATGATTAGTTTAAGCATACATTAGACAATGCATAACTATAACCATAACTAAAACAACCTAGTAGACTTGTAAGATGGTTAACAGTGGCTTACGTGAAATAGCTTTTGTTATTTCTCGTAGATAGTATTTTACAGTATATTTAAATAAAATAATAAAATAGTCTGTACAAAATACTGACATTAGTGTGGTCTACATTTTTATTTTAATTACTATTGTCTTAAGATATTGGTAAGAATATTTACTTGTTTTCTAACATATATATGTATAGTTCTTTTTTTTTGTCACTACATTTTTATATACTTACATAATGCAGCTATTGACAGCAGTCACTCAATATTCCCAATTTTTTATTCGGTTTTATGCTTGAATAAATGTAACCATATGTTTTATGCTATATTAAATTTATTAACAGCTGCCATATTTGACATCTACTCATATTTCGAAAGGTGCTAATTGTTCAGGAGACAAGTTATCTTATTTAAGAAATGGTACATAAGATATATAATGAGTTTCATAATTTCATTTGCATGTAATTCAACGATCTTGTTACTTTATCTAGTAGGGATCGAAATTTATGACAGTTTTCTACTGGTTAATACATGAGATACAACTCCTGTATCCCTCCCGGGGCAAGGTATAAATTAAGAAAAGCCATCTCGCTTTTATAGGTAGACCATCTCGCTATCTATAGTATGAATGAAAAAACATCAAATGATCAAGTTTAGGTGTCTTATCATAAAAAGAATATTTTTCAGTTATAATATGCATCTTCTGACATATTTATCGACCTCACTGATTGTGGCATTGCTGTAACGTAATTAATAAGTTTATTAGATAAGAACATGGGTTGTGTGGTATTTTTTCTGAAACGAATCTTTCGAAGAAATAATTCTTTTAATAAACATAGATTACCTGTTCTTCGCATAAAATTGGTACTTTACATGTTACTTGCCATTGATAAATGCAATAGGCTTTCTCAATTATTAAACTGCTCCAATACTTACATCCCGTGCCAATTATCAACAATACTCTAATTATATGTATAACTAAAGTGAAACCACGAACAATATGTGCCTTTGCAAGAGAAATCTTATTAATATATTGATGAAGAATGTTTACATTCAAACGAAGATGACTCCGTTATCAAATTAATCCGAGGCAAACACTCTATACGCCAAATAATGCCTATAACTATCCCTTAACTCTATTATCACCAAGATTATTACTACTTATATTCCCTTCATATAGATCGAAGAAAAATTTATCGAAATAAAATATTAGAAATTTAAACGGATATAAGCTAGCTCATGTCTGAAAAAGTTGTAAATTGATTACTGAAGAACTTGAAATATTTAATAAATAATTCTCAGTGCAAAGACATCCTTCCATCTGACCATAGGTCCAAGGAAATTTTGCAGCGTGGAAATATCAGTCTTTACTAATATAATATGCATATTTTAGCTGCACATAGAAGTACACAAAAGTGTATCTGTTAAATAACACATAGTTTAATTATTAAAAAGAAAATTAGTAAATGCCATATTTCATTAGTCTATTTGCTTTTATTTTATTAGTTTTTAGAATTCCTGATTTGTTTTTTATATATATATTTTTTAAGCATCATTCCTGATTTGTTTTTTTATATATATATTTTTTAAACATCATTCCAGGTTTATACTATCCTTCTAAATAATTAAAAGAACTTTCAAAGGAGGTATTGTATTTTTTTAATTGATTATGTTATAACTGAGAAAAATATAGTGTAAAAAAGATAGGTAGTTAAAAATAGAACTGAATCTGTTTTAAGATATTTTTGAAAAATCCAGTCATCTAAGAACTTAATTAATAGTACCGAAGTAGGTACCGAAATGAATTCAAGTAATTTTCAAGCGTTTGTTGTTTTTGTCATTTCAATGTATTGTTCACTTAATGTTTGCCAATGAAATATAAATAAATGACTTTCAATAGTTCGGACAATTGTAACTATTATTTTATAAATTCAAGTATGGCTAAGATCTGCTGGCCGACATAACACATCGTACATTCTCGAAACGTTATTGCAAGGACTGTACCCAGAACCTATCTCTGATTTACCAGCTTTCTGATCTAGAGAACTGTGAACAATTATCGAAATCCACGCGCAGTAAGTCAAAGTATTATGAAGAAGAGGTCCAAAACGTGAAGGGCAACATTTCAGATAAAATCACGGAGTTTCTCAGATTGGGGTTGCCCACCCCCAATGTGTGTGTGCGTGGAGGGGTGGGGGCGGTCGCCGGATTAGTGCGTACACCGCGTGTGCCAACTAGCTTCAAGTTTACAGCATGCTCCAGTTGAAAATCCCGAAAGAACACTAGACCTCCACCATTTACTGTTTCTTTTTTACCTGCTTCTGCTAAATTCTCCTTTGTCCGTTTATTCACGGACAAAGCTATTTGTCCGTGTGTAGGCACAAAACTATCAAGTGTGTAGCAAGGCAAAAACTATTTCGGGTTGAAAAAAAAATTGTTAGTGTTAAGTGCCGATATGACCCAGATGTGATATTCGTTTTTTACTTTGTTTTAAAAATAATCGTGTGTGGCTGTATTCTATCTGATATTCAAAAAAGGTATGATTTAGTATATAGTCAAATATTTTCTATAATATCATGTGCAGTAATATTAAATATTTAATGACTCTATAATTGATTAATGATCGTTATGGCAAAATAACAGACAGTAAGAATTATTTTATGTGATAATTTTAGTATTACTGAAAATAAATAGTGTATTTATCAGGGTCGGAATTAGCGTAAATGTTGTCAAAAGTAAGAAAAGCACATTGGATGAAGAAACAAGTTATTTAATCAACGAATATGTAATTTGTATTTTAGATCTACATAGGTATATGCATGCAGAATTATCTGGAAGGCTTTTCAATTTATATATACTTAATTGTATACAACTATATACTTAATTTATATACAACCTAATATTTCAATAAACAAATATTAAGTTGTAAATACTTTTCAATTGCTTGTGGCCTATATTTCAAATATTATCACTAAGCTAATGTTAATTTCTACTCATTGCTTATGATTTTCTTGTACCCATAAAACAGATTTGGTGGAGATTAAACTAAGACAAAACATTACAAAGCAAACATTTGATGTTGATGCGTTATTTTTATGATGAAATTATATATTTGTTAGATTTCTAAATAATGTTTCTTTGCGTGTAGGAAAATAAACTGATAATTTAAAAAATCTAATTTTCAATTAACATTTAAAATTTGATTGTTTAATTAATAGTAGTTTTTGGTGTATTTCAGTTTTAAACAGTAATTTTAAAAGGCAATAAACTTTTATGATTTTCTGGATGTCCTCAAATTCTAATAGATCTGAGTTAATTAAGCTTGTGTAATTTTGTGTCTTATTTCTAGTCACTATGAGTCGGTAAAATGGTAATAATGTTACACTTTCGAGGTGGTCGAGATCAAAATCGAACTGTTCTAGAAACTAAAGATTTATTGCAGTATTTATTTGGTGTCATTTATGTTTTATCTCTATGTTTTCATTGTTTTAATAGGTATTGTTTTTAGATAGGTAATGTTCGTCCATTTCATATTTTCTGATGCTGTTTACTATATTTTAAATGTATCGTGCATTGAATGATTTATAACATTCGATAAACAATTTTTTCAGTTCCTGAAGAACGAGATAAAACTATGTTTGTAGTTCACGTTACTTGTAGTTTATGGGGCAATGGCCCCACTATTATCAGTTTCATATACATATATCTGGAAAATTTGTTAGTATGCAGTACATTTTATTTAAACAGGAGATATTATATCTGTTTCTTTACACTTTAATTGAATAAGAATTTGAAAATTAATATTTAATGTTTTAAGTTCATTAAATTGTTCAATTATCTATTTAGGATGATTTACAGATTTGCAAGCAAATACTTATATTAAAGCTTTAATAACTATTAGTAGAATTGAGCTAGAATCAGAGGAATAACATGTATACTGATAAAAATACTTATCTTAATTGTGTTAGGGAAAACTAAAAAGTGAAAATAATAGACAAATTATATATTTTGCAAAGGCAAGAATAGGACTCAATTAAAGTCTCATCACTGATAGAAAAGAAATTAGATTTTACTAATATCAGTATGAAGTAGAATACTCTTTTAAATTCATTTTAGCTGTTAAAAATAGATGTAGCCGTTAAAATGGAAATTATACGATAAAAAAGATACACACAATAAATATATTAAAAGTTAATATAAAAACAAAATACGCTTTTTAGTGTAAAATTTTATTCACTGGGAAAACATTCATCAATTAGGAACTCGTTTTGTAGGTTTTCCAAAATTTCTGTTTTGTTTTTGCTTCCTCAGTGCAACTTGGGATTTTACTCGTAGTATATATTTTTATACCTCATAAATAGGTATCAGTTTCCTTTTCAAAGATATATGGTCCAATTATTCTGCCACTCCAAAATGTGCACCAAACCATGCATTTATGTGGATGCATTTCATTTTTGTAAACAGCATGTGGATTTTCAGCACACCATTGGATAATTTTCTAACACCCAATTAAGAAATGTATGATGTTGTAAATGGTTTGTAGCTTTTAATTGTTATGTTAACCAAATTTTGTATGCTGACAGGTGCAGATATTTCTTCAAAGTCCAATGTTATGAACTATTAACACTGTAGATGCTTCATTTTGTTCTAATTTTTCTTAATGAAGCTATAAATGATCGCTCACTTTCATAAAACAGTTGTACACAAACTATTCGTTGTTGAACTACATTAGTCGCGGTATGTTGACGTCGTGTTGTTTGTAGATCAGTCAGTCATTAAATATTGACGCCCTCTATAATTGCTGGATAACTATCCGGCCTTTCACGCTGGATTTAAATTCAAGGGTTGAGCTGGATTCAAATTGAGGGACTGGCAAGAATTCTTCGGGGATTTTCCACAGGACAAGTTGATCTTGAATTTAAATTGACATGGTCTTAAAGGATTAATGGAATATCTTGGAATATATTTTAGAGAGGTCTATTATCCTTCATCTATTAAGTAATTCCCCAAATCCAAGGTCGAAGTTGTCCCGGTGAAGAATATACACTGAAACACGCAGACAACACCCATTTCCACCGGCCCTGCCAGTACTGGCGCTTGGGATCGAACCAAGGTCGCCATTGCCTATGGCTGAATTCACTATTTCTACTGTTTTATTAAGAATACAAGTTCGGTACTAAAATCTATATACAGGTTCTTTTCTCTTAAATGACATTTGGTCACGTAAAATTAATATTGCATGAAAACTAACTTCCTCGTTCCTTTAGCAAGTAAGCAGAAAACAATAAAACTTTAAAAAAGGTACAATAACAAACAATATGTACACAATGTTCTTAAGGAACAAAAAGGAATAAAAGTATGTTCTATTCCTACTGAAATATCCTTTTAAGCTATTACTTGACATATAATTACAATAAAGGAAATTTAGAAGTGTCAGAAGCGAAATAATTGTTGAAATTATAGCAGGTGGAAAATGTCAATTGAAGTGTTTCAGGTTTCTTTACAGATCAAATTACACAATTTAGTGTATTTAAAATTTCGTATCTCTATATGAGCATAACACAACGCATGGTATTCGTCGAATTCATATTACCAAATGAATGATATTTATATTTGTTGTTATAATATGTAATAACCATTTTTTACACGTAGAAATGTTATAGTCTCTTATACTTTTATGTTCTAAGGAATACATAATTTGACCATTAAACGGTATCCCACAGGGAACTACGATTGTATTAGAATTAGTTGTATTAAAATTATCATAAAAAGCGTAAATACATATTAGTTTGTGGATCATGTTGGTAAACGATGTGTAAATATATGTAACATATAAGAAAATTTATTAGTATATTTATTTATAAATATATTATAAATAATTATTACATAAATAAATCGAAGTAGTTTCATCATCTGCTTCAAATAGTAAAAAGTAGAATGACTCTATGAGAATGATTCCTTTTCGTTATCATTTGATATAAATATTTAAGAATAGTTAGAAAGAAAGAAGAGTTATTTCGAAAATTATTTTTAACTAAATTCTAAATGCTCGGTTTGCAATTATAAGAACGTAATATACGTCAGAATGTCATCTTGAATAGTGGCAGAATTTTTGAAATAAACCAATTATTTTAATTATAACCGACAATGACTGAAAACTTCGTCATAGATAATGACGAATGTGCACATGCATTTGTCATTTTCTACGACGAAGCATAAAATATAGAAGCATATCTATATTTTAGACTATTTGTGACGTTCAAACGAGCCCTGAAAACTAAGGTTTCGGTAGATTTTTAACCCATATGATTAATAAGTGTAAATGCAACTTGTCGTTGTTTAATTGTAGTAACCGAAAATAAATGATATTCATAATGTTTAATACCCTTAAAGTTCGTGGGTGTGGGTTAAGGGTATCTAGGGTGTAAATGGATACCCGATTTCTTTTGTTTCAAAATATAGCTGCTTACGTAAAATTTGGTAATCATTTAAATGTTTAATTTGTTGTATTTATATTATAATTTCAATACTTTGTTTCATTTGATTGTATCACCTTCGAGGCGATGATGAAACCTCATGCATATTATGTAGTAATAATTTCAATTTCTTGTACAAATGTTTTATATTTATTAAAGTTTAGTTTACTAGGAATGTCTCAAGAAGACAAAGAATAGGTTCTATTAAATAATTAATTACAATGCTTGCGGATATATCACAAAACCTGCAGTTAATAAACGACATTCTTTATTCTTGAATTATCCTATCAATCATGTTCATTAAAGCATCTCATAATGTTATTTTGGGTAGTTCTTGCATTATTAGTCATCAAAGTTGTTCTAAAAACTCCTCAGAACTCTTTTTGTTGATGACGAACTTACGAACAAAATACAATCGATAGAAGATAATAATAGATCATCTACTTCAATCATATGTTACGAAAAATAGTCGTACAATAGTGATGAAACTTACACATAAATAAAAGTAGCCCCCCACTACTGAAGGATAACTTGCCACCCTTCTCTAATTTACTCACTTCCTTGGTCATTCCCACCTTTAATAGGAACTGCGGTAGTGCACAAAACTAGTCAGCATAAAAACACATTGCCATTATTTAATGAACGCTTTAAAGCATAGAAATTGCTATACTCTAGAAGGATAATACATAGAGAATAATGGGGTTAGTTCTAACTTAAAGTACGGTTCTGCAGCAAATGTTCTTCTTGCTCCACAATCAGGAACTGAAAATGGATAAAACTAAGATTTATCATATACTTCTTTTTTTTACACGAAATGATAACACTTCTCTATTTAAATACATTAACTTAATGAAATATCGTTGTGTTAGTGTATTAACTAATTGATGATCAATAAATGTGGTTTCTCAAAAATTAAACCTAATCATATATAGTTTTCATATTATTATTTGAGACAGGATAGATTTATTAATATTTTATTGTTTGAATAATAAATCAAATCAATAGACAGCTGGCAATATCTGGCCAGAGTTCACATAATAACTTTCAGGGAAATATGTTGATCACCTGAGTGTCTTCTGCATCGAACTGTGATCGATGGTGACTTATTTTATTATAAATATCTACTGTATATATTAGGAACAATAATGGACCTGACGTTGCGTCTTGTGGAACATCGGAACGATGTTAGTAAATAAGTTAATGCCTTGGGATTTACCAAACATCGAATTAATGACCTGCTGAAGTGATTCTTTACCATGTAACACTATTCTCTATGTGCGCGACATCAGCGCCGCATAACGTTCACAACTTTGTAGACTGTCATGTGTCTGTCAAGAATTCTGATAAAATTGGTAATATTAAAATTGTACGTGGGTCGCATTAAATTTAATTGCACTGCATCAATTTTTGTGGACAAAGACCTTAGCAATCATTTTCTTTCAATAACGGGATGAAGGTGTCATAAAATAAGTATGCAATATTATGTAGGGAAATATTTTATTTTGACCATTATTTACAAATGTTGCATTTGTAAAATACTGCTGCTAGTAGCAATAAAAATAGTATAACACATGAAAAACGAAGTTTCACTGGAAAAGATGTAGGCAACTTAATATAGGTCTTATGTAATACCAAATAAATAAGAAAAAATATAAATAAATAAGAAGAAATGTTTATAAAGAATTATAAGAAGTAATGTTGACTATTCATAATAAATGTTTATTTTTTATTATGTCTTTAATTATTGCGGGTTGTAAATTTATCAATACACAACAAATATGTACAATGGCAGTAACGTGATTAAATAGAAAAGTCCAATCCAAAAAATACGTTCTAATTTTCAAGCCGTAGGAAATCGTAATTTGCCGCGCCGTAGGAAATCGATAAAATTGTACTTACTCTTTCTTCCGGTATTATTTACACATACAACACAGCAACTATAATGGCCCATTTTTAGATTCGTTTACTAAATAACTTTTATAAACACACATATGACCTAACAGCCTACTTTAATGCAATTTGTGTCCACTGCAAGCGCTACCGTCAACTTTATTACTGCCACCCCATACTCTTCATACAGCGAATAGACTGTGTTTAGTAGAATAAATTTGAAAAAAATGATATACCTATCTAATTAAAGAGATAGACGTAAACGCGCTACTTTCATCCATCATCAATATTTATTGTATATATCGTAAATTATTTATTACTCCTATTATATATTTTGGATACGCATATTTAAGAACAATTTCTTGGAAGATATTTTCTTCTAATTCAGTTATTTGTATAAGGGTAATATGCAGTAACTTGAGTATACCACAAATATACATAATGTTTGCGTCAATTATTTGTATTCATGATTATTTTTCTTTTTTTTTATATTTTGAATTGCCCTTATTTTCACAAGGAATATATTTATCATGAAACACTTCTTATATATATCCGTTGGTTAATCATAGACGAGTACATACAGTTGTATGTTCTCGTATTCCCATCAACTGTATTCACATATATACATATGTTATTGACAGTTATTGTCACTTTCTATAGCTATTTGATATATCAATCAAATTAAATCAATCAAGCAGATTTATACACAATGTAAATTTTTTGTAGGAACCATTGGAAAGAGTATTTCTTGGAGTAGTAATTAACCACAAATTTTCATTGCAGATATCTATGACTGTGGTAACTGCAGATGAAGACAGCGGAGTGGAGATGTCCCTATCTCGAGCTGATAATGGTAAGATTTTATAAAAAATTGTATATTTGTAGAAAAGATAATTAATTTTATCGTATATATATATATATATATATATATATATATATATATATATATATATATATATATATATATATATATATATATATATATATATATATATATCAGAAATATCATAAAATGAAGATACTTTTTGGAGCAGTTTTTTATGTTATTTGAAATACTCTAAATATAATGCTCTAAAATATGTAACTTAATAATATTATTAATGTTGTGAACGACATATTGTTCAATTTGGTGAATGGAACAATATCGTAAAATATAATAAGCCATTGTTTTAAAATTTCGAACACTATTCATAATTTGATTATTAAATTATTTTCATAAATACTCAAAACACATCAATATTATTTTTACACAGCCATTGATTGATGCAAAATCTTTTTCACATTCTATTTGCCCTGGATGTCATGGTCTTTTTTTAAATTGAAACTAGTTTTTTTTTTTAAGGAATACTTTAAGGTTTCTTTAGTGTATCGTGGGTTTTCTATTTATTATTATAGAGGGTGCTTTTGAGAAAAATACAAATACAGAAATACGACTTTCTTTTTGACAGAAACTTTAAAGTTACTCAACATATTCTCCATAAAAAATTTGACATTGGTTGGCACGCTTGTAAATACATTGTATTGAATGGTGGTCTTGGCTCCTGAAATAATTGTGGCCCTATCCATCTACCACAAAAAATGTTTATTATGAAGTGACTAAACGTCAGTACCAAAAAGCGGGGGAGCTTCGTTTTGTTAATTTTTAAAATATGAAATAAAATTCTAAATATCTAGAAACTTTTCTATATTGGAACTCTCTCTACCTAACAGTTTTCAAACTGGGGAATGGTGGACATGATTATTTAAACCCAGTTTTTGATGGAAAAACTGTGAGGATATTTTGTTCAAATACTTCCTATTCAACAAATTCTTCTTTGTTACTTTTTTTTTATTAACACTATTTTACCTCTTACTGTCAAACTGACTTTATTTAATATTTGAAAATAGAATTAATAAACGATATGAAGAAAATGCTTAATTACAATGTCTACCAGATCGCTGACATGAGATACTTCTGTAGTTGCAAAACAATTTTTATATCTCATTGTAATCGTATTTTACAATCTTATGTTGTTAACTTAATATCTTCTATCTCATACATTGTAATTAGGAAATTCCTAATATGGAGTACCAATCTACTTAGAGAAGACTTTGGTGAACTCATGTTAAAAAGAGAGGATTACAATAAAAATATCTATGATAACGTCAAAACTTAAACACATAATCTGAAAAAAATTAAACTTCAACTGTACATCAGTACAAGTCTTTTTAAAAATGAAGTTGACGTGGTTTAAAACTGTTCAGAATATTATTTAGTAAAAAATTATGAATATTGCCCGAAACTTTATCACTATGCTTCTATATTTTAAACAACGGAAATTTATTCTATGAGAATACCAAAAATATTATTATTATTTTTTTAATTTACTATACATTTAGATATTGTTTCGATATTGACTACAACATTTATGTGGAGCAAGATAAAAAAATATATTTATAGTATCTGTAGATACTGTGACACGAACAAACTAAGGTGCATTTAAAATAAGATTTGCCGCCTACCCGAAAAGCAAGCCAAACTAAAACCCTAAGTCGCAATAGTTCCTGGAAGAAACTTTTGTATGGGTGTTAAATGATAAGAAACTAAGAAGGGCCAGGCATAGGGAGCCCTTACAAATGTAATAGTTAAAACTGTTAGGCAAAGAAAGCACCTGCGAATGCCTCTTTTACAAAAATGTACAGTTCCCTTTTAATTATAATTATCTTTGCTGTCAGTGGTAGTGTATCCTGACAAACAAAAACAGATAAATAATGGTCGAGGAGAATTAATTTGCTATAGGATTAAATGATACCTAATTGAGCGCATGAAATTCATTATATTCTATGTCTAAAAAAATTACTAGAAGGTTTGGATTAATATCTTCACACCTTTGATAGAGTACTGTATTAGTTTGAAACATTTACTACTGATTTAAAGGAAATAAATAAATTAATATATGGATATAAATAATGTATTTAATTATTTTCATGCAGTACATAAATATTCTAGAAAATATAAAATTTTAAACGGACTTTATCTAGAAATACCATTAGTGTGAAAGTTCCGTTAGTTGTTTTCCTTCTCCTCTACAATACTTTTATATTTTCTCTATTGCTAATTCTGCTATTCTACTATATAGCGTAAGCATTGGTCTAAATTTTTTTTATATATTTGCAATTTATTTTTCTGCTAGAGTGTCAAGCCAATATGAGAGGTTTAGTTGCTATATGTCAGTGATATGTGATACTATTTTATTCAGTTTTTGGAATATTGTTTTAATAATTTTTTAAATGTAGATTAATAAATAATAATACCTTATAAGAAATTCGATTAGAATGAACGGCAAAACGTATTGTCAACTAAATATAATTTTCATCATTTGTTACTAGTTGTACTTTTCTAGCACTTTCGAATTTCTTTATCGTATGAATACAATATAATGACTCGATATATCAAAACTCAAGAAACCTATGATAAAGTTAAAAAATCGTGCAATTTAATTTTCGAATTATGTGATAATTTAGTAGATATGCAGTGATTCCTGTATGATACCATTCTTCACTGCAACAACGAATAAATGGTGTTTGGTTTGTGTAACCAGTGTGTAGCAATCTCGTAGTTTCGAATGTATATGTAATTATTGAATAACCGTAATTGAAAAATGTTAAAATGGATTCTAGTTTTTGTGTTTTGTTTTATTTAAACCATGAAATTCTCTTTAAAATTTGGAAAACACACGTATCTTGAAATATGATCTCTAGAACACTTTAATAGACTACTTAGTGAATCTCAAGTAAAACCAACAGATTCTTACCGAATCTATCAACTATTTTAGTTTCTACCGCGAGAAATAGAAGATAATAATTTTGAAACAATCATACAACTATTCAGGTTAGGTGTATTTTTAAATCCTCCAAAAATTAATCCGCTTCTCCTCATAATATTTTTTCGTTGAACGCAACTTATTATCTATACTACTGGGAATTTAAAAATATTTGGGGGAAGAGCTGTATGTACAATATTTTATCTAATATTAATAATATTTAATAGTTTAATTTTCCATTAATTTCTTAATAATCATTAATAGGTCTATTTTTCTTAAGTTTAGTTTAATTTTTTGTTATTTCAAAATTTCTTCATCTTTGTTTAATGATTATTTACGGTTCTTTTATATACTTAGTGATACTTGAATTGTTGAAAGGTCTTTAGGGTGCCAGCAGCATATAAAAAAATATACTCTTATTTATCACATGATAACAATAAAATATTCCTTTTTAATTAAAATTTGGGTAATACGACATTTAATTTTTTCACAGTTTAAATGAATATTTCTTTTACTTAATTTTTATTAAAAGGAAAAAATTACTCACTAATACTGTTGAATAAGGTGATATTGCAAGATATTGCAACTATAGACAGTATATTATTATAAATAAATAATTTGCTAGTTAAGTATTATAATAAAATGAAATGCATGTTTAAAATCATGGTCTCACTATCTTCAATACACCGATGCGCTAGTAGACAGAAATGTTACACAGTCACGAATTTCAGAGTATACAGTGCATTTCTAGGCCACGTTCCACATTTTTAAGCTGCGCATTCTTTCGTTGGAATTTCAGAAGGTAGACCTGTCTAATTGAAAACGTAAACCTTTTTATATAAATACTACATATAAGCTTTTAAATAAAGTTGATTGTTTACGGTTAATGCGGCGTTCAAATATTTTTGATTGATTCAAATAGAAGAAGAGTTTATTAAATCAAAATCCTTTATATGACCATCGTAGTTTATGTTGTCTGCTAATATATATATATATATATATATATATATATATATATATATATATATATATATATATATATATATATTTGTCCATAGTGTAAAGAATACAGTATATAATATGTGAACAGTTATTACACAGAAAAACTTGATACAAAAATTACTTTTAACGCAAATACGTAATAATTCATTAATTTACTTAATGTAGTTATCTAAGTTGAAATAAAATATTGCTACTATCTACTTGGCCTTAATATATTTATTATATATAATGAGTTTGAGTATCATAGTAAGCACCTCTGTTATTAATTTTGTCTTCATTGTAATAGAAATGTTAGTACCACTCAAGTAACTCAATTCGAAGACTTATTCCTGGCTAGCACAAAATGTAGTCGATCATTACTTAAAAATTAACTGGTGTAATATGATAGATTTCTCTAGATCTTCTTTCGCTTTCTCTAGATTAAGCTATTGCCCAGCTAGATATCGTCTATAGAATTATGTATTATTATCAATATTTCTTCTTGTAGGAACTATACTGACAACTGAAATATCAATAGCTATCCAAAGTATAAAGTTACTGAAAATAATATTAGTATATATTAATTGTATCTCTTTCAAGAACATTAGAAAGGATTTTCGTCTTCGATGTCGATACTGAAATTGAAAACAGAGACACAGAGAGATCTTGGCAGATTTATATCTAGATCTTTTGCTGATGGTCTGATAAGATGATAATGATCTTCATACGAAATGTGAGCAAATTCAATACACCTAAATTTATTGATATCGTATTGTTTTTAATATTGTACTTTTCCATAACATATAGAGAAACGTAAAGAATTTTGGAAACTCCAGGAAATATTTATATAGCAGAGAAATTGATATAAATATTTATGCATTATAAGTTTTCTGAGTAAAAATCTTCTCATTTCAGTGGATATTGATTAACTTATAAGCGAGTAATATACATTTACTTATTATCACTAAATGTGTAGACCAGGAACATGTCTTATACAGACTTTCAGAAACAACACAGGTGCATATGAGTTTTACTAACTGAATGCATAGACCTTCGCCAAAACCATATTCTGCAGTGCCATTATATTTTAGAGTTATCAAAACGCTATAAAACGGGGGTACGCCATTGCAAAGTGAGGGCGTCTCTAAGCAACCACCAATCATACATAGGCGTCCTTTATGACGTCACTAATGCTTATATTTTAGTGTGGGAGATTAATCGATACAGTAGATTATTAATAAAACTAGAAAGTGGAAATTGCATTTAGTATTTATAAAGAACGCACAGGTAAGTATTTATTTTGTGGTGTGTAGGATATTTGCAATGGAACATTAAAATGTATAGAGCGGCTCCGTTAGATATCTCCACCTTTATGCAGCTGTGATGGAGAATGTAATTCTGTTTTAGGTATAAGATGTAGTATTTCTTCTTTAGAACATATGATTATTTTAAAGAAAATAAATTAAGGAATATCAAAACAGTTATTCTTAACTGTTATCCTTAATTTCTTTCAGATAACAGTTCCTCCTTGCTGAAGTGTATTTTAATATAGGTAAATAAATAATTGTGCACTTTCTCTATTCATATTGTTTTCATTAAACAGTAACAGCTTAACTTTAAATGTTTGTAATACGGAAGTATTACAAACAGTATGTAAACAGCAACTCCTAACGTGGTTATTCTGCTTAATTATTTGGTAATATAATATACTGTTCTGCTTTATTCTTTGAGCTTTATTTTGAGTTAGACGTAGACAAATTGAATTGATTAAAATACGAATATAGAATTTTATAAATTTTCTTCTTTTCGTGTACTTGGCAGTTTGTACTTTGCATAATTTGTTTTCATCATTTTATGTATTTTTCTTTTTGTATCTTTTATCTTTTCTGTATCTTTCGTGTTTTTCGCAGTTTGTATTTTGCATAATTTATAATATTCTCATCATTATATGATTGGTTAACATAATGTGGAAGCTGGGTTGCACTTTATACAACTACTTGTGCATTTTATACAACTTAAAAGAAAAACAAAACATCATTAATTCTAATTATATATAATTGACTTAAGTTTATTATTTTGTATTACTCAACTGGTGATGAATTGCATTAATGTCTGCAATATATGGAGTGTCAAGAATTTGGAGAAATTCCAGTGCCTGTAGAATATTTCGTAAAGAATTTACAGAATGTAAAAAAATTACATAATTTATATAACTTACAGAACTTACAGCATTTACAGAATTTACTAAATTTGAGGAAATTATTAAATTTAATAATATTATTGAAATTACAGAATAGACAGAAGTGATAGAATTTATTAGATTCACTGAATTTGCTGAAGTTATGAATTTTACTGAATTTCTTGAATTTAATGAATATACAGAATTTAATAAATTTTCAGACTACAGAATTTATATTTTTATCTAGCCGAATTAACGAAATTTATGAAACTTACGGAATTCATGAAATTTACGAAAATCATGTACATAATTCCCGAAATTCATGGACTACAGAATTTATAAAATCTGCGGAATTTTTAGAATTTAGAATATTCACAGATACTACATAACATTATTCACTAATTACTTGTTAACCTCTTATTGACATACAAAAAAATCAAATTTGATTCGGACTCAGTTCCGGCATTTGCTTCCAGCACATTTTATTGGTTTTGCATATAATTTCATTGATTTTTTGTTAATAATCCTCACCTGCTAGTATCGGTTTTTAAGTCTGGACTAACTTCCGCCAATTTCTATAATTAAATTCCTATTTTTCCTAAAAATATTAATATTGTTTTAACAGTGACATTGCTTTAAGATTACGGAATCCCTTGTAATGAAAAATAATGTTAAGGTTTAGAAAAAATTAAATTAAAAACTTTCCTTTAGTCCATTTATCAGTGAAAACATTTAGGTACAGATAAAATATTCTTGAATAATCTATTATAGATATCATCATCATCATGAGGTCATCAATCCTAAGACTGGTTGGACGCTAACCTCCAGCTTCTCCTATCTTGTGCTAACCTACGCATTTCGCTAATTGTGCTACAAAATACATCCCTTACTATTTGCGAGCAGTAGTCTAATCTAGGCCTACCTCTGCCTTTCTTCACTCCTATTTCTGCCTCCAAAATATCGCGGACTATTCCCCCATATCTCAGCAAGTGGCCTACCATTCTATCTCTTCTCTTCTTTATATTTTTCCACATACTTCTTTTCTCGCCGACTTTCTCCAATACTTCTTCGTATCTAACCCTATCAGTCCACGGTATTTTCATCATTCCTCGGTAACACCACATCTCAAAAGCTTCTAATTTCTTCCAACTTGCTTCCCCTACCGTCCAGGTTTTGCAACCGTATAGTGCCGTGATCCATACATATGTTTTCAAAAATCTCTTCCTTGTTTCTAAGTTTATTACTCCGAGCATAAAAGTGCTTTCTTTTTGTTAAAAGCTACTCGACCCTGCGCTATTCTTTGTTTTATATCTCTATCGCTTCTTCCATCCCAATTTATTTTACTTCCTAAATAAGTGAAGTCTTTAACTTCCTCCAATCTTTCATTATTAATTTGTACTTTCGTTTCTGCTTTGCTCTCGCGCCCTCTGCACACTAACACTTTAGTTTTGTTTTTATTCGCCCTCATTCCGTATTCCTCTGTCAACGCTGCCTCCATTTCGTTCAACGCTGATTCCAATTCCTCTTTACTAGATGCTAATACTGCTATATCATCCGCGAATCTCAGCATTTTTAGTTTCTATCCCTGTACTTTTATCCCGAAATCCACTCTATCTTTTACGACATTAATCGCCTCTTCGATGTACAGCCTATTATAGATATGTAGCAAATTATTAATACATACAAGAATAACATGTGAGAAATCTTGGAGTTATTCTTGCGGTTCGAAAGTAAATCGGGAATTTTATTTATATCGTGGGATGCCAGATTAACAAGATGCAATGGAAGCCCAGTGTGATGGTTTAGTGGATCATTCGATTCCGCTTCTGCACCCTATTCATTAATTTATCGAGGCGAATATCATTATAAGTGACAAGCGTATAGTTCCGTTAAATATATACCTGCAAGAGATTCGGGTGTTTGTAATTGTAAATATCAATCGAGACGGAGAAACCATATTTGATCATAGTTGAAAATATTTTTTATAAGATATATTTTCAGCCTTTAAATATTTCTATTTCTTGGGCGTTGTGAACGAATTTTCATAATTCAATGTGAATTCATATTTTATATCAAAATCTATAGTTGTATCAATTATATTCAGATCCATATCCTATTTCTATGTGTCCATTATATCTAACATTATGCCAAGAGTTTTATAAGATATTTATAGAGTTTCTAAGCAAGCAATATAATTCACATAAGTTTATATATCTTTTAAATTCGTTTATCAATCATTATTGACCAATTTTACCGTTTCCATATGTTTTTGCGCTCCTATATGTTATATTATCTCATTACACTACTTTATCATCATAAAGAAATATGTTTTTATCGACATTTTGAAGAGTTTTCGCAGTACACGTTCAAAATTTAAATTTGCAAAAGTTCCAGTCAAATCGTTGATACTGAATAAACAAGAAGCGAAATATACCTCGCTATCATTACCTGAAACACCTATGATAACACTAATAGGTCTGTTTTGAGACGTAGTAAATAATATCTATTAAACATTTCTCCACTCTTTAGGAGAATATTCTGATATAAATTTCTGTAGGCTCTTATCAGAACAAGTGTTTCTAGGAAAAAAAGAATAAAAAGGTAGTCTTGTGCGCATTAAATGTCCAAAAGAATTCATTTTATGAATAAGAATAAGAATTCATCTAAGACTTGGAAAATCAAGTTTTTAAAATATATGCAACCAAATTCTAATACGTAGGTACTATTTAGTATCACATTTTGTGGTATTATCGGATGAAAGTTTCCTTTCATTTGGAGAGTGTATGTAGTATTTCTGTAGTAGATAAGTAATTTTGGTGAAAAGTAAATAAATCATTAAAGATATTTGTGTATCATATGTAAAGTACTAGAATATATTAAACTTGATTTCTGGTATATATTTACGTATACATAAAGAATACCGCCTATGCGTTAATATGTGATTTGGTGAGAACGACACTATCGTCTTAGGTAACAGAAGTGGCAGTATTAGACAGGGTAAAAGTTTGTTGGTTGTTCTTAGAAATTCCAGATACTGTGAGAAGGCTAACGTCCCGACGATCGTCTACTCTTTTATCTTCTAATTTGGCACCAAAAGTGACGGATTGTTTCCGCTTTTCATTTAAAAATATCGTGGGTGACAAATAATGTGAAGTCGAATTTTGGAGCGTTTTTGAAAATCTAATTGAGATAATGGGTATATTAACATATATATTATATATATATATTAACAATTATTTACCTTAATAAGGTAATATTCAATACTTCTGTAAGTAATTTCTCCAAAATGTAATTAATATTGTAAACATTTTGCAAATTTAGTTACCTGTTATGTGTTCTCATGTTTGTAAAAAGTACTAGTTTTTGAATTGAGTTATCTAGGAACAAATTGTGGAATATAATTTTCATTAGGGAAATGAATTGATTTTCTAAGTTTAGTCTTTTTAAAGGAGGATATATTAAAGTGTATCAAAGAACAGTATAGTAAAATAATTATATTTTAGTAGTCGATTAATAGTATGAGTATCATAATTGAAAATTTTTCTCTTTGTTAGCAACAATATTTGAAAGAAAGATTGATTTTAAGATGATATTTTTATGCATTCCTTCCTTCTTGATTCCACTTAGCAAATATTACCATTTTCATAAATTTAAATTACAATCGAATTACAGACGAATTCGATTGTCACATTGCACGTATCACCATTTTTATTATGTGACAGAAACACTAAAATATATAAGCAGTAAAAAAGTTTTTTAACTTCAGCCCTAGCTAGTTTCGAAATAACCTATTACTGTTAGAACCATGTTAATTATGAATATATCAGTAATATTTACAATTACAACACATAATTACAGTATAACGATTATCGATCATTGGAATAATGAATCTTTTTCATAATGTTAAAATGAAGATAGTTAAATCTCGATATTGTAATATTGTTGACAGTGGGGTTTATAACAAATAGGGAATTAAATTAATCTAACACACTAATAGGTTAATGACATATTTTGCCATTTAAGTAAAATTAAATTGAAATTCTATTACAAGGGTTTCCTATATCTATTAAAATTAAATAGATATATTGTAAATAAATGTCTTACTATATGGAAAAATCAATATGTTCAATAATTTCATCAAAATTCTTCTACATAATGTACACTAATACTTTTATTAAATATATATGTAACTGTTTATAGATATTTTGTTTATATATTTTATATATAGTGCATATGAGCTCTATTTTAGTTTAGTAAATTTTCATAGTTCTTTAGACTAGTTGTCAGAATCAATTTTAAACAAAATTATTTCATCAACCCGGGTAGGAAGAATAACAGTTTATTGATATAGTACTGGATTGTTTTATGACACTGCATATCTCCATGCTTCTGAATAATAAAAAGTAAAATGCTTCCGTCACAAAAGGCCAATATTAAGGGTCACATTTTTTATTACCTGTTTTTATTTACAGCTACGCTGTATGTTGAGCCGTAAACAAAATATGTGTAAAGAATTCTTCCGACCCGTGCTTCTAATATTTACATCACTTAAACTAAGATTATTTTTGTTTATTTTAAGAGGAATTATAATTATCTCAGTATTGCGCCAGATTTATAATAAATGAACTAAGGAATTTTATGAATGGTAACGCATTCTTTAAGCACTATCATAGTAAACTATGAAATGCCAAGGAACGCAGTGTGCGGCAGTGAAATCTATGCTTTATGGCAGTATAATAGAAGGGAGCTTTGAAATAGCATAGGACCAAACTTTTCATTGGACCGGGCGTTTTTTAAGGTTCCTCAATTCCTAGAGCGGTAGTATGATTCAAGAAGCCCACAAGCTAGGGTATTTCGAAATAATGTAGTTAGAATGATTTAAAATTTTGGTTTTTGTTTGTTTTTGTTTTTATATTTTGCTTTAATGGAGAGTAAGGAAAATGGCAAAGGTGAGTCTAATTGTTTTAACCTTGTTTTTTTTGTTGCGTATTAGTATTTTATATAGCTGTTCAATTTGTTTATTATCTGTTACATTTGAAACTGCGATACGCAATAAAAATACAGTTTCTTGTTAAATTTTGCGTAATTATTTTTGTTCTCAAGGCTTGAATGCAATGATTTTCTTGTTAAACTCATATTCGCATGGATTATCATAACATTTAATTTGATCTGTTCAAAGTTACCCTCTCAAAATACGGGTTAATCTATTGCAATGTATTAAAAGGTGTATTTTAATGCCTATTTAATAATTATAGTTCGACAAAAGCTACAATACGGCACTTGTAAGTGTTTTTGAACGCATTTTATTTCTGCTTGCACGATAATACTTAGACGAGCTCACAAAAATACCGTTCTTCTTAAAATTCAAAAATATTTTTTCAACAAATTATATCCATTAAATCCAGCTTACATTATTGTACATTAATAACACAAAATATTTTGAATTTCTAAAATTAAACTTGCTTAGGCCTAAATATAATCACCGCATTGTTGACTGCACTAAATCATACTAACAATGAAGTGTATCTTTCACTAAAATTAAGTTATAATAAAATATTAGCTATGAATAATATGTTGAAAGTATATAACAAAATTAGGCCTAGAGACAGATTGAATGAAACTGTTAGTTTGACTTAATACAAAAAAAGTAATTGAGTTTTTAGCGGAAATTATATCAGTGAATCATCAGTTGAGAGTAATTCAGCTTTTATCACAATCTTTAGCATAATTTTATTGATCATAGTATATTATTGATTTACTAAAAAAATGTGTGTAGAAAATACATAATATATCAACATGTTATACTTATTTTCCTCTAGCAGTTCTTACGTTTTGAATAGTTTTAATATGTTAAGAATTTTTTTAGTGCATGCTGGTAATATTTATACCAAATTAGTTTCATTTGTGTAAGTCAACTGTGTATTAGTTTTATTGTGGTCAAATATATGAAAATATACAACGGATGACTTTGAATTACTGACTGAAGATATATATTATTAATAAAAATTATTAAACTAATGCAGTGTCATATTTAATTACTTTATATTATATTTTTATACAAATAGATACTTTAAATAAAAATTAATTGCTTTCGTATACAGCACAGTATCTTACAATGTGCAAGTCCTTATCTCAAAGAAATGTATGTTGACTGAAATATATCTACATTGTCTTTTGTTAAAGAACTATTAGACGAAACATATTAATATTGTGCAATAATTTGTAATTTATATTTATTAATGTAAAGAGGTATTAAAAATAATGTTTCTTGTCATTATCTTAGATTTCTTTTACTTTGTTACTAGAATATACCATAGTAGGTATTACTATGGCATATTTGAAGTAGTTTAAATAAATTTTAAAAATTTTTGAACTATTTAAAAGTCAAAATTTATACGTATATACATGTATTTTGTTTGTATATTTTGTCTTATTTGATAAAACATGATGAACAGATTTTTTGATTCTCAACTGCAATAAATTTTGGTATTTTAGTACTAGGTTTTATATTTTTACATAACAATTTTAAACTTGCTAAATTATACTTTCTTAAAATTAAACAGCCTTGCCGATGTAATAACAACAAAAAATATTATAAAGCTATGTCCAAATGGTATATTATTTGATAATTGCTTTATTCATTTAAATTTTTTCTAAAAGTTATAAAAATTATTATATCTTTGTCAATTATTAGGTTCACCGGCTTTTCTTATATTAAGTGATGACATAGTAGTCTTAAATTAAAAGTATTGTAGTTAATAGTATAAATAATATACATCATCAGAAATCATCAGTTACAATATTATTAAATATGCAGCTTTAGTGAACGTAAAACCTTAAATTTTCTAATTTCCTTGATTGTCAGTGCGCGATAAATTCTCCTTCTTTCTAGTGTTATTTCCCATCTCTTATAACCTCTATTGAATAACAACGATTAATCCCTTAGTTAAACCACGCACGCAAGCACCATGAATGATTCCACATTAAAACTATTTAAATTGTTCCTTCGAGACGCTTAATTCCACGTGGCCGACGAGAACATATGACACGTGTTAATGAACCTAACCATGATTTCGTTGGGGCAATTGCGTGACATTAGACACCAGTAGTTTACTCGATTCCAGAGCTAGGAAAAACTCGTGAAACTAACGACATATTATAACTTTATAGAAAGAATTATGATATGTGTCTGCAAACTGTGCAAATATTTGCAAAATATGAACGGTACATTAAGAGAAAACGTCTGATTTGCCCCGAAATGAAGACCTGGATGCAATGTAGGATATACAAATAGGAATATAAGGACCGAAAGTCCCAAGTAACCATATAATTCTCTAACTAGTAATTGTTCTAATAGTATATCTGTTATTAATTACATGGTTTCAGACTTTCAAAGGGATGTATTCAAAGCAATATATTTATATAAATACACAGTAGTTCGATAACTTAGTTATTGGAGGTATGATTCAAGGATCAACAAGAGTAGAATTGAATACTTTATCCTCTTAGTACTTTTCCAGTATTCTCACTTTATTTTCACGTAACTGGTTTGCTTTCTGCATTCTAAAACATGACATATATTTGAAGGCAGTCAACCAGAATCAATCATATTCGATAGAAAGTAATGAAGTATGTAATGAGTTACATTTAGCCTACCACCCTTCTAGAGTAATTCTGTGTAATTTTTCAATTTACCTTTCATTTGAGGTATATTCTTGTTCTAAAACAATTTTTATGCACGTCATTTTAACAAATTCAACACAGCTTCCTGCAAATAACAGACATAATAAATTCAAACACTAAATAATACATTTTATTTATCGAAATATGATGGTTAATAAAATGCAGTATTAATAAATATTTTCTGAACTAATCTATGAAATGAACCATAATATTGTTTATGCCTAATATTTCACAATATTCATATCAAACTATACCAATCTTATAATTTATAAGACTTTAGTTGATTAAATATATTTAATTACCACACACATCTCTTTATTTATCTGATTAAAGAAATGATACACAATTAATAATGTTACAAACAAAAAAATATCTACAAAATTAGACACCATCGTAATACCCACATTCCTTGCTCATTAAAAATATATGAAGTTTCTTCACAGATTCCCTGAAATGTTTTGTGTGGAATTACCTTTAGCGATTCTTCTATTTATGTGTCTTTTATGTGTAATTTACTAAAATTTATTGATTTATTAATTAAGACCTCCATTATTAGTTACACTTTCTTCACAAAGTATTGATGCATTTATATCTTCATCTACACAAACAGTTTTAATACTCAAAATAAAAATGCTAGTAACATTAATTATATTTGCAGTTGATTAACATTTATTATTCTAATACTTTTGAATTACCTGTGTTATTATCAGTGAGGTTGATGATATAATGATAGTGTCAAACAAAGCAGAACACAATAGTTTATTTAAGAACGTTTTGGTCCCAACAAAATGAGCTACAATTTTATTGTTGGTGGGCCGAGAAGTAAGCAATGTCTCCAAATTGAGCTATGAAAGTGTGTGAGTTATGGAGATCTTTTAAAAACTAATTACGCACCAAATAAATATTCTAAAGTTTCAGAGAATTGCTAAGATAAAGTTATTAATTCATTATATTCCTATCATTCATAATTTGCCGCTATTTGTTATAGCTAAGATGTTTTTCAATAACATTCCTTATCTTCCGAAAGTTGACGTGTGATAACATCACAACTTAAGCATAAATAGAAATGATGACAAACTACATTTTTAATAATAAACTTTGTTTAGTTATAGGGGTGTATATTGTTTGAGTGACATTGTCCGAATTAAAACTAGGACTAGGTTAAAAAGTTGTTTACTGATTGCAATGGAATGCAATACATGGAAAAATCCTTAATGGTATTGGTGTCTTTAAATGCCTGTTTACCTATATATGTCTAGTTTATATCAAACATTAAAACAGTACATTAATCAATATGTTGCCGAATAATAGTTTAGCTAACTGAATATAATAATGAGTATTTTTAATAACATAATATTCATGTAGTATAAAGAGACAATATATAGACGCCAGTATTTCCATGAGTGGTTCTATGAATTTACTGTCAATTAAGCATGAAATACCATGAACAAATACCTTCCTTGTCAATAACTAATATATGACAGTCCGATTCAGATTTATGCATTTTTGCTTTAGATACTTAATACTTATCTGCTTGCAATACTGCCTTAATCTTTTATATAAGAAAGTATCAAATGATGACACTTTAAACTAATAGTAAGAAAGTTATGCTGTGTAAAACAACTTTACTGAAGATTTACCAATTTATATTCCATACTATTGAAGTTTTTACTTGCCTTACTATCTATATACCTGAATGACGCATGCATAGAGCAGTTGCTTTGTTATGTCATGAAACTACCTCTCTTTTACCAGCTTGCAACAACCACAATTGTGAAGAGTTTACATGCCATTTGCCTTGTATCGTTGAGAACCAATGATTCCTAGAGAAGAATAATCTAGAATATCGATATTTTTTAATACATTTGTTTTAGTTACATATATTAGTATTATATTTTAGAAGATAAGTTGGTGATGTGAAAGATATTACATAAGTGGAAGATATATTTTTGAGTTACTTATGTCAATAAGTAGTATTATTTTGCAACTAATAATTCTATAAGACACGTGAGATTCTCAAAAACTATTTAATGTTATTCTGTTCAAAAAGGTTTAAAACTATGTATCCTAATACATATGTACCTAACAGTTGACGTGTATCGAGTCTTAACCATCTAACAGTCTTAGCTGTCTTTTAGAGAAGATTTGTGTTTTATAAAGTATTCGTAATATTCTTTTTGGGAAGTTAAAAATCTAGGAAATAGTAGTAGGAATGATTTAAACTCCTATTTCTTCTTTCTATAGTGAACTGAAAGACGTTTTAATCTCTTTTAGAACTTGGCTTTTTCAAACGTCTATTAAAGAATTGCATATTACATAGCTATGTACCAGATTTATGAGCTTGTGTTCTGAAAAATGTATAGTGCACAGAAAGAAAATGTGGTTAGTTCTTTATAAACTAACTACAATAATAATATCTTTATAAACTAATAATAATATATATTTGTTTGTTATTGATCTGTAAAGGAAGAAAGTATGTTATTATTTCCTTTATTTAGATCTCTCTAAAAACTTAATTTAAATATTAAAAATCACGTATAGATACAGACAACCTAATATGACCATGATTTAAAAATTCGATTTAAGCGGGTGCAACATAATAATATTCAATTTGTTTATAAATGCCACACTGTGTTTGCATAATGAAGAAAAATTACAAATTTTTTATCAAATTTTAGAAATTCGGCAAGCATTAACAGCAATTCTTAATTATTTTTTAGTTAAAACAATTTTGATAAATTGTAAGGCAGAAATAGTGGACTATACTTAATTCTCAATAAATTGCTGTATTAATTCAGACAAAACTATAAAAACAATGTGTTACTTCCGCTCAAATTCCAGGCTTACAGCAAACTTTTTGTTTACTCCATTGTGTAGGCATACATCTAAGAGTCATCAAATATTGTTCACTTTAATTACTTACTAAAAGTTGCTATTTGGGAAAGTAGTCCACTTTGTTTATTATTGTTTACCACATTTTTGCATCGTCATGGAGATTATTAAAGTCCATGATAGCGTATTGTTTTTTTTCCGCCAAGACCAAAGGCGAAACAAAGTTCCCAGTTAGTGCAGCATAATTCTGTTACAGTTAACTTAACTTTTTTATTAGTTAACAAATGAGCCGAGCTCGATGGGAAAATTGTTTACTATTTCTTTCAGCCTATTTCTATTCGTAGATATTATAAATGGATGTTTGCTTAATATGAACTGATGGGTTTGAAGTTTTCAGGCTCGTTCTTAGGTGAAATGTATTGCAGGGTAAATCTATTATGTAAAATGCAGGATTCATTGATATAAAATCATCAATAATCAATCATATATTATAGATCTGAGAACCATTATGATTCGCAGCAAAATGTTACTAGAGATAATAGTCCTGATAATAATTAGCAGTTTAAAATGTAGTTTCTAAAATTATTTCTTAGTATTTCAGTATTTAGTGCATAAACTGTATATATTTATGAATGTAAAGCTAAAAAATATGAAGAAATATATAGCAATAGTTATAAAGCGTCTCTGTGAATGAGTGATAAGTATGAATATGACAGAATATAAAATATCTTGAACTAAATAGGACTTGCAAGTGAAAAAAATTCATATCATGTTTTATATTTTCTTTATTTCGTGGGCTGGAAAGCAATTGGTTCATAAAAATATATGTTTTGATATAACTTTACACCTTTACCTTACTTTTTACATATCATTAAAATGCACCAATGATATAAAATGTTTACTTTCAAAAGCAATTTTAAGAACTTAATTAAGTTTATCTTTTTTGAATTAAGTAAACTTAATTAATCAATTTTATGTTTTAAAGAAACATGGATTTGAGAAGAAGAACAACTCTTCATATGCCAACAAGATTTATGTACGTTTTCTAGCTTCCAAAGGCAGTCATGAATTTTTGTAAAATATCAAAAATTTTCTATGTAGTATAAAGTTTATGAATAAAAGAAGTCCATAATTTTAAACTAACCATGCTAAATACAATTCTGTTTTAGCATGTTGTGAAATATCCCATATGATACAGTTTTCAGTATAGGTACTAAAGAAGTTCTAGAAAAAAGGGGAAAACATAATTTTGTAAATTGAGAATTTGTAAAAAAAAACTGATATCGTATGCTTTTTTGTCGTAAAGAATGAAATATTCCTAAAGACCAGGATCCTGAGTTCAGATCTATTGGTTTACGTACTCTCAGACATTGGAAATAGTAATATCTTGCATTTTATAATTTCTTATTTACTATTTTTAAGTTTACTTTTCTTAAACGTATTATTTAATTAATAAACTAATTGTTAACGTGTTAGTTAATCAGGGCAAAATTATGAATTATTTACAACCACATAAACTTGTAAAATGTCAGATAGAATCCAGAAAATTTATAAGGTGCAGTGCAGATGAATGCAGTTTAAAGTTGTGAATAAATGTTTATAATCCAAAATATTTTAAATACCACAATAAACCAATACACAAAGGTTTACGTTTAGATCACGAGATATTTTAGGAAAACTAAAAAATGTCAGGAGATAACATCCGTTTCCGGTACGTTACTTAGAAGTTAAACAGTTCTCTAATTCCTATTTACGTGTTTGATTTCATTAGTGTTACTCTACATCGAGATTATAGTAAACTTGGAGATATATATATATATATATATATATATATATATATATATATATATATATATATATATATAAAATAAATCAGAACTATTTACTGAAATCTATTTTAAAGTCTTCATGCAATTGATAGTGGCGTTTAGTTTGAATAAAACTAGTGGAGAATATTTATTTTCTTGCAACAAATAATAGAATATTATCAATATTTTCTATAATTAACTTAAAAGAAACTTAAAAACCATGTAATGGCAGTGAAGAAGTAATACACATAGGTACCATGGAAAAACATAGGGCCAATTAAAAAATTATATGCTCTTTGAAATAACTTTCATATATCTACATTTAAATACATTGAATCAGAGATGTTATTAATGTAAATCCAATTGACATCAATAATTGTAAATCTAATTGAATGGCATGTTTTAATATTTACAATAACATTAAAATAATATCTGGAAAATAACTATTTGTTAATTAGGTATGAGGAAATAAAACTATTTTAATTTTTCTGCAATTTGCTTTTGCTATATTTTCAACTTCCAATAATTTGCTTCTCGCAACCCATTTAAAAATATTATTTAGATTGCTATTTCGTCTCTCTCTGCGATAAGATTTCTATTAACGTTTATCAATATTCATCATTAAATTCAGGGTGGCACTAACCATTTCTGTTGAATTTTTCCGGTATGAAATTTAAAGCTGTCATGATCCAGTTACACTATAAGACAATTATTTAACTTGTATTTATCTATATACTTTTTTTTAGAGTATAAAAATAGTTCTGACTGTAAACATTTTCCATCTTCAACAGAATATGTTAAACTAAATACGAATGTGAAATGAATATTCGTTTACAGGAAACATTCATATAAAACCTATTTATGAATGAATAAAATTAGTAGTAGTAAATCATCGAATTCCTAGTTTTATGACTAATCTATTGATTCTTATCTGTAATCCTGTTTAATTCGAAAAGGACGCCTTGTTTTTTAAAACTAATTCTATTACTATCATTTTATGATGACTCCACAAATTACTCAGCTCAAGTTCGATATCAAATATTATAGTGACTAATGCATACGTACATACGAAAAGTATGTCCAAATCGAGCAATATTTGATCTCGAGGTCGATTCTACCCCACAGCTGTGAAGAACTGTGGTGTATACTCATTAACATTACCTTGGACACGTCAATTGCCATAGTATTCACCATAAAAGCTATAAATTGTTTTGCAGTAAATGCAGTATATATAAATAATCTGGGCATCCAGAGAAATTAATTTAATTTTAAGGTTTATAAGAAACTAATGAATGACAAACGTTGATCTTATGATTAGTATATGATATATATGAAAGAGACAATTCTTAAAAAATAATAATAAAGCAATTTTTGTGTAGTGTAAAGTTTAATCTGACAATATATACGAATCTGTTATTACTAAAATACCTTGACATAAAACAAGTCAAGATATCATCAAAACAAATCATTTATGTCAAATAGAATAAATAAAGACTTGTGACATTTTGAAATCGGTATTTGATGTTAAAATTTCTTAAATCACAATATTGGGGATAGGATAAATGGAGGAAAGTCACCTAACACCTAGTGTCAATATATCACAAGTCAGAGGATTTTGCATTTAATAAATGCAAATACCTAACCTTAGAATTTTCTGTGATAATTATTTCTACAGCCAAGTTGTACTAGAAACGCAGAACTCTACTAGAGATTGATAAGTTGATTGATACATCAACATTTATCATTTTAAATTTTCACCGAATATATCATGAAAGCCACGGAAATCAAACCTCTCGACAAATCAAATATATTCAAAATACATCTTTCTTCAAGATCACACTTTTTTAATAAAATGCATTCCCTTAAATACATGTATCTAAACCTAGCTTATTACAATACAATTATAAAACGTAGTATATGTTTCGGAAATCAGATTTTTGATTGAGAGAAAAATTGCAAAATATTACTTAAGGCCTTTAAGCATTAACGGGTTAATTTGCACTAGTTCTTGAATATGACGTTATTTAAAGAGTAAAAGTCATTTTCATCATTCATATAATATAATTATTGTAAGAAAAAAAAATTAGTTTTATCAATTATTTTTTCTTAATCAAATAATTCACCTCAACCAACATCATTTACAGCACTAAAGAAGTAAGAAAAATGCTTCATGAAGTATAGTTTATGATAATTGATAATAAGCAAATAGGCAATACATTTGTTTTTTTAGTAAAAGAAACTATTTCAAAAGAGCTAGAGTGCTGACAAGTACTGCGAATCAAGTGACTGTGAGTCTTTCTTTAGATATAGGGAAGTAAAACTGATGGTTTGAGTAATTCGATACGATAGTGGTTTCAAAATAAATGAGTTGATACTTCGCTGATACTGATACTTCGGAATATGAGTATTTGAAGGATATACCAAGAAGTCCTAGAACTACTCATGTCAGAGTTTCAAAAAATAGTCATCAGAAAGTTCTTTAGTGGAACTTATTTGTAAAGAATCAATAGTTACGTAGAAGTGCAATATGCTTCTACTGGAAATAAAAATTCATTTTTACAAATTCATCAAATTCAGGTTTTCTGACTTCTGCACACGATAAAATTTTGCCCTTCTGGTTAATTATTGTCTTCTAATATATTTTCACTACTCAGTGTTAATGAGCTGATATAAGATACGAATACTCTCTTGGGATCATAAGTGAATTATAATTACTTGAGGCCATGAAGTTAGATTTGCATATCTCGAGGTTTGCTCCACAAACTCTTTACGTGAATAATTGTGGTAGCATATTAACGAAGACAGTCTATTGACTGATTCATTTAATACTTAATTTGAATAACTAATCATCAATGATGCATTATAAAGGTATTCTCTGTAGATAGCTATACACCAAAAATTGTATATACTTTTAATAGGATAGTATTTGCATTTGTTTATAATTAAAATTTTTCAGTACATTACGTTAACATCAGTCTGTGTTGTGAACCTTAGATCCATTGTCGATTGACTATACTATCAACCAAGAATATATTTTATTAACGTTATTAAATAACTTTAAGAATACAAAAAGACTAAATGAGATGAGATTATTGATGTTAAAAAAATTGCGAAACAGTTCAAGCTGAATTCTTCATACAGTGAGTCAATTACTAGTAGTTTCAGTTCCTCATCTAATTCGATTCTTATAATACATTGCACATATAATGTGGGTACATATCTTGGTACTCTGTAGTTACCTCAGTTTATTTCTAGCTTGATCCTAATAAAAATTTACAGAATGGTTGACCACTTCCATATTAGACAATATTTTGGATTCTTAAATTAAGTAATTTCGCATAGTCTTGGTCAAATTTTTTTTTGTAATATCCGTAATCTTTATGTATATGTACACACTAAGTTCATTGCCTAGTTATGTCGTCACGATATGTGTATTTCCATAAAATACTTGTAGTGATAATTCTGCAATTTATATTCAGATCAAACACATTACTAAATTTTATGTAAAGTATTTATGGGATTAGGTAAAAAAATCACATTTAACATCAATAGAGATTCAGTATTTTTTATCTCTAATAATATACAATAAAGATTGTATGTATGTAAGTTATGTACACATAACTTACATATTTTTTGATTTTGAGCTTTTTCGCTGTCGCTGACCTACAATTTTGTTATTTCTTACTTACACGAGAAACAGTTTCTTTGATGGGGGGAAATTCGTATAGATATTCCTCTGAAATATGATGAATCTATCGAAAAATTAATAAATTCTGAGAATGTAACATGTGTAGAATATAAAATACACTTTATAATTTCATCTGTAAATGTACCAATATAACTTGTGTAAAAATCACAAAATATATATATATATATATATATATATATATATATATATATATATATATATATATATATATATAATTAGTATACAAAAATAGATAATTATAAAATAGTGATTATAGCTTTTCTTCATTTTACTAGATATTGATCAAATTTATAAAAAAAAAATGTTACGGGTTTCCATATGTTCATATGAGGTATTAATGAACCATGGGTACTGTGACTTGTATCTCCAAACACCTGGTTGGTGAAATGTATTAAAATATTCATAGCCTCCTTAATTATTCCAACGATTACGGATATCTTATCTTATATTTTAAATAGTTTAATTGAAATATGGGCATCTGACACTGCTTGATATGGTTTAATTTTGTGGCAGCAGATAACTGTTAATTTAGTAAGACTATATAATAATAGGGTACATAATTGTAAGGCTGTACAGATAATTTATGTGCGTTTTTATTGAATTCCCTTAAAAGAGATAAATACGGAAGAGTATAATATTTTTTACTTTTCATCTTTTCCTTTATAAATATTTTCATGGCAGTAGATCCATTTACGAGTAGATGGTATATTCTCTCTATCTCTACGTCTAGATCTCAGTAGCCCAAATATTTTAGTCCAGAATGCAATTTGTAAAATCGAAAAATTACTGTCTATATCTAAAGTATTATCAACCGATTTATGTTATGCAGGTGTATGTGGCTATTGCAAAAATAGTTCGCCAAATTAGAAATTTAATTACAGATAATGAAATATACCGTGCAAGGTTACTTTTGTCTAGTTTTGAAGGCACTATATCTAACCTTTCAAATGCAGTTTTTTAACATGAAATACATAATAATATAATGCAAAACCATATTCATCTGTGAAGGCCAAAACATTACTCATCGATTTGGTGCTAAATATTTTTGTTGCGCTCAAAAGTTCATATCATGGGAATCATGAAAATAGTTTCTATGTAAGTGATATATAAGAATAATGGTTTCAAACAAAACTGACTATTAATTTGATACAGAAAAATAGTAAACGTTCTGTGTAAAATATTTAAATCAACATATAAATGAAAAGGTGAAAAAAAAAACACGAAAATGTTTACCTCTCTCTATTATGATATTTCTTAAGAAACTTACAAGTCTTATTGTTTTTGATGTTATAGTGTATCGAAAATAAGTATGAAAATATACATATAAATGTACATAAATAAATAATAATAACATTAACATAGTATTAACAGTATTATTATATATACACGTTATTATAATAAAATTTGTATGAACACGTCAATATGAAAATATGAACGGAACATATGAAAATGTTTACAGTTTCCAATTTATACAGTTTATATAAAATTATTAAATATGACTAATCCATCATTATTTACAGTTTTCTTGATATAATTTGGGTAAGTTCTAAATCATCGAGATACCATTGATATATATTTTCCCTAATGGCACCTATGTAATAGATCTGTATGGAAAAGACTAATTTAGGTTATCTTCTCAATGAAATGGATTTTCATTGCTATGAAGAAAGAGAAACAAATGTAACTATTAAATTTTAAATGCATTTTCTTATATAGTATAACATGCGCAATAAAACTATTCACCCTTATGTGACCATCAACTAATAAATTGCTAATAAATTACTCACTTTTAACGGTTTCTATCAGTCACAGAAACCTAATTTGTCTTTATAATAAGTATTTCGATATAATACATATAATAGATCTTGTTATAATTTAGTTATGATAAAAATACTCTTATGGTACAATTCCTTATCACATGTAAGCAATTGCAATAAGAAAATGGTTCCAAATTGGACTAACTAACAAGTAATAATTACCTCCCAACCCTTTCTGAATAAGGTTTACAGAAAACTTACAAACTTGAATTTTACGCCTGGCGATTATTGAAAACTGTTCTAGCAAGCGTATATTAAAAGTTTTGATGTGTGTTTATCGTAATCTGATTTATACAGTAAAAAAACACAAAAGAAATACACACTTTCACTATACTAGTTAAATTATATTCAACGTTCTGTGTTTTCCAGCTAATGAATATTTAAGCTGGCTCATAGAAATTTTCTTTATATACTATACTATCACTAAGAAAATCTGTTTTTCTATTTTCGTTGCAACTTGCATGCCACACATACAATTCAACTGAAATATTGATGAAATCAAGGGGTATATTTATATTTACATGGCCTTTAGTTGAATTCAAAGCAATGTTAATAAGAACCATGGTAAATAAAAAAATGTTTAAGAAATTTGCAACTGTTAGATACGATTTGTTCCTCTTTATATATAAAGTACAATATTAATTAACAATTTTAATTCATACATTGTGGCGATAAACCTGATACTAATGGTAGAATTAGATATTATTCTATTATAATTAAGTGCTTACATTAATTCCATTCTTAGCAGACTACTGTTGGATGAGAATTAATTTAGACTAAACTGTGTAATTGATTTATTCCTTGTTAAGGAAAAACTCCAGGTTATTAGGATATCAATATATTGACTATTGTGAATATAAAAGGCCGACTTTTTATGTTTACACATGGTTTTTAAATTTAAGTTTCCGGATACTTACCTTTATCTGAAAAGATGTCAGAGCCGTCATTTTGTCGCCATACTCAAACCTCTCTCAGATTTTACTAAAACGTATATTTATCAGTATTTTTGCTTGCTTATTCATCTTGAAATAAGATGAGTTGGTTTATTTTAACAAGAGAAATAATTAATTGTTACTATTGTATCTTTTTATAGTCAGATCTATAGAAGTATTCAAAAAATAAACACGGAGTCATGACCTGAACATATTCTAGAAACTATCTAATATTTAACAGTAATTGTGAAATACCTAAGTTAATTTTGTCAAAACAGTAGCGTGGAGGTAAACCTCACGAAAAGATTAAATATAGGTACATTTCAATTTGTCAATTAGACACTGTTGAACTTACAAATTGATGCATAAGATACTGTAATTATTTACTTAAAGATCGTCACAGGAAATTATTATTTCATGAAAGAACTGAAGACAAATAAGTTTGTTATTAGTAGAAGGAAAGAGTAATCGAGTGAAATATGGAAATATCAGATAATGGTAATATTAATATTACGTATTACCTAGTCAGATTAATTCTATAGAGATAAAATAGAGAATTAATGCACTAATTTCTATCAATGATGTCAGTCTGTGTATGAGTGAACTGTAGGCTGAGCAGGACTACTGCCATTTACCCTCTTATCACTGTAGACATTTCCCTAATTCTCATTTCTTTCCATCCCAAATTAATACTATTTAATTTTGACTACTATTTTGTTTACTATTAAATTAATATTTTTTCCAAACTGTTGAAAATGGGGTTACATATTGGTTTATTAACTTTTGGAATAATTTGAATAAAGTCATCAGAAGAGCAGTAATAACGACAAATATGATACCATGGTCATATTTTAAGGACATGACCATGTATATTTTGATCAGACTATCAGAGTTTATATAATACGACATTGCTTGTTATATTCACACCACCTCTTCTTTTTGCAATTGAGCACAATCATTTTCGGTAGTAACTGATTTAAATAAATAATTTCATGTCATTTCCATATAGGAGAATATTAAAGTGAATTTCGTGACAAATATAATTATCAAAGGAAATGAAAAGAAGGGGCCCAGGATATGCGCCTTGGATATCGTATGATGCTGCCATATTTTGAATAGATGTAAATCCATGAGAATTTGTGTTTAATAGTCTATTAGAGAGATATGAACAAAAACATAAATGAAGTTTTCGGTTAGCCCAAAGTTAGACAGTTTATGTAATAAAACCCTATGAACGAAGCGACCATTGAGGTTTTTTGACAGATCTGTATATATTACATAATTTGACTATCTTGGTTTAATATTTCAGCAAAAAAATGGGTAACATTCACAAAATTAGTAGTTGTTGGTCTACTAGGTATAAAACGAAGTTGATAAAATGACAGTTGAGATTTAATATGATAAAATAAGGGCGTTATGTAAAATAGTTTCAAAAAGTTTGTTAAAATTACGAAAGATAACTATAATAGGTCTATAATTTGTTATTTCACATTTATCACTATTTTTGGAATATTTGACCTCGACCAAATCTCAGGAAATGTGGCAGACTGATGTACCAATTTAAAAATAACAGCTGGAGGATAAGTGAAAGTAAAGGCACAATCTTATAACAAAAATGCGGAGATACCATTTGAGTCTTTAGTTAATTTGTTTTTTAATTTTTTTTGGAACTCTAGAGACATCCTCTTCTCTAATAATTGGGATGCTAGGTCGAAGAAGATTACATACGTTTATGTTCTTTGGGAAATTATAAGATGAGAAAATAAGCCAGATTTCTGTTGAATGTCCTTTATAAGGGGTCAGTTGAATTAGGGTGGATATGAGCTATTTCTAAGATTAGTTTTTGGTACACATTTACTAAAACCTGAATCTTATAAACCAAAAAACTGAAAACACGCATGTTTACGCTATTAACAGTAGATAAAAAATACCAGCTCATGCTACATAAACCATTATTCAGTTTGTTAAAGAATTCTTGTTATGGCTAGATTTTAGCATAAATCTCGAGGTTAATTATGAGCATCCTCAGAAAACAAATAATTATGGGATTTATGAATGCTAATACTGAATCTTCTGAGTACCAACTTGAAAAAACGATTCATATATATTATCACTGACATAGTGTGGAATATTAAAAACTAATACATTAATATGGAAACAAGGCAATCTTGTTTTTGCTCCAATTGAATCAATATCTGAAAAAAAAAAGAATTTTAAACAAATATAATAGTGTTGCATTAAGCAATTTCTTTTAATCAAGTAGCACTTTCCTCTCTTTGTCTTCGTTTATCATTTTCCATTATTATTATCAATATCGCTTTCACGTAATTGCTATTTATTATAATCCCAAAACAAGGAATCTTAGTAGTGAGCGAATTTATTTTTATAAATAATGCATTAAATTTCGCATTGTCACAGCCAAAATGATTATTATCAGATATTTTTATATTTTTTATGATTTAATACGCGCTTTAATGATTTAAAGAGCTATACCATAGGTTTAACCATAGTAGGGGGGGGGGTCCTTATTGAAAAACCAGACTAAGACAAGTCCCTGAAGGAGGGCAGCAGCTCTTTCAGTAGTCATAGTGGCAGAAACCGTAGGGGTTGGTATGGTGCTATGACACACACGACTGCGATGTGGAAGGCAAGAGGAAACCACCACAATATAATCCTTAGAACAGAGCTAACAAAAGGCTTATCCCAAATAATGATGGCGTCTCCTGGGGCAAAGAACACCGGAGGTAAAATAGTCCTCCATTCGGATCTCCGGGTGAGGACTGCTCCGGGAGACGTGATCGAGTGCAATGGTAGGGTTAGTACGAAGTGTAGCATTTCACGAGTCGGAACGTGGAATGTCAGAAGCATGAGACAGGCAGGGAAGCTAGAGAATCTGAAGATAGAAATGGATAGGTTAGGATTAGATATAGTAGGTATAAGTGAGATGCGCTGGCCGGAAGTAGGAGATTTTTGGAGCGGTGACTATAGAGTAATACACACAGGATCGGTAAATGGGAATGCGGGAGTAGGAATCGTTATGCGGAAGAACGCAGGACAGTGTGTAGATAGCTAACTACAATACAGCGAGAGAGTAATGATGTCAGGTTAGATTCGAAGCCAACGAAAACAGTAATAGTGCAAGTATATATGCCTACTTCTAGCCACAGTGAGGAAGAGTTAGAAGCCGTTTATTCGGACATAGATCAGGTAATAGGATTTGTGAAGGGTCATGAAAATTTAATAATAGTGGGAGATTTTAACGCATTCGTAGGTGAGGGGAAAGAAGGAGAATTTGTAGGTCTTTATGGATTAGGAAACAGAAACGAGAGAGGTAGCAGACTAATAAAATTCTGTGAGAAGCACAAGATGGTAGTCGCGAACACATTGCTCAAGAATCACGTTAGGATGATAGGTACACCTGGAAAATGCCAGGAGGAATAGACATGTATCCGATAGACTACATTCTGGTTAGGAAGAGATTTAGAAATCAAGTAAAAGACTGTAAGATTTATCCAGGAGCAGATGTAGACAGCGACCACAACTTGGTCGTCATGAAAGCTAGATTAAAGTTCAAAAATCTGAAAACCCGGAAGGATAAGAAACGTATAGATGTAGACATATTCAGGGATAAGAATATGAAAAATAAGTTCTAGGATAAAACAGATCAATTAATAAATAAAGCGAGTAATGACGAAATCAAGAACGCAGCAGGGGAGGGTATCAAGAATAGTCTAGATTCCGCAGCTATGGACGTTTTAGGACACGAGAGAAGAGAAGCTAGGAAGCCCCGGATAACGGACAAAATCTTAAACTTAATACAAAAGAAACGAGGCTACAAAAACAGACGAGACGAGGAAGGACTGAAAACTTATAAGTCAATAAAGTGGGAAGTCATTAGAAAGTGTAGAAAAGCGAAAGAACAATGGATAGAGGATGAATGCAAAGAAGTAGAAGATAAGCTCCAAGTAGGTAAGGCCGATGAGGCTTACAAAATAATTAAGAGGAACTTCAGGGATATAGGACCAATAAGTAGAAACGTTAGGAGTCAATCGGGGGACATACTGATCGGAAGAGAGGAGAAAGCATATAGATGGAAGCAGTACTTAGGAAATTTATATGAGGGTCAGGAATTAGGAGAGATATTAGAGGAAGAATCTAGCATCGATAGGGAAGATGTAGGAAAACCTATATTGAGAGAGGAATTTGAAATAGCACTAAGAGGGCTAAAGAACAGTAAAGCGCCGCGTGTAGATAAAATACAGGCGGAAATTTTGAAATGTGCGGGACGGAAAGTAGTAAATAGGATGTTTGAACTGGTAAAATACATATACGAAACGGGCGAGATGGTGGAGGATTATAAGAGGAACATTATCGTTACTATACCGAAAAAGAGAGGTACCGACAAATGCGAGAACTTTAGAACGATTAGCCTAACTTTCCATGCGTCAAAAATCTTAACCAGAATAGTGCAGAAGAGGATGGAAAATAGAGCGGAGGAAATACTAGGAGAAGACCAATTCGGGTTTAGGCGAAATAGGGGAACTCGCGAAGCTATTGTGGCGCTAAGAGTAATGTTAGAGAAAACAATAGAAAAAGGAAAGGACGCTTATATATGATTTGTAGATTTAGAAAAAGCGTTTGATAATGTAAGATGGGAAAAAATGTTAGAGATACTAAAGAGCGCGGGAATGGAGTATAGAGATAGGAGAGTAGTACACAATCTGTACAAAGAACAAACTGCTGTTATAGAAGTAGAAGGGGAAAGAAGGGAAGTAGGTATTAAGAAAGGAGTAAGACAAGGATGTACGCTATCACCACTAATTTTTAACATGCACATTGAAGAGGCGATTAATGCGGTAAAAGATAAAGTGGACTTCGAGATTAAAGTACAGGGACAGAAACTAAAAATGCTGAGATTCGTGGATGATATAGTAATATTAGCATCTAGTAAGGAGGAATTAGAATCAGCGTTGAACGAAATGGAGACAGTGTTGACAGAGGAATACGGAATGAGGGTGAATAAAAACAGAACTAAAGTGTTTCTGTGCAGAGGGCGCGAGAGCAGAGCAAAAACGAAAGTACAAATTAATAATGAAAGATTGGAGGAAGTTAAAGACTTCACTTATTTAGGAAGTAAAATAAATTGGGATGGAATAAGCGTTAAAGATATAAAACAAAGAATAGCGCAGGGTCGAGTAGCTTTTAACAATAAAAGCACTTTTATGCTCGGGGGTAATAAGCTTAGAAATAAGGAAGGGATTTTTGAAAACGTATGTATGGAGCACGGCACTATACGGTTGCGAAACCTGGACGGTAGGGGAAGCAAGTAGGAAGAAATTAGAAGCTTTTGAGATGTGGTGTTACCCAAGTACGATGAAAATACCGTGGACTGATAGGGTTAGAGACGAAGAAGTATTAGAGAAAGTCGGCGAGAAAACAAGTATGTGGAAAAACATAAAGAAGAGATGAGATAGAATGGTAGGCCACTTGCTGAGACATGGGGAATAGTCTACGATATTTTGGAGGTAGAAATAGGAGTGAAGAAAGGCAAAGGTAGGCCTAGATTAGACTACTGCTCGCAAATAGTAAGGGATGTAGGTTGTAGTACAATTAGCGATATGCGTAGGTTACCACAAGATAGGAGAACCTGGAGGTTAGCGCCCAACCAGTCTTAGGACTGATGACCTCATGATGATTTTTATACTTACACAATTAATACATAATAGTAATTAATTGGAAGTTGCAGTTAATCAACAGGATATTATTTTCTGCTTTCAGACATAGAATATAATTTTTTAGGTTAATAACATCATATACCTTACAAATATCGACCTCAACGAAAATATATCCTCAACGATATGCAGTAGGGTTCAACATTAACGTCCAGCAGCTCTTGTTAAATTCGTATACTTCTCTTAAGTATCCAGATTTTGGTCACCCTATAAATATTCTTATCAGAGAACATATCATTTTGGAATTTAACGAACATTATAGTTTAATCATCCTAATGTTGTTCTATCATGCCTACAATATTTAGTTTAAAGTTGCCCTTTTGGCTTCCCGAAATTTGGGGATAATTCTTTGGTAAGTAGTTTAAATTTACTCGCATTATGTGTGTCACTGCATCCTATTAAAAACCATCCTTGCATAATGTCTTTACTTTAGACACAATATGTAAGTTAATTGGATGTAAAGTATTCATTAAATCACATTTCGTTTGCACGGTTGTTCAATTTATGAAACATAAACTCGATGTTGCATTCGTCAAATATAAAATGTGGTGGCATGACAAACTGGTTTTCTTCTCAACGGGAATATAAAACTTATACCAAAAAAATAAATATTTCACATAATTCGAAATCTATCATAAATGCTGCCAGTCCATACATATTTGCTTAAAAGAAGAAAATGAGTTTAATTAAATACCTAAAAGTTTTAATAACAAACGTTTATCTGATTCAGTCATAGCTAGTATCATATTTACATTTATATTCTTGGTTTATATTCTTAATTATTCACCTATTATGGAGGGGACATAATTTATGATGGTTTTATTAACATAGGGGTCCCAAAGACATGTCCTATCAATTAATCTATCAGATTTATAACTCACCATGCCCTCAGGTTACGGTAGGTATCATTAAATATTTTCAGAAATAAATTCATAATATTTCCGGCAGATGATAGATAATTATGATTCACAGCAATTCAGTTCTGAATAAATACGCATTTCGGGGAATTTTGTAGTTAATATACAAATTACTTTTAACACAACAAACTACTTAAATAGTATTCGTTAATTTTTGTGATTATGATTCATTTAAGTTAATCTCTTCGGTAAGTGAATCATAAAATATGAATGATTAACTACGAATTACAAATATGTTTTTAACCATCTAAGCAACGAAATTCTTGTGCGTTTGAATGACCTTGTTGTTCGAAAGCCTTATGTAAACAAAACTAAAGAGCTGAGGTATGCAGTACACGCACTTCCTAGAAACTACATTGAATTTTTTCTCGGAACGTCGGTATCACTACCCCCTACAGTGGGTCTACTTTTGGGTATGACGTTTTTCGTGTATTTTTCTTCTGTTATAAATGTACTCAACAAGGTTAGCTCTTTGTCGCAAGGTAGGTACAAATTTCTTATGCTACGCCTTTCGTTATTTTAATTGACAATAAGATACAAGATAGTACCCAAGACCGAAGAATATCATGCATATTCATACCATGTCGACAGTTGGGTAGATATATTTCGTTACTTTGTCTCTGTATTTCATTCTATAAATAATGATTTAAACCGCAGATTATTGGAAAACATTATTATGCGTAACTAAAATATAAAAACTGATTAGAGCTAGAGCTATGACCTGAGTCAGAAACTATAGGGACTGAAATTATAGGCATGTAAATAAGCAACTACATATAAATAATCATAGGGTGCTTATGCATCTGATGTAAAGGTATTAACATCCAAAAATGCTTGGCTAAACATTTGAATGATCAGGAACGTTTTTTGATAACAATTCGCAATACAATGTACGAATAATTGATTTGGGTTAATTCGCACAGAACTACTCAGTATTTGCATAAAGGCTTGCGTGGAACTGCATTAGCATTCACAGAAGGAATATGTTAAATAAAAGCCTGCTTCACGCTATATTGTAGAAAACTACGTTATTAAGCATGCTAACTAGCAAATCATATTTCTATATAATAATGACAATTTTGTGGAAATATAGAAAGTTATCATTACTATTTTCGTGTAGTTTTTCTAGTACAGACCTTTTCATCTAGTAGTTTGTAATAATATAAATGTTTAAGTAAAATATATCGTAACTATTCATGTATATGTTAGAAATATCAATACCTTTTCCTTTTTTTAATGATATTTAATTTGAATAATTTTCAACCGTTCTAAGCATACTGCTGTTTTTGCATTTCGAATAATCGGTCACCAACATATCGTCACTCCTAAAGGTTAATTAATCAAATCTAATTACATGCAAAATGAAAAATGGAGAAGCTCATAACCTTAACGAAATATATTTTTGTACCGACAGGCAATGTGCTGAAGGTGAAGTGAAGGTACAGTTTGATGGTTGACAAGTCCCTAGATAAGTACAAGAGAAAACAAGTCAATAAAATTTGTTGAAACTGAATTACTTACTGACATTTTCTGAATTTAAGTCTTGTAGCGGAGAGCTCCTCTCCTAGTGTCATAAAGTTCACTAAACACTAATTCGATTTTTTTAGTTGAGTTAATACAAAATAATAGTGTAGTGTGTCTCAGTTGAAACTATAGTATTTGAAGAGATATGGGTTCTGTTATTGATAAGGCAACACCAACACGTCCTCGTTGTGGTGGGTCAGATGAAAATGTTCCTACAGTGAGGAATGCTGACATCAATTATCCTGTCCTGGTGTTAAATCATGTGATTTAACACCACTGGATATTTTTCTTTGGGGTTATGTCAAGAGAAATGTATACGCCACCTATCCAGCAACAATCAATTATCTCAAATCAAACATTCAACATTATTCGGGAAATAGGGCCAATTTTATGTGCCCGTGTTATGGGCAAATTTGTTAAACGAATGGCATCATCATGATGAGTCGAGGCTTCCATATGAACGATATTATTTTATATCTGTAGCTGTATCGTCTTAATTTTCTTGTGGAATAAAAAACCTCTGCTTGTCAAAAGCCACTAGTTTTATTCACAAATCACATCCACATTATAAAAGGTGATCCAACTAAAACGCACGATGTTAATTGTAAATAAAACAAAAAGTTTTCAGAGAATTATCTTAATATTTTTTTATTATGATAGAAGGCATAATGACAATTATGTGTGAAACAAAATATCGGCCATGTGCTCGCCACGGCTTCGGTGGCATACCTCTATCCGATGGTCCATATTTTCAATGACTCTGAGACATAATTGAGGTTCAATGTCGTTAATGTGCCGAATTATCTCATCTTTAGCTCTTGAATTGTTCTTGGCTTATTGACGTACACTTTTTCTTTTAAATATCCCCAAAGAAAGAAGTCCAACGGTGTCAAATCACATGATCGTGGCGGCCAACTAACATCGCCACGACGTGAGATAACACGACCATTGAATTTTTCGCGCAAAAGTGCCATTGTTTCGTTGGCTGTGTGGCAAGTGGCACCATCCTGTTGGAACCACATATCGTCCAGGTCCATATCCTCAATTTCTGGCCACAAGAAGTCCGTTATCATCTCGCGATAGCGAACACCATTCACGGTAACTGCTTGGCCGACCTCATTTTCGAAGAAGTACGGCCCGATGACGCCGCCAGCCCATTAACCGCACCAAACAGTCACTCTTTGTGGATGCATCGGCTTTTCAACAATCACTCGTGGATTCTCATTTGCCCAAATGCGGCAATTCTGCTTGTTAACGAATCCACTGAGGTGAAGGTGTGCCTCGTCGCTGAAGATGATTTTCTTTGTAAAGTCACCATTCACTTCTGTCTGTTCAACCAACCATTCGGCGTATTGACGACGCTTGAAATGGTCAGTAGGCTTCAGCTCTTGAGTCAATTGAACCTTGTAAGCGTGTAAATTCAAATCTTTATTCAAAATTCGCATCAGTGATGTTCGTGAGATGTTCAATTGTTGGGCACAACGACGAGTCGAGGTTGACGGCTCTTCTGCTACACTATCGCGAACAACAGCAATGTTTTCCGCAGAACGAACTGGGCGAGCATGCACAGGTGTTTTCACATTTCGTACAGACCCGGTTTGCTGAAATTTGCGCACAATTCTCCCGATTGTGGACACATTTGGTCGATTATGCTGACCAAAAAAATCACGAAGTGCACGAAATGCATTTTGATCTGAACGCCCATTTTCGTGAAAGGCCTCAACAATCTTAAGGCGCTGCTCAATTGTGTACCTCTCCATGGTTGAATTTGTCAAACACTGAAACAAAGAAATGTCAAATTAAGTTGGGCAAAAAACTTGACGTTAAGGTGTGACTCACAATTAACATCGTGCATTATGGTTGGACCACCCTATAGTTCTAAATAAGACACCCAGGTTTGTTGACGTCGTATGGTTTGTAGATGACAATCGTTAAATATTGACGCTCTGTTTTGGCAGAATACAAATGGCGCGCAATTCAAATCCTATAGCTTCAACTAAGATACTTTATACATAAAATGGAGTTAATTCTCTACCAACGTTCATTCAATATTGCTTGAAATAATTACTATTAATAACTAATGTAATTAGAGCATACTTATAATAAGGAGATACTCTTTAAAGACATTTTTCAGTTCTAACCACAGTTACCTAGCGCCATTAACACTCATAAACAATTAACTTACTTTTAAAAAACTATTAAATGTTTAGTATTAAGTTAATTAACGGTAGCAATGAACATTAAATTCTTGAATAGATATTAAATTAAATTAATCATAGCAGATGATCTTTGGAATATTTTCAACGTATCAACTGTTAAATTATTACAGCCATTATTATTTATGATTGTAAAAGACATGCGATACCAGCAGTGTATGAATCTATATAAAGATGTACTACTTCAATATCTTGGAAGAATAGTGACTCCGGAAATTATTACTAGTAATAATGAGAGATGAATTTAACCAAACATATACACAGAACTTGATTTAAAGGGAACTTGAGATAAGTACTACTTTACTTGAATAATTATTATACTAATATATATATATATATATATATATATATATATATATATATATATATATATATATATATATATATATATATATATATATAATTAAGTAAATTATAATTCACTTTTACTAGTTGCATGCTATTTTCTTCCTTTTTATTTTGTTTAGTATGTATTAGTACAATATCTTTGTATCATGGTACGTGTACATTGCTAAAATGCTTTTTAAGATATATCAGTGGAACACTACTAGCTTTTCAGAATATATCTGCATCAAAAATGGAATTAAACACTCGAATATAAACGATCGGAATTAAAAATTTATTGAGAAGGACAAAGGATTTCTATAAATCTGTATATAGAATATCTTTCTTATTATGGTTATAAAAATCCAGTAATAGTACAGTCCCTGCTCACTTTATTAGACTCACTTGCAAAATTATTGCATTTTGAGGTGTATAAATGATATTGGCTTTGTTAAGTATATGTACATGAGAATAAAGCGTGGTTTAACATTTCTGATTCTTTATTATACAAAAAAAAAAATATATATATATATATATATATATATATATATATCTATATATATATATATATATATATATATATATATATATATATATATATATATATATATATATATATATATATATATATATATATATTGATACTAATTACTGAACATATTTTTATACTACTAATATTTTGTCAAACCGCCTTTGGCTTTTATTAGCGCGTCCACCCTTCGAGGCATGCTGTTTATGCAGTTTTTTGCAATTTCCTTTAATTGATCATTATGGTTCCAATGATAAATTATTCTCTCAATTAATTGAACCTTATTGGTTATGTTTTCCTTTGCTAATTCTCGTTTTAAGCATTCCCACACATACTCGATAGGGTTCATGTCTAGCAAGTGCCTTGGCCATGGTAATAAAGGTATTCCTTGTTCTGCTAAGAATTTTTTTATATTCTTGGCTGTATGACAAGGGGCCCCGTCTTGCGTAAATATCTTACGACCATTTCCAAGCGATTCCCTCATCTGTGGGATCAATTTTGTTTGGAGAACCTTTTGATATTGATCTTGTCGCATGGTTCCTTCTACGACATAAAGCCTTCCCAATCCCTTCCCACTTATGGCAGACCATATCATCACAGATGTAGGATGCTTCACTCTCTTTACTACACAATCGGTATTAAACTTTTCACCTGGACGTCTTCGAACAAACTGGGTTTTATCATTCATAATTTGAAAACTTGCTTCATCGCTAATGTAGACCTGGAGACATGCAACAAAAATAATAAAACCACAAAACAAAATAAATTTTAATGATCTACAATTTGCTAGTCATCGACAGAAAGCCTTTTATGCAAAATAGCCCAATTCTGCCTCTTATTGACCATGGCTGGTATTAGTTTTGGTTTTTTAACTGGTTTTCGACATTTGAAACCCAAACCGTACACATTCCTTCGTACAGTAGCCACCGATACCTTGTAGCCTGCCTCATGAAACTTATTTCTTATTTCACTGTGGGTTGCCCTTCTGTATTCCACAGCCATATTTCTTAAGAATCTCTGCCCTCTAGGAGTTATCAGAAATTTTCTGCCACAGCGACCTGTCCGAGCCGAACCAACAGGTAGGTCCGCTTGCAATTTTTGACTCAACCGTCGAATTGATGATTGGGATATCCCACATTTGTTTGAAATTTTCCGTTGACTGTATTCAGTATTTCGTAAAAGTGCAATTACAGACGATTTTTCGTCCGAAGAAAGATCTTGACATTTACTCATCTAAAAAAATCCATTTAGGGGTTAGTCGAAGTTTTTGTAACAAAAATTATACAAACCATAAGTAATGGCATTATATAGTAAAATCATTACTCACCTTTGAATTACTATAATGAAAATAGGAAAAGTTTAAAGCAAAACAATTATTTTCATCCAGAACCAACACAAGTTCCAGCTTGTGCTGGAACAGACATACAGAGCATAAAAAGGCACTTTCTGACAGTTGCATGAAAATTCTGCAATAGCGACTGAATTATGTTATCAAATCGAAACCTTTTGGTTATGCATCCATCAATATTTATTTGTTGCAACATACGCATACCCATCAGGTGCAAAGACTGATTTTAATATATGACAGAAATTAAAAAACCGCGCTATGAGGGGTGAGTTTAATAAATTGAGCAGGGACTGTATATAAACATTTAATTTAAAATTTATGAACAAATACATTCTCAGCCTACTTTTTAGAAATCCCATTTTTGTAAATACATACTTTGCAAAAATAGAATGGGAGTAAGCGACATGAGAGGATCAAGAAGGACCTCACTATGAACGCTTGGTTACCACAATATAATTATTCCTATGTAATTTTTCTATTTCTGACCCCATTGTAAATTTATAATGTTGTGGGAGTTATTTCAGGAGGGTTATTTCAGAAAATAATTTGTTTCTGCAAAGAAATGTCCTTATAAACTCTTCTGAATCTAGGATTTTTAAGTTAATAAAAGTTAATAAACATAAATATAATGAAACAATATTGTACTGTGACGATATAGCTCTTTATTACAAAGAAGAGTTATTAATTAAATTTAAAATAATTTTCGTGGTCCTAATTTGATCCTTCCAGGTCACTTAAACTAACAATAGAATTAAATGACATAGCCACTATAAGAACCATACTGTTTATGGTTGGATAGGTAAGAATCCAGTAATAAAATAGTCATTAATATCAAAAGAAATTAATTTGTTCAGTAAAATTTCATGGTCCATAAAATTAAAGGCGTTTGAAAAACTCGTGTAGATAATATCAACCTGAAGGCTATTATCAATTTGATGAGCAATGAATTGTGCACGATACATAAATTGGATAGCACTGTTATATTTTTCATAAAACTATATTAAAAATTGGTAATTGAATTCTTTAGGTTTAAAAATATATTTTCTGTAGTAATATTCTAAAATATAGAATTTATTTCTATTCAAGTTGAATAGATATAAATTACGTATGTGTATTATTATTAACTATAAAGAAGTCATTTCTTGTTCACTATAAAGAAATCACTATAAAGAAATCATTTATTAACTATAAAGAAGTCATAAATGAGCCTTTTAGCTACCATTTTACAAAAATTGTTTTAAAATTCTAAGTTAAACGAAAATAGGAAATGCAGTAATTTCTATAAGCAGAAGTAAGTATTTTTGTTTTTTATGACTTTCTAATATCCTAAGTAATGATATTATTTTGTATGGCTTTCTAATAACCTATGGGTTATTCAGGATACTTAATGATAACATTTGGAGCCTTATAATGGTTTTATTATTAGAGAAAACTGAAAAGTAGTATTGAAAAATCCCGTAAAATTAATACCATTATTGTTAACACTTTACATATATCAAACGGGTTCATTTGCTGCTCATATTCCAACTTTTCTAGCTATAACTTTATAGATAGATCGATATAGATCGATACTAAAAATAAGAAAAAATTGTGGTAGAAAGTTAAAAAAAAACTATTTCACTATTACAAATTGTTGTACTCGTATTCAGAAGAAAATTTTTTGGAGAGATGATTTAAAACTGAGTATGCAATCTCAAGAATCTTGTGTCTTGTTCAAGACATATGACGCCAACGATTTGGTCTTGTGTATCTTGTCTAAGCCTTTTGGTACATTTTCCAATGTAAATAATATATGTGCACGTGTATAGGATTATTCAGAATTGCGGTAATTCAAATTTTTCCAATGCTGTTATGAATGCAATATGAATCATTTAACAATTTATGAACATTTACTTTGTATTTGCAAAATATATAACTATGATTATTCTCTATGACTACTTTTAACATAATATTAATTTGAATAAGCAATGCTATATCACAGAAGCTGGTTTTAAAGTAAATGTATGGTTTGTATAATGATTTTTTGCGTGTGCCTTACAAGTAACACGTATGAACCAATCGACATTTTTGAACAGTGTTGTGCCGAAAACACATTCTAGGATAACAGTAAGTACAATACAAATCTGTCAATCTATGACAGAGTAATAAAAAGGTTCTCCACAAAAACATTCAATGGAAGTGATATTTCCATCAAAATAAATGAAATAAATTTAACAAAAATCAAAATAAATGAAAAAAATGAAATAAATTTTACAGAAATATTGACGCCAATGAATCAAATTATACAATAAAGCTAATACGTGACTTCATAATTGCATTTTATTCGGCAAATTATTAACTGTCTATGCCGTACGTAGTTGATTGAAAATATGTCACTAGACATACGTGCTGGTAATTGTGGCATATTAGTAAAAATTGCGAGTGGCGTAGCATATGATCTGTGCGTCGTTACTAAATTGATACACGCACAAAGATCCATTATACAAATTGTATGCTTATATGCATTTACAGTACTGGAAAAAATTTAGAGAACAAAAAATGTTTTTTACTTTTCCCACAATTTTACATAAGAAAAAATGTTTTTTTTTAAATTTTCTTCAAAAATATTTTTTCTTTTGGAAAATTTGCTTGAACATCTGAGGGAACAATATCTCGTTGTTTCTGATATGGTCGAGAATCAATCTTATGAATGTGTGTAAATCGAGGCCGGATTTCAGTTTGGGGTATCAACTTTGAATTTAATGCAATTAAGTGCAGATTAGCATAATTATGGACTGCAAAGGCCGACCCATGTCAGAAATGACTAGACATTATTCTCTCAAATGTCCAGTAACTTTTTATAAAGAAAAGAAAATCAAAAAATTATTGAAGCATTTTCTTTAAAAATTTCTTGAAAAGAAAATTTCTATTCTTAAATTTAAACTATATCCTATGTAAAATTGGGAGAAAAATAAAACAAATTCTTTTTTTCTAATTTTAATAATGATTACGGGGTGCTTAGAAGCAATAAACATGTTCCTTTAATTCTTTTCAAAACCATTCTTTTCTAATTGATCATTTGGAACAGAAAAACGCTGCGATGGATCGACTTATAAATTTAGTTATTGTGAGTACATTAAGCTATAAGAATTACGCTCAATATTAGACGTCTTATCATAATTTGTAAATAAACCGTAGATTTTCTAAAAAACCGCAAAACGTCATTTTTATTCAGTCTTTTCAAATTAATATGAAGGAAAGTGTGAAGTAATAAAAAAAATTTAGTTTTTCTCTAAAAATCATGGTCCCGGGTGGTAAATCATGTAATCATGGCTATTATTTAAATTTTCAAACCACCTTTTGATTTGTTCTATGATTATTAGTTGCTGAGACATCGATGATCAAAGACAAAAGAATCCTTTTTAACTTAAACTTAGATATCTCAGCGAAAAATCGACGTGAGAGAATAAGAAAAATCAAGTTAAAGCTGAATAAACAAGATAACTATCCAATGCATTGGTTTAACTAAAAAAAAATTCTTATGATTGTGCGATAACTGTAGCTTACAAATTTTTTTATCAAAAGATCTCAAAGCTAGAAACTTAAAGCTTAAAAAAAATTTTTTTAAACCATTCGATCATTTTTCACTGAGATACAGCGATAGTGATTTCAAAAATAACTAAAAAATTTACTAAAACTTTTTTGTTCCCTTAAAGTTTTCCAGTAGTGTACATAAGCATAATATATAACTTACATATTTTATAGAGATGAAAATATTAAACATTATTGAAAACTAACTGTATATATTTAATATCATATAAAATATTAGCATTTATCATATATTTTAAATGAGTATAACATAATATATAAATACATGTAAGTGCACTATCACATAAATGAGTATAATTAAATTATCTACATACTATATCTGTCGAAACAGTTACATTACATACAACAGCATGTAATGTAACTATCTGAATTGAGTTGCGGAACTCTGTACTTAAGATGTTCTTACATATAAGATATAATAAAATTTTTTCATAAAGGAAAGAAGGGTTTGTGGATACCCCATATGACTTTCTACCAGAGAATAATAAATATTGTTTTGATATAATTTGTCTCAAAAGCCGAATTTCTATGTCCATTATCCTCTGATGAGAACTTTTATATTTTAAGTGATAAGCGCTTAAAGCCAATACAATTCCTTAAGTAAGTAAGATGCAGTTTCTACCTAATAATCGTCGAATCTGTTATTCTGAAAATTATTTCCTTGTTGTATTTCGAACAATAGGCTCAAGTAAATTAGGAACTCCGAAAACTCAATTTCAACAAAGTTACCTACGTTTATTTTATAATATAAAAAATCATAATCTTCATTTAAAATTTAAAGTACCAATTCTCCTTGTTCAAAGATTATGAGACTGGTACCTCGAAAATAAAAATTGTTGGGAAAGAGTATTGTTTGATGGAGACTCCACAAAAACAATGCATATTAGAAATATAATATTTACATATTTTAAGCGTTTTATCATGAATTCATCATGTACATAAACTACAATAGAAGCAGCTTGCAAAAAGTTTTATATTGAAACCATTGCACAAAAATTAAACTGCAAAATAATATATTTTTACTTCAGATTTTAGCACCAATTTGATGGTGAAATGATGAAAATAACTTCTAATTAACTATTAAATGGTTTAAGTATCAATATTCGGTATTATATTCAGATAAATGGACGTAATTTATATGATTGCAGAGAAACACTGTCAAATTATTATTGTAAATTGATTTGAGATAAGAATTGAATTAATTATTGAATTATTATAATATTTTATTATAGTTTTATCATATTTTCTTATAAATCAATTGGGTGTCATGTAATTATTTATATATTTTGTTTAAATTTTTGTATATTATAATAGTTCCTTCCATTGAACTCTTATGTAATATTCCAAAGACACATTCAAGCGTAGTCAATTTCCCTGTAATTCTTCTAATCAAAAACAATAATTTAAAAAAAATCTGATATTATTATCCGTATTATTGGTATAATTTTATTTGCCAATAAATAAGGAACTAACTAAAAGGGTTGTATAAAAAACATTGCATGTCTGGAATATATCACAACTATTTGTAAATAACTATTAGATATTTTTATTTTATGACAGTAACTATTTATTTTTATGACAGTTTCAGCACGCTTGGAAAAACGCCAAAATTCCTTTGAAATATGTATTCCTTAAAGGCGAAACAATATTTCTTCTAAAAGAGTACACTTATAATTTAATTCCATTTGATTTACTTGTATTAATTGGGGCTGTTTAGACATTATATTTACTGTAAGCAAAAAATAATACTAATTTGAAATTATTTTCTTAGTTCTATAGTCTGGTAATAACGGATATTTTTGAGTTTGAAATGTTAAATATAAAACCGGTACACAAAAATCTAGTTTATTTAAAAATGTTGTCATCCATTTGTAGTGCCCAACATTTAAGTTCACAAAACAATAACAAAATAATATTATTTAAAGTTTGATTAGCTAGATAAATATTTTTTTAGCTTTTTATGCAATTATTCTTTATCTACAAATTAAGCGATTTTGTTGCATTCCTGGGCAGACACTTTATTGTACATACGCATTAATAGTTTGTAAAAGATTAGGTATTAGTTTGCTAATTTTAACTGTTATAAAAATACTAATAATAAAAAATATTCATATTAAAACAGACAACATGGTTATTATATAAGCAAATAAGAAATATTAGCATAGAGTATGTTCAAAACATTCTTAAGAAGAATTAAAACAAAATTCTACTTCTTAGATTAATTTTTCGTACAAAAATATAATTTCAGGATTGAGCTTTGAGGTTTCCCATGTGTGAAACCTCGAGAGCTTGATATGTTGTTACTGCCGACATAAAGTTTTTGATTATTAGTAAAGTCTGATTTGTAAGACAACTATTTATTAAATGTGAAATATGTATTATATTAAATGCTACCCCAATAATGTAAGGACGCTAATACATTCTATAAGTTTCCAAATAGGTTGTAGAAGTTATGATAATAATAAAAAATTTGTTATCATAATCTGTAGAATTTTCACAAGTTTTTGAGATAATCTTGAATGAATAAAAAGAGAGAAATCATCATGTTTCCTTACATGTGGGTTTTATCTACCCCTAGAAACACTTTAGTATATACTGTTGGCTTTGCTTGATTTTAATTATTCAAATTACAAACTATATAGTATTTAGTTTTAATGTTGTAGTACATAATAAGTCTATTAGCTAATATGAGCAAATGCGAGAGTTAAATCTATTCTATAATTAGTAATTTTACTTATTTAATTTTTTCATTGTATAGACTATGTGTCGGATGATGTAAAGTAACTGTACATACGGAAGACGGACTTTACATATTTTAGTTTTCTATAAATTGTACATTTAAGTAAGTTTATTCTAAGTATATACAAAGTACAATGCAAAAATAAATAAATAGATGAATTAAAAATATTTCTATAATTTTTCAAGGCTTAAATAAAAAATAAAAATTTGATCGACAGTTTTTCATGTTACCCGGATCACCTTTTCTGAACAATGCTACCTCGATAAACTTAAAAATTTTAGCAAATGCTCCTAACATAGAACAATAATTAATTACGACTATGATACCAGGTAAGTCAGGCAAGGTATTATAAATACTTGTGGTTTCCAGGTAAGCCACCTATATATAATATTGCGTCATCTTGACTGCTTAATAAAATTTATTTTCATAACGACAATATTTACTCAACGATTTTTGAATAAGGCTTATTTTATTATCATTATTATTAAGATTTTTTATTTCTCTTACAAGTGATTATATCCAAAAGTGAATTTTATTCTCTTTTTAACAGTCTTTGCGTCATTTGTTTAATATTTAAACTGAATTATGTAATTTAATACTAATACACAGTATATGATAATAATAAATATCAGCGGGTGACAATTATAATAATAATAAATTAAATAATTATTTAAATATAAGAAGTTTCTTATATAGAATCAGTTTACAACAATGTAGTTATTGTCTTCATCCCAGTTTTTATATAGTTTATTTAAAGAAGATTTGAAAGACAATTAAATAATGAAGAAAAATTCTGATCTATCTACCTGTCTACTAAGGTCATACATTTTTTGAATGAATTCTGTTTTCTAAACAATATATTGTGTATCTATTTTAAAACCAAAAGTGGAATAATGTTAATATTGAGCGGCTGAATTCTCACTGGGTGAGGACAAATCAAACATGACGATCAAGAAGTCATACTCATTACAGAAATTTATATTATTTATACTGTATTTTCTACTTTTCCACAGATAAGTTTCTCTACACATTGTAACTACTTTTATATTGTATAATAACAATTCTTTCTAAGGAATCATTTTCTACCATTTTATTAAAAATCAAGAGATCATATATCCTCTCCCAGGAATAATCTTATTAATAAATCTGCATATAATTATGTACCGGCTTAGTCACCTAAAATTGACCCCCCCTTTATTTCTCTTAATTTCAATAGAATTGAAAAATTCAAAGAAGGATTTTACATGATTTTTTATAAATTTTTTGAATATTTAAACAAATTTTCAAAAACTCTGCAAATTGAAAGCGGGCGAACATTTTTTTTAATGGAACACCCTGTATTTTTTTACTTAAAAAATTTACCTAAAGTTTTCTGATCACAAAAATATATAATTGTTGTATCTTGGTAAATATAGTTCTTGAGATATTCATACAAATATATAGTCACATCACAGGAATAAGTTTAGCATAAGACCATAAATCAGGAGGGCTATGAACCGAAATGATTTAAAGAAACAATAATGCTTCGTTTGACAGTTATGTTATGTTTGATTGTTATATTATTAATACGCTTTAAGTTAAGTTTTAATACACTTGTTAATATATCTAATATATTGATATGGGATATTCATTAGTCGAAAGTCGAAAGAAATATTAGAGATTTACTTAACCAGCAATAAAAACAAATATATAGCTAAAAGAGAATATGCAAGAAAATATCCTGAAAGACGCGTTCCCTCCAAGAACACTTTCTGTAATATTTATCTCAAGTTTGGGGACAGCGAATCCTTAAAAGATAAGAAACGAGAAAGAAAGAAGCCCAAAACAGGAGAAGATATGGAAATGCACGTTTTACTTTTTTTTACCGAACACCCCAATAAATCTACTACGCTGCTGCAGAAGAATTTAATATTTCTCAAGCAAGTATAAGGCGTATATTAAAACGTCACAAATATAAGCCTTATAGTAATTTGCCAGTTCAGCTTTTAACTGAAAATAACTTTGCCGACAGAAGAGCTTTTTGTAGAGAGATGATTGAGAGAGCAGAAAACGACAATAACTTTTTAAAAAACTTATTTTGGACTGATGAAAGTAGCCTTTCAACGGCTGGACTTTTTAATAGGAAAAATGCACATTATTGGGCGCCCGCAAAACCATATATTATAAAAAGATAAAAACCCAAGGATATAATACAGTAAATGTGTGGTACGGTATTCATCAAAATACAATTGTGGGTCCCGTATTCATTAATGGGTCCTTGAATGCAGTTCAGTATTTGAATATTCTTCGGCGTGAAGTAGAGAACTATTTAGATAATATTCCCCTTGCAACCAGGAATTCTGTTATTTGGCAACAGGATGGTGCTCCTCCACACTCTGTACGGAACGTAACGGAATATTTAAATGACAAATATCTATTTTGGATAGGAAGATACGGTCCTATACATTGGCCTGCTAATAGCCCAGACTTGAGTCCTTTGAACTTCTTTTTGTGGGGAACACTAAAACAAAACATATACGAAAATTCGGTATATAATAATTCGGATGAGTTGAAGTACTGTATCAGTCAATAAATAAAAAATTTGCGGCAAAATGTTCATTTATTTGAAAACGTTAGAAATGAATTTATTAAAAGATGCCAACTGTGCCTTGATAGAAACGGAGGGTACATGGAGAACATATAGATATGTTTAATTTTAATAAAGTTCATTGGTTTTATGTTATTTATTGTTGCACATTGTTTTTCTTATTTCTATTTTTTGTTGCACATTATTTAGTTATTTATGGTTTGTGTTAATTAAACTTTGTTATTGTCATTTTAATAAAGGTTTATTTGTTTATTATAATTATTATGTGTTGCCGCATCAAAGAATTTTCATACTTTTAAAAAAAAAAAACAAGATGTGTTATATCTCAAAAACATAGCTCTCTTGATTTATGGTCTTATGCCAAACTTATTCCTGTGATGTGACTATATATTTGTATGAATATCTCAAGAACTATACTTACCAAGATACAACAATCATATATTTTTGTGATCAGAAAACTGTGGGTCACTTTTTTAAGTAAAAAAATATAGGATGTTCCATTTAAAAAAAAAATAAAAAATTGTTTGCCCCCTTTCAATTTGCAGTTTTTGAAAATTTGTTTATATATTCAAAAAATTTATAAAAAATCATATAAAATCCTTGTTTGAATTTTTCGATTTGATTGAAATTAAAAGAAATAGAGGGGGGGTCAATTTTAGGTGACTAACCCGGTACAATGTATAATTATTTTTATATTTAATACATATTTAATTCAATTATTTTTATTCAAAAATTTAATCAACAGTAAAGAGGAATTAGAGACATATTAAAAGACATAAATTAGAGTGTAGAGAAAAGAAAGAATACAACAATTTTAGTTACTAAAATTATTGCACAATCTACAAACATAAGGAGATGCATCCTTCGTCCCTGAGCTGCTTTTGATATTCTACTAATATTTTGCTTGTAACTCAAAATCCAATACAGTAAATCTTAAAATGTGTACGAGTAGGATTCTTAGACCATTGCGGCAGGGGTACAGGAAACAATAACAAATGTTCCTTGAGTAGGTACTCAATGAATGGTGCCACATGTTTCAACAACATGTAAAACTGTATATTCAAAACAAGTAATTAAGCGAGCCTAAAAATGTATGAATGAAACAAAGGGAAAAATATGTTGATACAAACCGAGTTTGTTTGGAACATATCTGTTTTTGATTAGCCTTTATGCCTTACTTTGTTTTCAGAGTGAAAATATTTATTACTGTTTATATAGCTGACGTATAGGTATATGATATTAAAGTGTAGCTTAGAATTCACTCATCTATCATTCCTCTCATACTTAAGGGCAAATGGTCGCTTGATCAGAACCTAATTACAGCCTATTAAATTTGAGTTTCGTTCAAGTTCAACTTTTTAATGTAATAAATACATGAAATTTTTAATATAAAAATGATACAAATAATCTCGCCATACTGATTGGGTCATAGTCGATAAAAGAACTGATGTTAATGATGTTAACGATGTTAATCAAGAAGAAATATCAGAAGGCAACAAGCTTGATGCCAATTGAAAAAAATTAGTGATAAAATTGTTTTAGTTTGAAGAAATGTGGCGTACTACAAGCTTCTGCTTTCTAGCTTCAACTAATACTCAGTTGGTAGAGCCAGGCTCTGCCCAATTAAGTTCATTCTTCCGGGTTATGTCGTAGTCGTCGTCCTACTTCATTTTGACGTTTCGCTGATCATATTATTAGCTTCCTTATTATAAATCCAAATGATATTGATTTATTAGAAATTTCATCAAAATGGGACATATCTATGTTGAAATCTTGCACCCTATGGTTTCTATACTCAAACACGTTCTATACTTTTGCTAATAGTCAAGGGGCGGTCCTTGGTGCATTCAGCTACATGGAATATGTTGGATAGCCGATAGCAGACCCATTATCGGTTGAAATCCTACATAGAAATCCAATTGAAAGTCTAGCAAAATGTGGGACGGTTCAGAATTAATACCCTCATTAAAATATACACCGTCAATGAAATTGAACTATGGTACTTAAAAGATAAGATTAAAATTGGCACAACACGATTGGATTTATTTTCAGTTAGTTAATTCTACGAGATAGAAACACAAAATCTATCAGCACAAAATGATACATCGTTATACATGGGAACAACCCACTAGAAAATTAATTAAAATCCATTATTGATTATATAATAATCAAACAAGAGTCGAAACTAAAAATGATGGACATAAGAGTTAAACGCGCCCAGAGTGTGGCTCAGATCATCACATGCTATTAGAAAAAATAGATATCAAATACCGACAATACAAACAAAGAGAACCAGGAGATGCAGGAGACGCAAACGAAGAAAGAAAGGCGGAGGCAATACAATACAATCTCGAAAGTCTGCGAGAGGACTCGACAAAGTTCCTATATCAAATACGTCTTCGCCAATAAATTAAGCACTGTACAATATGACACTACAGATAATATGTATGAAAACATAAAGATGCACACATGAAGCAGCTGGAGAAGCTTTAGGAAAAATACACAAAAACAAAAATAATAACAAAGTACCCTGGTGGAATGACAATCTGGAGACCCTTGTAAAATAAAAGAAGGCACTCCACAGGAAAAGGCTGGAAACAAGAACACCCGACGACATCTCAAGTTACCAAGCAAAAAGAAAAGAAGTCCATAGAGAAATTAGAAATGCTCAAAACGAGTACTGGGAGAAAATATGTGCCCAAGTAAATATGAACATAGGAAACACCAGATCAAGCAAAGCTGGGAAAGTAGTCAATGGTTTGAGAAAACAGAATAAAGACACAGCAGGAATCAGCCCAATTGGAATTCAGGAGTGGAAATAATATTATAAAGACCTGCTGACAGAACAGATACCTGAATACATAACACAGGAAAGGAAACAACAAGAAACCAACGAGAGTCACACTGTACAGGAAATAATATCACATGAAATAAGAGAAGCCGTGATACAGATGAAAAATGGGAAAACACCTGGCCCGGGGAACATAAGTGCGGAACTACTCAAAGCCGCCCCCGATATACTCGTGGAGCTACTGGTCTGTATATTTAAGAAGTGCCTAAGTGGAGACGCAGCACCTCGAGAATGGAAAAGAGCAATAATTACATCCATATACAAGAAGGGAAGTAAACAAAAGTGTGCGAATTACCGAGGGATTAAAGTCATATGTACAGCGGCAAGAGTGTATGGGCGCGTGCTAAAGCAGAGAATCGATGACGAATTTAGTGAGTGCGAGGAACAAAATGGACTTAGAGCAGGGCGCTCATGTATAGACGTCTTATTCACTATTAAAAACGTCGTAGATAAGAGAATAGAAAGGGGAAGAACGATCCATATGGCGTTTGTAGATCTCCAAAAGGCATACGACACCGTGCCATTAAATAAGTTATGGCCTTGTATGAAAAAAGGTAATATCTCCAGAGCCTATATTCACGCGGTGAAAAAACTATATTGCGGATGTACCAGTGCAGTGAAAGTTAATAGTGAAGTGTCCGAAGACTTTGAGGTATCCCAAGGCCTGAGACAACGGTGTACACTGGCTCCGCTATTATTCAAGATTTATTTGGAAGAAGCACTAAGGCATTGGAAGCGAAAATGTGACAATATGGATATACCCATCGGTGACGAAGTGCTATACACTTTATTGTTTGCTGACGATCAAGTAGTCATGGCTACAGATAGAGAAGATTGTAGGCGCAAACTAAAAGAGGAGTATGAGATGGGGCCTCATCATAAATACTGAAAAAACAGAATATATGATAACAGGCAAAGAAAATGATCAAAGTGACCTAAATCTAGATAACTGCATGACAGGACATTGTTCCTCATTTAAATATTTAGGTTTAACTCTCTCCTCAAACGGAAGAAGCAGCGAGGATATTTCAATTAAAATAGGACAGGGAAGAAGAGCAATCCGACAACTAAACTCACTGTTGTGGAGTAAAAATGTTAACAAGAAAACTAAAACCACCTTGTATAAAACTATTGTGCAGAGTATTTCTACATATGGCTCCGAAATATGGGAATTGAACAAAAGAGACCGCCAGAAATTACTATCCCTCGAAATGGACTTCTGGAGAAGAAGTGCAAGGATCTCAAAATTAGACCACGTTAGGAATAAGAGAATACGGGAGATCATGAATGTGAAAGAAAATTTATTGGACATAATTGGAACAAAACGACTAATATGGTATGGAATCCTCAACGCATGGAAAACAATAGATGGCCCAAAACAGTACGGAGCTGGATACCACCAGAACGCAGAAAAAGAGGGAGACCACCTAGAAATTGGAAAGAGGATGTAGAAGAAGCTATGGAGGCCAAAGGACTTCAGGAAGGAGATTGGCAAAATAGGGACTACTGGATGTTGAGATGCGAGAAGCGGCCAAGGCCTTAGAACCTATATATATATATATATATATATATATATATATATATATATATATATATATATATATATATATATATATATATAATTCTACGAGATTCTACAGTTTCTTGTAAGAGATTAAACTATCATACACGTAGTGATGCTTTGCATTCTCTTCTATATTTCGTGCAATATACTTATATCTATGATTCCAGAAGTGAACCATTGCTTATCTGGTGCTTAAATTCGAACACCCAAGAACTAATAATAAAAATATCCGCCCAATTTATAATTTTTACATAAAAACATGGTTACAATATGGTTATGGTCGGCACTACCAAATGCCTTTCATCTGACGTTACGTATATGATGGTTTTGTAATGTATTTTTCAGATTTCATTTGAGAATGAAATTGTCTCTTGAAATTAAATCAGTATGATATATCCGATAATAATAATAATATATAAAATACATTAGCTAATACACATAAAATAGTCATGTTCAGTATATCAAATATCAGATTCAATAAGCATATTCAATTTATGCTTTATAATAAATAAGAACAGAAATAGTAAATATATAAAGGCTATGTTAGTGGTGTTTGATAGAAATAACAGTAATATTTACAGAAGAAAAAAATAGCATATTTGTTATTGATTATTAAATCTAGCTACAATAATTTTCTGTTATATTTGAAATGGTATAATAATTTAATGTCAGATACATACATCCGAAAATTTATTGAAATTATTATGTTACATAATATAGGGGATATAAAAATAACATTGGTCATAGCATGTTCACAATAACATGTTATATTTTGACGTATGAAGTTAATCGAAGTGTGCAGAATGAGAACATATTTAACTGGTGCTAGCATTCTATTGTATTATAAGATTTCAAATTATTTACTATTCGCTTTAATTCTAACGACTGCAAATTAAAATTTTCATGTAATAGGTTAAACGAGTAATCTCTTCAGTATAAAATCCCTTAGACTAAAATGATGAAAATTTAAGAAATTAGTGTTGCATATTTTTAATTGTTTTTTTTTGGCGGTTGTAATACGAATACCAAGTAAGGGAACAATACTCAAGTTTAAAGCGCACAAAAGAGCAAAAAAAATGTTGATGAACGCATTAATTTAGAATCTAACATGACTCTTAAATCTTTTACAGAATTACAATGCTCGAGTCTGAAAGAACTTTGAAAATAATTATATACTGATAATAATCATAATATAGTATAATTATAGTGTACATAGTGCTGAACTTTCCAGTATAGGTGAATACTTTAAATTTTGAGGTATTTAGATCCATAGATAAATAACTTTACACTAATATTTTACTAAGTTTATTTCTACTTGAGGATATTGACGGTATTACATGCGTCATATATAATTCTGATCGTTAGTAATTGTATATGAGTGCTTGTGTTGCATTGGAGAAGATTTATGGATGGTTTATAAAATAATTAGAATTCTCTTCTGTCTCTTGTATGTCCCTTATATGTAATGTATAGAACTTTGTCAGTAAACAGGGGATTAGAAATAATAATGTTTATTCCTTCTTCTTCTGTTTCTGAATGTTTCTTTTCTTGTTTCATATGTTTTTAAAACATTTCAAAAACCTTTAAGAATCAAACTTAAAATAATCAATACATCTTTCTGACATATCTTTAACAATTTGAAAGATTTAAGAAAATATTTTCAACTGTTGGCTTTGTCCACTTTTGACTGATGTAGCAGAAAAGTATTGTTATGGATACTTGAAGGAATACTCAAGTGAAGCTGTAACTTTATGGAATTTATTTGTAATATTGTTTTGAATATCCGATATATAATTAATCCATGATTTAGTTTGGAAATGGTCAAGGTAAATAAATGAAGATAGTCCAGGAATCATATTTTTATGTAGAATGCGTAATGGGTATCTAAGTTCATTAATGGTGCAAACTGTGAATAATCAGCAGGAAAGCTAACAAAAAAGAACGATATATTTTAATTTAAATTTCAATGATTATATTCGATTTGACTTAAAATCAGGTAATCAATGTCAAATAATGTTGATCTATTTCCCAAAATCAAAATTCTTATAAAATCCACTTACTAAAGAAGATCTTGGGACAGTAAATACATTTTAAACATATAGCGTATAGATTATAAAAACGATTGCATAAAATCATACTGTTGAATTTGTACTTAAAGCTTCTGATTCGCAACAATATAGAATGCAAAACCGCATGGCAGTAGTAGTAGCGTAGTGCCAATACATGCATACTAAGTAATCGAGATCGCCATAACCCAAGTTTTTACTAAGTGGGCAGTTCCAGTTATGCGCCGCCTGCTAAACGCAGTCGATTTCCTGACAAAACTAACTATTCTTCGAAAGACACGCTTTATTTAAAGAAACAGTTACTTATGAAGATTGTAGTTACACAGGATACTCCTGATAATGAAAAATGATAAACTTGGTTGTGGGGGGTCTAAATATCAATGGAATATACTGAAAATGATATAATAGCAAATCTCAATGAAATATACGGAAATAAGAAAGGGCATTTATCTACATTAATGTAACAGCTGTAACCTATTTAATTTAATATATTAGTGTACCATTATGAGGTTCAGAGGAAAACCTGTGGAAGTACTATTCATTTCATCGCTATTTGCCAAATAAAAAACTCTCTTATCTTGCCGATAAACGGAAGTCTACCTAAGCCTAGCCATAAAAACAAGCCACGTTATAAGAGCCGTTTGGGATTTTTTATTCGGCAAATAGAGATGAAATAAACTATATACCTATAGCAGGGTAATAAAGTTGCGTATAATATTGGAAACTTTGTTATTAAATGATTTTTTGAAAAATTTTTGAAATACCCATGAAGACTCATGGAAAGGGGATTAGGATTGCAAACGAAATCGTAGAATTCCGGACGTAATTCGTAATGACGTAACTGCTGATAGAAAAAAAGATAAAAATATAGAGGCGCATAGTGTTTTATTAATTTTTAACATCATTCGTAATCGTAATCCTCTTTCCATAGGTCAAAGACCTTACTTTAGACATTCCCTCTTTATTATCAGCAACAGTTGGCTCACCTGTACTTATAATCGTATATAAATTTGCTTTGGGGTTTTGTAAAATTGGCAATTCCTTTAGAAATAATTTCACACGCTGTTATTTTTAGAACGATTCTAGCCTTATTTTGTAAAAATACTTACAAGATGAGGTAAAAAATATTTGTTCTTAGATTTTGTGATTGAGCTGTGGCGTTAGTTTTTGTAAATCGCGACCCCCACAACAAACATTTTTCAACAAAAATGAATTCCTCAAGATTTTTTGAGTAGAATAGTATCCCATCTATTTATTGTTTATAAGATAAAGAATATTTTAGAATGCAGAATATATAGCAAATACGCCTTTATTTTTAAGAGGAATTTTAAAGTTATTCAAAATGTCCTCCATTAACAATCCGATATTTGCTGGCAAAGTATGTAAATACTTTATTTAACATTTAACTATTTCTGAGCTAATGATATTCTATTTATATTCGAATTATTTGCTTCAAATCATCTAATTTATTTCGTTTATTCAAATACATCTGCGAATTTAAGTGCACCCATACTCCAAAGGGGTCACATCAGGTAAACGTGGTGACCATTTAGTGGGTCCTTGTCACCCTACCTAGCATGGAAAGTTTAGTTCATAAATGACTAGATATCAACTCTCAAACAAGAAGGATATTCGTCTCGTTAAACCCAAATTCTTTGGCGAGGAACATCATCATCATCATTAGTCGGATAAAGAAATGATGAAGCTGGATCTACGCTGAACTGTAGACGCTGCTACGCTGTTCTTCAAACAAATAAGACCCTAATATATGTACTAGCACTGTAATCTACAGATTTGCATTATTTTGGCTCTGACCATGAGATTCTTGAACTCAATTCGGATTCATTTGTGACCAATATCTGCAGTTATGACGATTACTGTTTCATTCATGGAAAAAGTCGCAATGTTAGAAAAAATAACAAACTTTAAACAATAACAAAAAATTGTGATTTTAGTCATAACAAAAATCCACATGTTTGGTTAGATCCAGTTTTCTGGTAGAAGTATGACGATGTTCTTGAACTCGTAACTGCTTCTTCTTGAAGTAATCTATTTCATTTGTATTCACTGACTTGAGGTCTGCCTTGTCGAGGTAAATTATTTATGCTACAAGTTTCTTGTCACTCATTCAATTTCAGGGGCCAACATCCAATATTATAATGTTCTTAATTAAACAACATCTTTTTTTTGAGATTTTGATCTGACTGATGGTTTTTTATCTATGAGTAAAAAACGTTTTATTATATAATACTTTAATGTTTGTTGTCTAAATATGATTTTATTTAGATTTTAAATTTTCAAAACGAAATTAGCGTATGATTCGAAACTAATGTTTATTCAAAATAGATATCAGATCTCTGATGCAATATACCTGTCTAGCTTCCAAGTTTTCTAAAACATTTTTATTATCCAAGGTAACCATATTTTACAATTATTTTAAATAAAAATTCTATATTATAAAAGATAAATAGAAAACCCTTAGCATTAGGTATACTGTACTCGTAAAACTTTGAAAAAGAGTTGCAATTTAAAAAATATTATAATGGTATCACATTTTGAATACAATATAGAAGAAGAGAAGAGTTGTGTTTTGTAAAATTTTTTATTGTAAAATTTCTATTATAAAAATTGTGCGAAATTTTATCACCACGCTATACTACATCTTACTAATATTAGATGGTGGACATAAATCGACAACTGTATCAGAGAACCAGTGAAGGAAATATACATCTTAAGAATATTACATACTATAAAGAAACTCACAATTGTAATATTGTAATTACTATAATATTGATTACTATTATTATACTATTATACCATGTACTTAAAATTAGATGTAAATGATAACCTATAAAATTTTAAAACAAATTATAAATAAAACGCAAGGACGACAGTAATATAAATAAGTAAAAACGGTTTTTTTATCATAACCAAAAATATACTCCTTAGTAACATCACGACTTTAAACTAAGATCAATGATCAAAACTAGAATGAAACAGAGAATTTTAATTTTTTATTAAGTATTAAACAAAGAATTTTAAATTAAGATTAAATACAATATTCTTCACCTAATGGTGGTTCAAAATCAAGCATAAAGTGAAGTATTTGTTTATAGGCTAGTTTTCGAACAATGGTTAGATAATCAAAAATACAACAGAATAAAATAAAGTTATTTTATAATTTGTTTAGTAAAATACATTATATGTAGTAACTAGATATGGAATATCGAATAGTTTGTGATTCTATTAATGATATTTGGTAATTATTTTTATTAACCTCCCTTATTTAAAACAATATATCCGTCGATATGATAAGAACTTGAAGATTTACCATACAATTGGTTTTATTTCGATTATATCTTCTGGTATATATTTCTATATTACTACTTGTATGTTTATCGAATAAGAGTTAAAGTGTAGATTTTGGTTTATTAAAGTTAATGATCATCAGAACATCAGCCATATATCGCATAATTGATGTGTTCTCCTTTTATAAAATTAATGTAACTATCTAATAAAAAAGAAGAAACGTGAAACAAGCCCCAAGATACAATATTCTACTTGAAGAAATACGAGGGTCATTCAAATATAAACGAGCCTTTTGCAAAAAAAAGATTATTTTACATTTTAAGAAGAAAACATACTTTATAGTTATTTTTGTACATAGTTCCCCCTCTTTATTAATGCACTTTTCCCATCGAACAGGTAGTTTCTTCATGTCGTTTTCGAAGAATGACTTCGAGCGGGTATCCAAACAACTGCGCACAAACTGTTCAACCTATTGATCGTTCGCACAACTCTCTCCTCCAAGTGCTTCCTTGATAGGCCCAAACATATGGAAATCACATGGTGGAAGGTCAGGGCTGTAGGGATGATGGTCAAGTGTAGGCCAATGCATTTCAACCAATTTTTGGGTTGTTAGGGCTGCAGTGTGGGGTCTTGCATTGTCATGCAGGAGCAAGACGTCTCGGATCGGCTGACGGCCCCTTTTTGACTATGCAGCTCGAACCTGGTCAAGAAGGTAACAGTAGTAGGTAGCGTCTATTGTGCGACGATCGTGAAGAAAATCAACGAATAAAACTCCTTGAGAATCCCAAAAACCGTTGACATCATCTTTTCCGTTGACAAGCGAATCTTGGCTTTTGATGGTCCTGGCTCTTCCTTTCTTCTTCACTCCATACTGGCTCTTTTCAACTCGGGAGTGTAGTGGTGAACACAAGTTCATCGCACGTCACAATGTGTTGCAAAAAAGCCTACCCTTCATTTTGAAACCGAGCAACAAGCGTCTGACAAACTTTAACTTTTGCATTTTTGTTTTCTTGGGTAAGCAGACGTGGAGCTCACCTCGTCGAGATTTTTCGGAATTCGGGATGGTCTCGGATGATGGTGTGTACACTTCCAACATTGATTCCTATTTTTTTACTGATTTATGCTACGATCTTTTTCAATGAGCTCGCGAAAAACTGTAGAATTGCCACGAGTAATGCTGGAGCGGGGACGTCTTCAATGACTCATATTTTCTATCTTTTCACGCCCTTCTTTGAACTCGGCACACCAGGCTTTCATTCGCCACCATAAAAGTGTATTCTCCCCGAAGTGTGCACGCGCTCGGTCCTGAATTTTGGCTGGTTAACGCCTTCGTTCGTTAAAAACTTTATTATGCGTTGCACAACCGAAGGATGAACGTTTTCTTCGCTCATTGTGAGGACAACTAAACAAACCGATCGGGCGGTCGGCTTGGCTTTGAGTCATCTAGAAAGGATCTCCCCTACCCTTCCCGATGCTCCACTTACCTCCGACACGCTTTCTATGTCCTCAGAAGTAAAAGGCTCGTTTATATTCGAATGCCCCTCGTAGTATATAAACTTAACTATGTAATTTCTAAACTTTTACTTAATGGCAGTATTATGAAATTATAATAGTGTTACACGATGTTCTATATTTTGGTTAATATGTCAATGACTAAGTGGCTAAATATATTTATGTCTGATAAATATGTTATATTCAAATAAATTAATTTTAAAATAAATAGAATAAAATTGTATTCATTTGACACAATATGTGAATAATAAGGTAATATTTATCGAGTGAGGATTGTAACTAAATACCGTGGGTTCCTTTAGAATATGTTATTAATCTATTTAATATGAATTTTTGGTGAGCTTTTTACTATAGTTTTACTAATGGTAATACTATATTGACATAGTACGGCCATATAATATACTTCTAGAACAATGTCATTATGGTTAGCTGTACCAAATATCTTATTCCATAATTATGAATCTCAGCCCTCTCTATCTCAGAAGGATATCTAGTCCTTCTTTGAACCTCAGGAAGATATCCATTTAAATAAATAAAAATGGGAACAATATACTATTAATTTCATCGCTATTTGCTAAATAAAAACCTCTATTACCGATAAATAGAAGGGTCTACCTGAGCCTAGTAATTAAAACAAGCGACGGTATGAGATAAGACCCGTTTGGGATTTTTGAAAAAACAAGCCAAGGTTATGTTTTGAGATTTTTTATTTGGCAAATAGTGAAGAAATAAACTTTACATTGTTCTTGAACAAAGCACTTTTAAATGAATTTATTATATAGGATGAAATTTATGTACAATTCGAACAAATATAAAATAGTTACGAAAATATGTAAATATTAGATGCTATAAAAATATATCAGTAAAATTACACAATTTTTGGAGAAAATTAAATGAAACATTTGGCTACAAATTTTTCCATAATAAAATAAAATTTCAGATTTTTCAATATAATTTTATATATTTCATTGATGCTTCTTTCTGGCATATGTATTACTATGTGTTTTCTTACTCACTGTACGATTTTATGTTTTCCACATAATTTAAGTAAGGCTAGATTTCAGTAAACAAAATAAATTCAGGGTTTAAATTAAACCAAAATACGTAGGGTAGTCTTTAAATATTACTTCTAGCTCAGAATTGAAGCGTATCTGAATTTTATAAAAATATGTATGTAGTACAACAAAATTATATAGTTTAATGGTTTACCAAAGCCATATCACATTTTAAGTAAGTAAAGAGAATATGAGATTAATACTAAATTTATTTGAATATTATAATATTTCAATAATTCTAAAATATGAAATCAAGTTTAGATGTTCTATGTAGTTTCCCTATTCCATTTAACCAGAAATTTTTAATTTTGGATGTCAGCTTCATCATTTTAAAATTCTTAGTTCAATGGTGTCCAATTTGTAATTGTATCGACATAAATATTTTTCATAAGAATTACTTAAGATATGTTCTAAATTTGTCATAAAATATATTAATGTACATTTACTAAAATAACTTTCAGTAAATAATTAGTTTAAGAATAATTTATTTATCTTAACTAAGTTGACATTCTTCTTGAAAAAGTAATTTCTAACACTTGAAATAGAAGAAGTAAATAATAAACATAACATTAATTTCTTAACTAATCAAGTATCTGTAACTGCTTCCCATAATTTTGTAGAGATGCAACACGCCGAAAGATCGTTTGCATTTATATTGATTCTAATCGAACCAAACTGCCGTAAATGAAGATTTTGTAAGTGTACCTAGTAAAATAAATTTAAATACCTTCATTTCACTTTACTTAATTAATACTGTCCATACAATAAACATAATTTTTGTAATACGCTATATTTGAATGAACACTTACGAGAATGATATTTAATTAGGTAATCATTTAATTAGGTTGCCCTATACTAGGCTTCTGAGAGAAGTATTAGTGTTTAAATGATGAAATAGAAATGGACTGTCTCATAAAATTTCCGAGTACGATGAAGAAAATAACAAAGTTCAAAACAAAGCAGATAGATAATCATCCTGTGAGTGATAGAAACAACTAGAGGAATAAAAGTGGAATATAATAATAATAATAATTCCGTTATTACCCAACAAAAAAAAAATCATTTATAGATCAAAAATATAAATAAATACATATGTATATATGTGTGCAGTGACTAACTAAAAAGTAAATAAAAAAGTGGTAATCTATAAATAATTACAATTACAATTATTCAAATCACTAGTGCTAGGCACTACATTAAAATTTCGTGATATTACAAACACTAGCGATTTTAACAGCACCTTAGTTCTTGCATTCCGACAATAAAACATACTTTCTTCTAGAGAACATAGTCTAGATATCCGTGTACTAAACATGCTTAGTAATGCGAGTGCATATATATTATTATGGAACAGTAAATAAAAATGAGAGGCTAGTAAGTCCCTTCTAGAGTTCTGACTGAATACTTTTGACTTCAATGAGTGAATACCAAATAAGGCTACACTATTCTAATTTTGAACGAACTAAAGCCAAATATGTATAAATTTTAAGGTAGCTCTGATATTAAACAACGTCATGTTTCTAATCACGAAACCAAGAATTTTACATAATATTTAGGTCCACATAATTGTAGTATGTGGACCTAAATGATATATGTGTAGAGAACGAATGCTTATCATCAAAGTACACACCAAAATCCTCAATATATTCGGAACGTATTAAAACTGTACCACCTAAAGAATAGTCAAATATTAGTGGTTGCTTCTTTAAGGTATAAGAGGCAACTGTAAGTCAACGAGATGATGTAACATAAGCATTAGAGACAAATCATTAATAAATAAGATAAAGAATAATGGTTTTAGATTTAAGACTTGAGGTACTCTAGAGGATGTTAAGGTCTCGGATTTAAAGCCGTTATATGAAACAAATAATATATGTATGAACAAATGTGATTTTACTAAGTGAAAAGATTATTACTGAATCCATATTTTTTTAGTTTTGAAATCAATATATTATGATCCACCTTGCCAAATCAGTATACACCACATCCACTTGACTTTTACTATCTATATGATATAAATATGAGCGATAAATAGTATTATACTGTCTGAGATAATGCATTATTCAAATTAACAGAATTAGTTGATTTAGTTGCTAAATTTGAGCAACCTGACCGGTACGCATATTTTTGTAGGGAGAATTGTGTAAGAAAAACTATATAACTATATTATCATCATCATTAGGTCATCAGTCCTAAGACTGGTTGGACGCTAACCTCCAGCTTCTCCCATCTTGTGCTAACCTACGCATTTCGCTAATTGTGCTACAAAATACATCCCTTACTATTTGCGAGCAGTAGTCTAATCTAGGCCTACCTCTGCCTTTCTTCACTCCTATTTCTGCCTCCAAAATATCGCGGACTATTCCCCCATGTCTGAGCAAGTGGCCTACCATTCTATCTCTTCTCTTCTTTAAGTTTTTCCACATACTTCTTTTCTCGCCGACTTTCTCCAATACTTCTTCGTTTCTAACCCTATCAGTCCATGGTATTTTCATCATTCTTCGGTAACACCACATCTCAAAAGCTTCTAATTTCTTCCTACTTGCTTCCCCTACCGTCCAGGTTTCGCAGCCGTATAGTGCCGTGCTCCATACATATGTTTTCAAAAATCTCTTCCTTGTTTCTAAGTTTATTACCCCCGAGCATAAAAGTGATTTCTTTTTGTTAAAAGCTACTCGACTCTGCGCTATTCTTTGTTTTATGTCTTTATCGTTTCTTCCATCCCAATTTATTTTACTTCCTAAATAAGTGAAGTCTTTAACTTCCTCCAACCTTTCATTATTAATTTGTACTTTCGTTTTTGCTCTGCTCTCGCGCCCTCTGCACACTAATACTTTAGTTTTGTTTTTATTCACCCTCATTCCGTATTCCTCTGTCAACACTGCCTCCATTTCGTTCAATGCTGATTCTAATTCCTAATTCCTAATTCATAACTATATAGCCGTTGAATATTTGTTGTTTATATTTATAATATTTTTATGAACAAAAAGCTCCTAATAGCCGTTTAGGAACTTTTCTCGGTCTCTTTCTTTCAGTTTTTCAGAATTTTCAGTCCCTAGCGCGAATAATGGGTCGGTAGATGTAGACGACGTTTTAGATCCAAATTTATTATTATATAATATATAAACTTTTATTATCTTTGATTTCTCTAAATCCATCAGGGTTAATTATATAATTTTTAAATAGTTCACATTAACATATATTGACACAGTACAGATAATTTTAACGGATTTTGTACATTATTTTGTATCTCTGTTTTCTAAGTAAGACGCTTTAAAATTCGCTGCTCATAGTTCTACTAATTTAATTGTTATATCACTTATCACAGATAAGTACATAGTCTCAGAAACCGTATGTGATAAGGGTTCTGAAAATCGTTAATATTTATTTTCCGTTTAGTATTTGCTGTAATTATATAATGTTAAAATGACTGAATCATTTATGTCCACATGAGGTATTTGAAATATACAATCACTTCATCTTCTTCAAATTATCTCTACGTAGTAAAATATGCAAGCAAATTACGCATACGCTACTACATACCATACGGATAGGTTGTAGAGACAACAGTATATTAGAGAAATTATTTAAAATCCTTTTGGTGAACTTGTTGCTAACAAATATATTTTTAGTATACCCAACTAAGGAAATTATAAAATCTCGTCAGTCCACATTGTAAGGTATGTATAAGATACATCAGATAAAATGCACATATTTGAATATCAATGCTCTCTAGTTTTTACCAACGCAACGTATATTACTTCTATAGTTTTACCAAGTTATTATCTTACATATTTACTAGCTATTAAAATGAAAGACGAATATTTTGAGTACGTAAGTCCTTAGTATTATATGTAAGTTATTATCTTATATATTTACTAGCTATTAAAATGGAAGACCGAATATTTTGAGTACTTAAGTCCTTAGTATAAGTTTAGTAAACAAAAGCCAGTTGTTTGGTCCACTATTACTCAAAATGTATCTAGTATATTCCGTAATGTTGCTAATGGAAAAAGTATTCTTTGGACATATTTCGTAATAGTATATTTTACAGTATGTTATGGAATGAATAGACTCCACATGCGCGAAATATTTGTACATGTTATAAATTCAGTAGGGGTGTACAAAGGCGCAATAAGAGTTTGCTGCAATCTTTAAGTGGATTGTCCTCCCACCAGGGGCGGCTGGTGTATAGGTGCTGCAGAGCTGCAGAACTGCCAAAAAAATTAGATATTTGTATATTTTCGCGACATAATAATTACTAAAATTTATTAATAAAATAATTTGGTTAGTTGGTGCAGCTAACCAAATTATTGCGTTAAAGTCGCAATCTGCCCGCCGTCCTTTATTGAGTAGTAGACCAGATGAATTATCTGGGTCTCTACACGAGCGTGTCTCGGTACATTGAACTGGGCCACACGAGGTAGTTCCACAGCACGGCTCGGCACACCCGTCCTCCCCCTCAACTCCCGCGACAATCCACACTTGGCGCTCGTAAATGCGCGAATTTACACGGTCAGTGAGCTGTATTTTTTTCAGCTAAGGCAACATCAGTGAATGTTTACTCCTTCCTACTCCTCGGGCGGGCGTAAATCGTACCTATTTCGTATTTCGTGTTAATTTGAGATTTTAAATACTGTTTTGTGAATTTGTGTAGTGATTTATTGTACTAATTATTAACATTTATATACTGTGATAGTGACAATGGATTTAGTTTACAATTTAGTTCATGTGAAGCGATTTTTTAAATACTCTTATGAAGAAAAAATTGATTTAAAAAACAATGGTAGGCCATTGCCCTATATTGTTATTGAGACTGCAGGTGTTAACCGCGGAAAAGCATATAAACGTCAATTTAATAGAGACATTTATTCGAAGAACAATTGGATTTGTGGGTGCAACAAAAAAAAGCGTTATTTTGTTTTCCTTGTTTACTTTTTGACGGTGATAAAGCATGGACGTAGGTAGGGGTGACAGATTTGGTGCACTTAACTTAAAAAATAAAAAAGTACGACAACTCCAAAAGCCATCTACATAATACAATGGAATTAGTTTTATTAGGAACAACTAATATTAAAGCGCAGATAGATTTAGCTTATTGGATAAATGTGCAAAAGCATAATGATAATGTGACAAAAAAAGAGATATGTTTTGTCAAAAATTATAAACTGCATAAAGTTTTATGGGGGCCTTTGAACTGGCGCTGCGAGGATATGACGAAGCTGAAACCTCTCAAAACCCGGGAATATTTCGTGGTTTGATACATTTTTCTGCTGAGCTTGATGTAACTTTAAGCGAGCATCTACAAAATGCTTCAGTATTTAAAGGAACCTCTAAAGAAATACAAAATGATCTTTTAGACTATATATTAAAAGTATGTCATGAAGAAATAATTAAAGAAATTAACAAACCTTCATTTTTGGCAGTTATGGCAGACGAAACAACTGATGTATCTACAAAAACTCAGTTAGTGGTAGTTTTAAGATATATTCTCGATGGTGAACCGATTGAACGTTTTTGGACATACCTGAAACCTACAAAATGTGGCGCTGAAACTCTTTCGGAAAATATTTTAAGCGTTATAGACCCTCTAGTAGAAAATTCACCTTACAAGCCTTTCTCTTAACCAAAGAATATGACGGTAAACATGAATGTTCTTCAAAGAGGTATTAAATTCCAAAAATTTTTCTTGTGAAAGTCTATATTTTTGTATAAACGGATTTTACATAAAAATTCTGGAGTATCAGGAAAACGCGTGACTTTGAAAATTTTCAAAATTTTCGCCTGCGGCGTAATTTCTTGCGGCCCCTACGGCGCCAGTACTTTGGATATGTTTGAAATTTGCACGCGGGCGGCCAATACCCTGGGATCGGCCCTGTGCAGAACATCCGTTTCATTTTATCACAAGCCGCCACTGCCTCCCACCATTTTAAAATTTAAACTCGGAAAAAGAGGATAAGATTAAAATATTATATAACCTGACGATTTTGATATATACATTCTTTTATTTTCTCCCCTTTTTTCATTACCATAAATAGAATACATTTAGAATTAAATATTAGTAACTAAAACATGGAGAATGATCTCTTTGACAAAAAATATGTTATTTGTAATGTAGATGGTAGCTGCACTACAATTTAACAAATAGTTTATAATTTTTACTAAGACGTACTTTTGTTGACGAAATTTTAAAGGATTTTATTAACTTAACTGCGGGGAAGTTTAAATGTATTTCTCTCCGGTTTTTATTCATTAATTTTGCAATATGGAGATGAGAAAGCAGTTTCGCATAAAAACGTTGATTTAATCATGACACAAGGACAAAATATCAAAGAACAATTCAGGAATATATTGATGCACCTAAGATTTAGAATGAGAATACTATTTTTCGATATTTGTTTTACATTTTTAAATATATGTAAAAGAGTGTTCACGTACAATTTAATTCCGATTTCATAAACATCGCAGGCAAATATTTATAAAACTTATCACTGCTCGTAGTAAGCAAATATACGTTACAATAATAATAGATTCACGTGTGATAAACCCGCAGATGAATTTGTAATATTGTTAATATCTTATTTTCCCGGAAACGGCAAGTATAAGATCAATAGTATCATAAATCCGTTGAAAAATGTCAATTGATCAAACTGTGCACGAGAATTATGGTTGACATTATGCGTAGTAACGTGTGTATTTGAATGACCTTTCTTAAGTTTCATATTCTTTACCACATACCTAATAATAATAATACTCAGAACTGATAAAGATAGTTTGTAGTGTGCGCAGGTGATTGCTCGTATATCATATATTTAACACAAACATGTTTTATATATGTAGTGCTATGCGAAATGGAAACATATTGTTGGACAGGAAATACAAAACAAATTTGGAGAGTAAACACAACGAGATTGTTACCAAAATTTAATACAAAGTTTTGTACTAAAATATTTACGGAACGGTATTTGCGTAAATATTCAAGTTACCAAAATGAGCCCGAAAAGTAATATAAATTCGATAAAATCTGTGCTATTTTTTTTTTTTTGAAAATCACTCGACCATGTCAAAATTAGTATTTTTGAAAGTTATGATGACATCGATATATTTCTTAATGGAAGACTCAGTTTAAATTGCGCCATGTAAGAATATTCTCTCTTTTATGTACAGGGTTATTCACATAACATTCTACACCCCTTAACTGTTCTTAAATATTTTTTAAAGTAGAAGAGAATGGTAAATACGACAGTTATAGGAAATTTTATTGCGATCTCAGACATGTATTTAGAAAAACAATTGAATCTCGCGTTTCGGAGATCTAGACCAAACTCATGTTTTTTCAAAAGGAACACCCTGTCAATTTTTCAATTTTTGAAATCTACGTGATTTTTCGATTACAACAATATATACGTATTATATCTTTGCTCTAGTAATTTGCACAGTATCGCCCTTTGAATTTTGAATATCAAACAAAATCAAGATCGCCATCGAAAATATGAAAAAATAATTACGAGAATTATTATAAACAGAGTATGTGGTATTTTTAATAGAATAAATACTCACCACTGGTCATCAGAAAATCCACACCCGGTTATACCAGTTCATCGACAAGGTCGTACTTCCATCTCAATGTTTGGTGTGGTATTTTTCGAAACTCACTTATTGGGCCTGTATTTTTTGAAGACGGTTTAACTCGACAGAAATATTTAGATCTTTTAAGGGCAGAGATTTCTGATTTAATAATCCAATTAAATGAGCCGATTATTGTTTAGCAATAAGACGGTGATCCAGCGCATAAATCAAATGTTGTCGAGCGACACTTAGATAATACTTTTATAGAGTGGATAGGTTCAAATGGAACTATTTTATGGCCGGCCAGAAGTCCTGACCTGACTCCACTGGATTTCTTTCTATGGGACACCTTGAAAGATCGGGTATATACGGAAACGTCAAAACGTCAAAAATATGTCGGGAGATCAGAGACATGAACGAGACTGGTATCTTGGATTACAAACGAAATTTGTTAAGGAGGTATTGCTCTCTATATTGCACAAAATAGAGGTATTAAATAACACCTTCTGTAATTTATAATTATAGTTTTTGATAAAATGTTATATTCTATCCAGAAACATGATTTTTAATATAACTATGATAACATCAAAAATAAAATATAATTTAAACTATCAAACTCTGTTTATAACAATTCTAGTAAGTATTGTTTCAAATTTCCCAAGGGTGATTTTGTTTGATATTCGATATTTCAAAGGGATACCGTGCAAACTACTAGAGCAAAGATATAATATGTATATATTGTTGTAATGGGAAAAGCATGAAGATTTGAGAAATCGAAAAATAAACAGGGTGTTAAAAAAATAACATGGACTAGATCTCTAGATCTAGACCATCTTTTTTTCTTCTTCGAAATGCGAGATTCGATTGTTTTTGTAAATACATGTCTGAGATCGCAGTAAAATTTCCTACAACTTTCGTATTTACTATTTTTCTCTATTTCAAAAAATAAAACTGTTAAGGGGGGTAGAATGTTATGTGGGTAACTCTGTACAATAAAGTAAAATAAAGGATAGGTTATGCAGAATTTTTGTGAGCAAGTGAATTTTTTAAGTCAACAGGAAATAAAAAACGTTAAAGGTCGTTGAAATAAATCAAAATCCTTCGTTCGCATTTAAAGTGAGCGAGCATTTAATTTAATTTAATTTTGAAGATTTAGTGTAAATAATGTTTTTCGATTCAATGACTACATTTTCACTTGCCTTATCGAATTATTGTTTAAATAATTTTTGAGTAATAATCCACACATTGAAAAAAACAAATAAATACAAAGCAAATATGAATTTTTTTTTGAGAAAAATTCTGAAGTTATTCAAAACGTCGGCGTCGTCCATTAATAATATGACATCGGCCTAACACCTAACACTTTGAATTAAACATTAAATAATTTGCTGGCTGATATTTTTCATTTCGATTCGAATTTATTGCTTCAGCTCTTGTAAATTATTTGATATATTAAGATAGATCCGCAATTTTAATTAATCCCCCCAGAAAATTTCCAAGAAGGTCAAACCAGGTGTACTTAGCGGTCATTCAGTTGAATTTCGTCACCCTATCTATTAACCAGGGGAAGTATTGACATGAGGCTTTAAAAAATAAATATACAGAAAATGATGTATCTACATACTCAATAACTTTTACATTTTGAGATATTCCAGTAAAATGAAGTGAATGATTACAATAGTAATTTTCAGTTGAAGGCAAACTTTAGGGACAATTGAATATCCTTGTTGCTTCAAAAGATTATAGAAATGTTGGGCATCACTTTGAATCTACTAGCGTTCGTCCTGTCAGTAAATGAAAAATTAAAGCATTGTAATAAGAAGCAAGCTCAAAAAAGTTTTGTTCTATCAAATATATATGCTTTTGATATCTTAAATAACCATTAAGTCTTAAATAATAAGAAGTCTACTATCAAAATACTATTGAGGCGTAAAATCATCGTGCTCTGATATACACCAAATTCTATTATGTAGTTTTTCTCTACTGCCACGCTACCCCTAAATTCGGAAAGCTTGTCGTACTGTTACAGTGGAGATAGGGATCTTTTACTTTTCTAATATGTAATAGGCAAGGGACAGTTACAGTTTAGATACCATCTAAGGGGGTGGTGTGTCTTCTACCTAAAATATCGCCTAAGCTTCTGTATAGTTTCTGTAACTCCACTGATATATACCAAACTTGCTAGAAGTTATATGTGATACAGTCAATGGTAATTTATTCCAGTGGTACCACAGTCGTAATTGCTCGACTAATATTGATTATGTCTCTGATTTTAGTCAAGTAACCAAGTGCGTTAAGTCAGCCTAGATCATTGCTGGTCCATTTCATAGTTCTAAACATCTTATTTGAAATTACAATAGCATAGGTGGAATACAAACATTTTTCTCCTCTTAAAGTTATTTGATATCCACTCCTTTCATTTCGAGTGATTACTTTATGGCGTATTTGTTATAAATCTTAATCACATATAGTATTTTGAAGCTACAGATATATAGTTAGAAGATGAATAAACCGCTTTTACAAAACTGGGAGATGCTTGCATCTCTGAACTCATATCATTTAAAATTAACATTTGAAAAATTAATTTAACTAACATTTATGGAATTATGCGATGAAGCATGTTATGTTAAAAAAAAGAGAATTCCATGATGAAACTAAGCATTAAGGTCATCATCATGACACTAAAGTGGATAATCGTTTTTAAAAATAATATTGAATATACATAGTATAACTTTTCTGAGTGAAAAATATTAAAGTGAGTGTATTCATATTTGCACAACAATGAAGAATAAAATTCGTTACTTCATACTATTCTGTTTATACCTAGAACCTTCATATCTGGAAAGATTATAGTACTAGATACTAATATTCATACATATTGTATGAATATCATATTGTATGTAATATCATATTGTAACCATACATACTGTCAGTAACATATAAGTCGGAAATCGAGAAAGGAACCACCAAACCGCCAAGCGGTTATCAAAGTAGTTCCCGAACAGCAAAGTTATTACATAATCGCTCTAGGAAACAACTACACCTCGGGCTAAAGCCCCGCCAGGCATTGAATTATACCCAGAAACGATCCCTTTCTCGTGTTTCTGCACGATCAGATAAGGTTTCAAAAAATAAAATCCGCCACAGGTAGGATTCGACATTTGTCCCGGATCGGAACCGAACGACATACAGCTGTTTCGAACTTATTAGTTCTCATCAGTGCCGTACACGGTACGCCGATTCAGGGCAAATGCCGAATGAACTTTATGGCGTATACATCTTTATCGATACGATCTCTGTCAGTAACATATAAGTCGGAAATAGAGAAAGGAACCACCAAACCGCCAAGCGGTTATCAAACTGTGGCGGGTTTTATTTTTTGAAACCTTATCTGATCGTGCAGAAACACGAGAAAGGGGTCGAGGATCGCTTCAGGGTATAATTCAATGCCTGGCGGGGCTTTAGCCCGAGGAGTAGTTGTTTCCTAGAGCGATTATGTAATAGCTTTGCTATTCGGGAACTACTTTGATAACCGCCTGGCGGTTTGGTGGTTCCTTTCTTCCGATCCGAACACCATTCCGATCCGAACCGAACGACATACAGCTGTTTCGAACTTGTTAGTTCTCATCAGTGCCGTACACGGTACGCCGATCCGGGACAAATGTCGAATCCTACCTGTGGCGGGTTTTATTTTTTGAAACATACATACTGTATGAATATATATGAAATTATAAGATATATGTAAATATATATTTTTTCATATTTAAAACTTTCCTGTTTAATTATTCAAGTTATTTAATTTATACCATCTAAACTTTTTTCTCTGTATTATGCCAAGATATGATATGTTGTAAGTGATGTAACGTTTTATTTACGTTGTGTACATGAAATCGTTTAATGCATCCTCTAAGCTGTTACAGTAAGGTAAGGTGTTAACCAAAGATAAGGTATCTTATTATCGATAATAGTTGATAAGATTTGCGTTGGTTTTTTCAGCTTGAGGGATACTTTTATACCAGTAAAAAAATAACACAATTGTATAGTAATAGTAATTGTGATATCTGTAGACGATACAGGTATTATAATTTTCTATCGTCCTATAATTTATTGTCTATTGTCCTATTGTCCATTAACTTATATTAATATTTAAGGAATTCAATGGAACTTTTCCAATATGATATTTAGAGGCATTTCCAAATAATTCTCCTTCACAAAATATAAATATTGCGAATAAAATTTAAAATGTTTGAATAGAACGATGCCAAACATATTACTACTTATGAGACGTACAATTAGTAATTGAGCTACTATTTACGTTAGATATGTAAATATGTATAGTGTCAGCATCACTTATCACCACCTTAACAATAGTAATTAAAAATTATCTATACGACGTACCTAACCTATTGTTAATTATTATTATTATCTTTGTTATACAGTTTTGTGACTCATTGGAAAGCTCTTGCAATATTCGTAAACATTAACATAAGTTAATGTGAATTGGATTGTATGGATTTTCTGAATAGGATCGATTTTCCAATTCTGTAGACTAGGATGAAGCATATAAATAACTAAAATAGCAATGGTAAAAAAATTAAATAAACTTCAGCCTTTAAAGTATTGAAAGTTTATGAAAAATATCGGTTCTTGCATTTGCGTTCTGATTATGCAAACATGATTCAATTTAGAGAATGACAAGAAACACATTTTTCATACATCTTGACAAGAAGCATTTACTTTTTACTAATTTACTAAAGTTTACTAATCTTTGAGTATCTTATTTTCATTGATTTAATTGTTATTTCCACGATTGAAATAGAAAATTATAAGTTGTAGTCGACATAGATATAGGCTAGAAGTAGACTAGGTGACATGTGTATAGGCTCTCTTTTTTTCTTAGTCTCATTGTCAGTAGTAATATTAGACTACCAGTTGTAGCTGGCTGTATGGTCCATAACACATACCACAAAGTTATAAAGACACTTTCTTAACAGATCGCTCTTAGAATGTGATATATCCTCATTATTAAGTTCCATATTCTACATCTGTTATTCCACTCCATTATATCTCCACTCGAAGTACAAAATAAAAATTTTTGTCGACGAATACTGAATTATAGAATGGTTTACATGAACTATATTCAATATAACTGAAATCGTAAAATGCATATTAATGTAATTCATCTTCTGTGAAGTAAATTAGAAATCGTGATTAAATAAAAATACTTAATAGCTCACATCGATTGAAATTTCAAGAAATAACCAAACACTTTTCTTTATGTAACATATGTTTTGTCAGTATATATTTTCATTTATTTTAAGTGTCTATTGACTATTCTATTTATCCAAGTTATCGTCATATTATATATTAATAATCTTTCCAAAGATTTAAATAAAATTTATAAAACACTTAAAATAAAACTAAATCTGCGTAGGAAAAGTTACATATATGTATATATATATATATATATCTATGTGAATAGATTCCCAAAAATTAGGTATCCAGTTTTTCCACTAATAAACAAAAATTAACATTTTTCAATCGTTATAATAAAATAAATTGTTTCAAGAAATTGATCGAGGAAGCTGTTACTCTGTGGTAGTTCATGATTCCAATGCAATTAAATAGAACAACTATTAAGTTTATACCACTATATTTATACAAAAAAATAGTATTTCTTTGTGTAAATATAGTGGTATAAAACTTAGAGTTGTTTCACCCAATTGTGTTGAAAATACATTGTAGTTTTCTTATTTTATATAAATAAGAAAATAAAATTGAAAAATATTTTCAAAATTCCTTCAATTTCTTCAATAGAAAGTATATGTAGATCATGTTTACATCAAATTTAATTTATTTTAATAATGATAATACAAATAAAGCAAATAGTTTCTATTGCATCACCAACCTCTGTCACAGTACTGTCTCTTCTTAGCTATGGTAAAGTCTGTTATAGCTTATGGGAGAATATTTTCGTTACCCCTTTGACGTCTCTCTAGACTGAATAATTGAATAAAAACTGTGTTAAACTAAATGCATTAGGTACTTTTGAGTTGAATATAAATTCATGTGAGATGAAATCATATTTGTATAATGAGCAAGCTTGACTATAGGACGATAAATTAAATAACAACAACTTTTCAGTATATTTAAATCATATTAAATAAAAATAAATGTTACAGAAATCTGTCTCATTCTTACAATTTCCTGTACAAAATATTAGCATATCCACATTTCCTACTACAAGCAATATAAATAAAAGTAAATAAATAAGTTCTACTATATCTATAAATGCAAATGTTAACTGTACTGTAGACAAAACCAAACCAAACCGGGACAAACCACCAAACGCACAATTCGAGGCATACATACGCCGATATACACTAATAGTGCTCAGAACTAGTCAGGCCATAGATTAAAAAGAAATAGCCTGGGAATATCGTTCCAAACCGTGAAGGGTAGTTTTTAACTCAAACTCTATGGTAATCATTAGTTCATTGCACTCCGTAATCCATTTCAGTTTATATACTTGAATATAATAGACAAATGATAATCTTTCCTGGTTCATTTTAAAAAAGTTCATATTTCTTTTGAAAATTTCAGTTTTAAATTAGACCATGCACATTCGGGATACATGGACTGTTAACATTTAAAATATACTGTTTTAACAGTCCGTTACAGTTTTAGTTCGTTATATAGTTTTAAATTTTAATAAAATTTAAAATAGGTACTGTTATCCTATGTTTTTTTATATTTTTGATACAGCTTTGTTCATTTATTTTTATTTAGTAACAAGACAATTAAATTGTATTCCTTATATGAAAATATATAATTAAACGATGATCTTATGCAATCTTAAATTGTGTCTTCTTATCATGACCTATTTTTCTTATTTTTCATTAGAAAGGGCTCGTTAGGAGTACTAGTAACAACTGATAGATTTATATTATTACTCGTATAACCATTTTCATGTTATGTTATGTCTAACTTGAATACCATAACTGAATATTCTATTTAATATTGTACGTCTTATTGTTTAATTTTGGGACATACTTAGCTCTATATATGCTATAAAGTATAAAAAAGCAATCATGTTATAATGCCACTAACATGAACATCAGTTCTCTTTTTTTTGACAAAATATGTCTTTGTATTTGTTTGTTAGTAATAGTAACTGCCATTTACATTTGTTATGTGGATAATTTTAAAGATAAGAAACTAATCCTAATGTATTTTTTTTTCTAATTTTGTAATTCAGATATAGAGTAAAATATGTTAATGTAATTATTAAAGAACTTTTAATGCAAATATGCATGAGTATACAAACAGGAAACCTAAGATCTGCTAATACAAATTTTAATTACCAACATAGTTTTTGATTTAATAAGATGCGAATATAATCTATATATAGATCTATGAACAGTCTATAGATTGTTGGTTTAAAATGATTAACTCTTCATCTCTTCTTCAACTTTTTTTTTGGGATGACGGATTACCCTTAAGTGCGTAAGTGACGTAAACAATGAATTAAAAAAATTCAAAAATATTACCTTCATTGAATGTTTGATAACAGAATGCCGTCATACGACAAAAATGTTAAATATCTTTCTGTTAACTACTAATATAATTACCTTTAAAAGGATTTATCAACAATTGTTCATTTTGAAATAGAATATTATCAAAAGGAACTGCTCTCATACCTTCAGATTTAGTTTACTTCATATGCGATTTTTATTGAATTTCCTTACAACACAACATGCTTCCTCAAGTTTTTGACAGAAAAACTATAAAGTAATAAGAGGGCAGGTTTACGTAATGCTGCTTGTAGCTTCTAAATCTAAATCGCTTATAAACACATTCTTCATAAATAAGATAAAATACATTTAATATCATTTGTTATTTAGTGTTCTGCGGATTTTAATAAATTATTTTGTACAGTACGCATTTTCATACCGATGACATTTTGCGAAATTTCGGCGCGCCACTGTCTTAGGTAACTAGATATTAATGCAGGTATTGTTGAAGAACTACCCTTGTCAAGCAACCCTTATACCGGCCCGGCTGCATCCTCAAACGGGCCATTGTAACCGCGGGAAAATATAACGTATTTTCTCCTATTTTTTCTTCAGATTAGAATGTGGCTTAATGAGAATATTTTGGATAAAGGCTGGAGTCGTGTTCTTTCATTAATGTATTACGGTAGAGAGATAACTGATATTGCCATCATTTACGGCGGCAACTGACATTAACATTCATACTTACACTGACAGATCGGATAGATTATTACATTGACAGGTTATTCGTACTTACACTGTAGACAATGTAAAATTGTACAATTTTTATTATTAGACATAATTGGCGAGTAATCCTTTTGGCGAAAAATTTTATTTTATTTTTGAGAAAAAAAAACAATTTTTATTTCAAATGTACACAACGACCGTCATCAGTTTCCTTACTTAAAGCAATTAATGAAAGAAAAAAAGACAATGATAGACTATATATTAGCAAATAAATGACGCTTATTACAAAAATATTTGTAAATTAGATAGTGTCATAAATAATCAATTATATTAACTTCAGCGAAAGAATTTTGTTTTTGTGTTTATGTGAACTATCTCCGCTTATATGTGACAATACCCATCAATCATCATTATGTATAAAAATTTCAGATTACTAAATTTCAGATTACCGACGAATACATTTTTAAAATTTGTCTTCGTGCTATAGATGTGAAAAAATATATTTTCAGAAAAACTGAGTTTCAAAATTTATATAATGTTTTACGTAGTTTACATAGTCTTTTTGATAACGTTAATTTACTCTATTAAGGTATATGTTATTCCTTATTGTTTAATACAAGTATTTGATAACAAAAATATTTGACCCACTATACACCTATCATTATTAAATATAGTTAACATGCTATCAAATTTAAAACACCAAAACTAACTGGGCTTGAAAAATAAGAAAAAGGTAAAAGATAAGAAAGTCTAGTAAAGTTTCAAATTAAGATGACATATTGAACACATTCAACTGATGATAGGCAAGAGTATAAAGATGATTTAAATATGAAGTATTTCTGGAACGGTGTTCAATAAAAGAATGTCTACATAGTAATACTGAACCCAGTCTAATGCTACGGTGGGTCATCTAAGACAGTAATAACTTATTACTTGATAAACAGTACTGACTTATTACTTGATTAATAGTAAACCTTTTCTAATATTACACAGTACATAACTATAATATTATATATCACTAAACAAATTTTAGTAATATGTGCTCTTATTATGATAACGTAGACGTTTCCAATATAAAATTAAATAAAAGACCTACCTTGAATTGTAATAAATTCAGGGACAATGATGTACATGATGCCTTAGAAGAAGCTAAAATGCAAAATGACATTAGGCCATTACCATATTTCGAGTTCTATAATCAAGGATTGTAGATATATTTATGTTCAATCTCCTTTGATATTGCTTAAGTTAGCTTTTAAAAGAATACGTATATGTTTGAACTATTGCTCGCATATTGATCCTGTACCTGTAAGACTGGCGATAACTTTTAGTTTAATAATTACCAGTCTAGTTTACTATTTTGCAACCTTATAAAACTATTGCAGATGTTATCATATAATCGATGTTATGGAATAACATTCAACACCAATTAATTTTGCCTTTTTGCCAATGCTCTTCTAATGCATTTGATAGCCGACCCATATGTTGATCTAGAATACGCTGAGTTTTCTAAAACTTATAATATGATAGATAATGGATTAATTTTGTGTAAGTTATTTTATAAACTCTAATTTTGTTTTATATCCTCATGATCTAGAAATATACTATGCTGTCAACGTAATGTCAACATGCTGTCAAACCTGATGTAGAACTATATCAAATTTCGATTTCTTTCGACTACTTCCTTCCCATAGACTTCAATATATATTTAATTGGAAAAAGGTCAGGAATAGTGATGGACATGGAAGATAATTGACTTGAGAAGCTTCCAATAAGCTTTTGTTGTTCCGCCTTCTTAAAACTACGTGCAGTAATATGTCATCACATTTATCTTTGTTTTCGTGATAACCAATTTTCCCAATTATCAAAATTATACGTGTTTGTACACTACACATCAATTTAAATGAAGAAAGAATCAATAAAGCAAAACTAAACCACGGACACTGTGACTACTTCTGATAATTGTAAGTATAGAGTTAAAGACAAATTGTGATAAAATAAAAAGTATCAACTATTTTGGCAGCTATCTTTAAAATAATATTAGTGTCTTTTTGCAAAGTAGTGAGGAAGTGAACTAGTGTAGAAGTGAAGGTTTTGAAGCTTGCAGAGTTTCGTCAATAAATACCACTTAAAACACTTAATTGCAACGTTGCTTTTTCTATATTGCTTGCAATTAATACATGTATGTATATATATATATATATATATATATATATATATATATATATATATATATATATATATATATATATATATATATATTTTTTTTTTCTTTTTTTTTTTTTTTGACATCCGCATTTGATGTCTGACAAAACTTTTATTTGGCAAATTGCTTCAGTTTTCTGAACTCACATGGCACATTAAAGGATTTCTTAAACATACTGAACAAAATGTGAACTTTATAAGAGCATTACTGGTCCAGATATTTCAATTTCTCATTGGCAACTTGATAAATAGCATTATTCTTATATTTCGTTTTTAGTATTTTCGTTCAATAACACTCCTTGATCCCTCAACATTTTTTTATGTTTAAGTGTATTTTTTATATTCGAACGGATGTAAGAAATATACTGACTTTTCGACATATCGATGATTTGATTTTTGTTTCGAAAACGTTAGATATGTCATTTATAATCTATCCACCAATCTATTATATACAGAATACATAATAATTGTACCACCATAGGTATACATTCTGTATTGTGTTTACAGATACGAGCTATCGAATATTGTAAAAGCATAATCTTGCTATTTAAAATTTTAACCGTTTAAAATATTAAATTATTTACAAAAATAGGGCGTCGCATATATTTGTAAATAATATATGAGATATGATTGTCTAAACTATAGTGTTTTGTCAAATAAACATTATGTTAAGATAAGTGGCCCATTTTGTATAGAAGATAAGAGACATGCACGAATGCATTCACCACTGTAAAAGGTCCCCACATATTTGATCAGTTTCATTACAACATAAAGTTTTTAGTATTTGTATAAATATGTTTGCGTTACGGATTCTTTTCTAATATCAATTTTATCACAACATATCTTTCATCAAATATTTCCAAAATTGCACAATAATTTCGTAAATATTTTATTCAGAACATAAAAACATATTTAACCGTTGCAATGACATAAATAGTTGCCAAACATTTGGAGTGAGTCATAATGAATGGAATATTCTTTGGCTTAGAATGTGGAGATGTAATTAAAATTATTTAATCAAGATGTCCTAATTTCTTAGGTATAACATGTTACGTTTAATATTGACAATGATATTTTGCATATAACGTTTACATCGTTATCTTATCTAATACAGTTATTTACATTCAATATATCAAATGGAAATACTACGATTTATTTCTTTTAATATGAGTCCCCATTTGTTGTACGGTACGGAACTGTATTCGATGCACTACATACTGAAAATCTATTTTCAATACAGTTTGCACAATTTTTGTAAAATAAACATAACTTTAAAAAAATACTATAAACTTGAGTACAAAAAGTGTAAAAAATGCATTTATATAACGAAATCCAAATTAATATGTAACATGTATTGTGAATCATTGATATATCCATTTGACTACTTTTAAATGGTTTCCTGTACAAATTTTTAAGTAGCTTAGTATAAGCCTTGTACGTAGAGTCGCTTGATTTTGTTAGCGAGACTTTACCGCCATATATGTGCGTACACGTGGGGATTGTGAGTCGGTGAATCAGCCTCTCTGCATGATCATTGGACTTTCTCAGTAGTTGTTAAACATCCATTTAGTGGTGTATTTTGGTATGAATATTCTTGCAGTAAATAATTGATTATGTCGAATATACGTATGGTTAAAAACGGTCCATTATTGATCGAGTAAATAAGTTTATTTGAGGATTTACAGGCTTTAAATACGATGGTGCAAAAAACATAAATCTGAAGGGCTGAATATATACTTGGGCTTAATTTTTAATGCAATTGTGACTTAATTAAAGCATTGCAGGCATATGCACCGTCTGTGTGAGAACAAATTTAAAATTATAGAAACTCTGAATAACATAACAAATTAATTGATATGTGTTAATACCGCATGATGATGATACAAACTTATTTTTCATGAGATATAATTTCTGTTTATGTAAAGTGAGAGTTCACTTTTTAACAGTGTATAGTAACCCACATACATAAGTTGAACAATATGTTACTTATTTAAAAAGTACTAGATTTAAATAATATTAACTGTATAAAATTCAGATAAACTTTATTCTCTAAAATTTCTTTTTATATATAAAACAGTTAATTAAAGCGCTTATCTAAAGTAACTATTTGAGATTTTGATTCAATATATTGAAAGTGTCTTATGTTGATACAAGTAAGATATTATGTACAAACATATACCTTTAAAATTTGTGACATACCAGGAATGTAAACATGAAACTAGAATTTGCCCATAGATGGCTTAGCTGCTAATGTAGTTAACGTCATACAGCGTCATTGGCGTCATTTTCTTGTGTTTATATCTGATAAAGGTTTTTATCTCACAACAATACAAGTTTCATACAACATAATTTTTAATAGCGTTGAACATGTCGAATTTTGTGGCTGGAAACTCCGATTTACTTTGATTTTCTGTTACCATTTGAACAAAATTTTTGCAAGATCACATCGAATGCTTGTCGAAACCTACGGTGAGTATGCTCTTATTAAATTACAGTGCTTTGAGTAATTTAGAAAATACAAGTGGCAATTTTGACGTGAGAAACGAAGAACATGGAAGACCACCGAAAAAGTTTAGCGAATTGCAAGCATTGTTGGATGAGAATGACTCTCAGACCCAACAAGAACTCGCAGATCAATTAAATGTGATACAAGAAGTCATCTCCATATGATTGAAAACTATGGGAAAGATCCAGAAGATGGAAAATGTGTTCCACATGGACTGAATGAAAGGCAGCCGGAAAACCAAAAAACTATTTGCAAAATGCTGCTCGCCAGTCATTTCTCTATCGAATTGAGACTGGTGATGAAATGTGGATATATTTCGAAAATCCTAAGCATAAAAGATTATTAGTAACTCCAAGCGAATCATCGACATCGACTGCAAGGCCAAATCACTATGGACAAAATACATGTTCTATGTTTGATGGGATCAGAAGGGTCTGATCGTGTGATCTATTAGGAGCTACTAAAACCTGGCCAAATTATTAATACTGAACGCTACCGACAACAAATGATCGATTTGAATCAAGATTTGCGTGACAAACGACCAGAATATCAGAAAAAGGCAACACAAAGTGATTACTACTTATTTGCATTGATAGGACACGCATTTTTTGAGCAGGGCTTCACTTCTTACGAAAATGTACGAAAATGCTCGATAACTGGTTTGCTCAAAAGAGAAAGAATTTTTTTCGCATGGAATCCACAAATTGTCAGAGAGAAAATGTATAGCTAGCAACGAGCAATATTTCGAATAAAATATGTTCTATCATTTTCATACAATAAACGTGTATTTTCTATACAAAAAATTACTGTTTTATAGTTACATACCTGGTACATTATTAATGAATTTAAAGAGTGTTATAAATTATTTATGATATAAAAATATTGAATATAATTGATTAATTTCATTTTGAAAAAAATTACCTTTCCGTTTACACTTTTCCAAAATTATCCAGAACATTTTACAAAATTGTGGTATAATATGTCTATTTCTTATGGAGGTATTAAATTATAATGTGAAATTTGAAGGATTATTTAGTTATTATTTATTGTTTTAGCTTAAAAAGTTATTACATGTTTACTTATTCACACAATAACATTACAAGATTGTTCAATCCTCCCCAAATCTGTATCTCCTTAAAATAAAGAATACCTCAACATAAAGAATAAATTTTATGTTAAACGTAGCCCCTTAAACAAATTTTTCAGTGTACAACACCAAATGAGGTCAAGACAGTTTCAGGTCTAGTCGTAATTTAATTACATTTATTAATATTTTTTGCTGGCTCTTACACTACTAGTACTATTACTTAACGATATTACAGGCCATAAAGCATTACTAAATTAAAAAATATTTGTTCTCAGTTAATTCGTAAAATGAAAAGTATAATATTAAATAAGTTAATTGTTTTCTTAAAAGATAATTTCATTGTGTATCATTATAACTCTAACCAAATAGATTAATGCAAAAAAAATTGATAATCCAAGCATGCCCTAATTAAAGACCGGAAATTTAAAAATAGATTATACTAATGCAAGTTAGTAGTTCTGCATATACATTAAATAAAATACTCAACTATGTCCTAAATTGGATAATTAACGTTCTCAGTAACGGGGGAAAATATTTAGTTGAAATACTTTAATGGATAATAAAGCGGTATTTTTTGAAGAGATCTTATCATCGTATCGTTTTAATTATCATGCTTTCCCTTATACTAGTAAAACGAAAGATAATGAATAGGGTCGTTTAAAAACTGCCCATTTAGAGCTGATAACCTAAACAATGCAACTGATTTTCCCATAAACATCACACGTGTACATAAATAAATGCACGTGAGTATCATAACGTTTTTATGCATATTAACTTCATTGCATCTATTTGAACTTGGACATTTTCTGGGAACCTAGTCATTAAATTAAAGTTTTATACTCTGTAGATAATATGAGTCAATATTATCATTCTTACATTGGTTTAATTCGATAGCACTAACTATTTCATAATAGATATCATAGGGAATATAAAGATAATTCTGTTCTCTACGAAACAATAATTAACCGATTAAGTTTTTTATGATATTCTGGGTACAATTTAATTACGAAAATCATTGCATGGCTATAATAATAATAAATAGTTATAAAAAAGTATTTTTGATAAAATATAAGAGAAATCTTTGATAACCATCTTCAAACAATACAAAAATCGTAGAAATGGATAGATCGCTGGGTAGGATAAACACTAGAGTTGTTGGACAGTTGAGGGATTATTTTAGTTGAAAAATTTAGAAAAAAATATTATTTGTATATATTTACAAAAACACATACCAAATGAATACTCAAATTTCAGGCTTTAATCCTTTGCATTTACATTTAAGAAAATAGTACATATAAAATAAATCTGTAGTCTCCAATATAAAACCCAACAAAGTACAGTTAATGGACACATTTTACAGTTATTGGACAAAGAAAATATAGTTATTGGACGTAATTTCTATAAACCAGTTCACTGGTAAATGGAACGAAAAATACAGATTTTTAACAATGGAATGCACAAACCCAAGAGGACTAGCTTAATGGACATATCCAATGCAAAAAAAAACAATTAACAGTTATTTTTCTTCTGCTCTGTACATAGAATAAAGATCCATTGACGTCATTAATGTCATCCTTTACGCTCTTAATTAAATCATCACCACAATTAGTCATCTTCCTTCATCGTCTGGTATATGCTCACGATGTTTAGTAGGAACACAGGATCCATGGAAATGTTTTTAGCAATTAGAGCATGTTACTCATGTTTTTGTCATTTTCTTGAGACACACACCGCAAATAATATCGGTGTTTTGCTTCTTTTTTACTTGTTCCTCTTTTCTTTCCTCCCGTTTATTTTTCTTTGCTTCATTTTTTTTCTCTTGTTGAAATTTTGGAGCTCTCTTAGCTACAACAATTTTGTTGATACTTCTCTGAGTTAGAGCATGTGGCGTCCTTTCTATATTGCGCTTATTTTTCCTGTTCGGAGATTTGGGCCACGCTAAAAATGAATGACGAGCAGCTAGGATAAATCTCTATTATATTCGGTGGTGTTGGATGAATTCGTGTGGTAGAAATCAGACTTCTATGAGGACTTGAAAGAACTTCATTTGCTGTGTTTGACTACGATGAAGGACCTATATTTTGATTTTGACAGATGGTCGACAAATTAAAATAGGAGTCTTTTGTCGAAATTTCTTTATTAATTTCACTAGTCAAAATAGATGATTGCTGAAAATCATCAGTAGTTTTAGCTATCTTCTCAGTCTCATTGAAGTATTTGCACAGTTGACGAAGTTTTAAAAAATACTCATTGCCTTTTCCATCAACCTGTACGACCTGTTCAATTTATCTATGCAATAGATTTAAATGCATAGTGTAAAAAGGGCATGATATCTATGCAAAGTGTAAAAAGTTTTTTACACTTGAGATCTTCCAAATTTCTGGGAAAGCACCTTTTCCCATACTAGATATCCAACTTACTAAACGTTGTTTTTCATCTTTAGACATACGGTGTAGGTCTAAAAGTATCCTTGCTGTTGGGATGTTTAAGCTTAAAATGAATTGTAGACTTCGGAATGCCATGTTTTGTAGAAACTGCTTGCATTGACAATTTCTTGTCTTGCAGCTCCTGAAGCGCCAATTTAACTTTTTCCGAATCATAACGTTTTCGCTTTAGCATCCTATACCTCAGATTTCTGAAAAATATTTTATATGTATTCTTCAGGATCTCATACAGCAACCGTACAAAAACTGTTTAAGATAATTATTACTGAGAATCTAGTAATTGGACACACTGTCCAATTATTAAAAACAGATTAATATTTTGTATGTTATTGGACATGAACTAATTCCCCTTTTCAGTTCATATACACACTTTACCAATAAATAATACATATAATCAACGTCTGAACTTACCCTTGAATGGAGAAGGATGCTATTATGAATCAACATATGTTGACTATAATGTCAATGCGATTTTTTTGTCCTTTAAAGAATAATTTACTAACTAAGAATTTGCCGTCACATAAACATTTGATGAACACTTAAACACACCAAACTACTTTTAGGCGCGATTTTTCTATAACTACATCAAGAAAACGGCCGGTGCCTACATCCATTAACCAGTAGCCACAAATAGTGCGTAGGGGACTTAAATGTAGGTAGAATTAATGCAAGTGTCCATTAACAGTAGACTGTCCAACAACTATGGTGTTTACCCTACTTGGTGAAACATTCTTGACTAGTAAATGAAAGAAAATACTTGGTAGGTTTCACATTTACATTTTTGACGAAATTTTAGTCAAAAATATATATTACTGGGTTAGGTATGTGGATGATATCTTTTACATTTGGACTGGATCGGATAGACATCTATGTATACATGTATTTTCTAAATTACATTAATTCCTTTTATTCAAACATCAAATGTTTAAACAGAAAACCTAGGCTCACTAAATTTTTAGACTTAACCCTGTTATTTATTTTAGACTTAAAAATTTTTAGACTTAAAAATCAAATAATAAAATCACTTTCGACATTTATAGAAAATCTGCTTATTCAGATACATTACCTCATGAAAACTCAATACAATTAAACAGCATTAAATTGAGTTATTTTCAATGAGTACATAGACTTTTATCTTTACCCTTAAGTAAACAAAATTATAAAAAAGATATTTTCACGTTAAAGACAATAGCTAACAATAATGGTTATAACGAAAATCTGACAGACAATCTTATAAACAAGAAACAAAAGAAAATCATCTTAAAGCATTTCTATTCGTTTCTAGATGAAAATGATAACAAACAATATCACTACATAAACTTTGCTTCAAATAAAGTATGTAATAGATTAAGAAAACGCAATATAAAACCTATAAGTGTAAATAAAAATAATTTACACTCATTGTTAGTAAATAATATATTAGAAAAAGTTCAGAAATAGAAATATAATAGAAATTTCAAAAAAGTGGCGTTTATTAAATAGAATGTAATGATTGTGACTCTATTTATATCTGTCAATCAGGTTGTCCTATAAAAAAGCATTATGATGAACACAGAAAATCTATTTTAAATAAATAAAAAATGCACTAAAATTGCAGAGAATTGTATAACGAACAATAATTTTCCTTACTACCCAAAAATAAAACTTTTATATAATGAGCGTAAAGGCAGAATATTAGATTTATTAGAAGTATTAGAAATAAAAAAAGTAATAACCAGTGATCAAACAGATTTTGGAATTTCATCACTAAGAAAAGCCGCCAAATGTCACCAAATGTTGTTACCTGCCTGTATAGACTGAATTTTGTACTTATTTAATTTAGTAAAAGTTTATTTGTTACTCCTTGAGAATGGCATAAAAGCCGAAACAATTCTTAGAAATATACTTTAAAATTCTTGTGAAACATACCAAGTGTTTTCTTTCATTTTCTAATACAAAACTCATATGAGAATCATGGAATATATACGAGAATACATTTCTAGAATTTACAGCAAAATGAATAAAATACATTGCTAAATAGAATCAGGTTGTTAGCTACATATATTGAACATTTAATTTTTGTAAAAACTGTTTTCCACAAAAAAATCAAATATGTATTCAAGCGTTCATTTTAACAATTAATTACAAGCATAGGATGGTGATATACATATATAGTACAAAAATATAAAAAATTTAGAAAAATTAATATATTTTTTATAAACAATTTTCCCCATGACAACTAAATTATCAAATAGTATCGCTATATACAGTAGAGGATTTGATGAAAATCGTTTCAGTATTTTGTACTACGCAACTACGGAACCAAAAATTACTTTCATAAATGTAATTTTTCTGGAATTCCTTTCTCGATTTAACAGATAATATCTTAATGAGTAATAGATAATATAAATTTTCAAATCTAATAGCAAAATAAAATTGCTATTACTATTGCTAATATTTTATCATGAGTAGTAACGTATGGATTCTATAAATGAACCTAAGTATCTACCAAATCAGACATACCAGTTAATGGAAAATGAAAAGGATTCGCGTTAGAAATAACTTCTTGAAGTTAGTAGGATCGATAAACCAAACATTTCATGTGTAGTTGTGTAGCATTTGGAAATAATGATGCTTCAAAGGTAAAAAATAAAAGTCGACAAAACATAAAATAAATATTGTTATATTATAAATTTTGTAATATTGCTATTTCTCCTTTATTTCTTACAGTATTTATTATTATTTTTCGTACGACCAAAGGTGATTAAATAGAGTTTGCACATTTACAGTTGTTTTTATAGTTGTTTTTCATTTATAGTTGTTTTTTATTTTTGAACTAAACAGAATGGAACACATCCACCAAGAAAGTGAGATAAATCAGATTTCAATTGCCATCAATCTAAGAGGAAACTTTATTAATTTTTTTTCAGTGCCAAATGCAACTCGAAGTAATTAATTGGACATCTTAATCGAACCAAAGACGTGGAAAATATATAATCGTTGTTTTATGTATAGTTCTTTTTTCTTTTTTGGTGATAATGGAAATTCTGACATAATGTTAGGTTATTTACAACTACTGCACGTGTTAATCATTCATGTGGTAACTTTTACCTACCGTCGATACGATAAACTGAGAAATTTCCTTCCAGATGTAATCAGTATAGCTACTACCTCTTAACTAGAATGAATAGTATTTGCCACATTAATGTATCACAGTTAGTTACTTATGTTGATTACGTACATGTTTTTGAGAAACATTTCTCACTAAACTTATGGAAAAGTATGTTACTTATGTCACCAGTTGCTGCTGATATGTGTAACACTATTTGATCAACTTGTCTTAATAGTAATTAACATGAAGAAAAGTCAATAGCAGTTAACTATTTTGAATGGGGAGATATTTGGCTGGGAATTCATTTGGGTGCCATAATTAGTTATAAGTTTATACTCAATGATTTAAATGGTTATAAGGCAAGTACATAGTTAAGTAAATTTTGATTTTTAGATAAAAATCTAGTTAATCAGTAGGATAATGATAATTACATCGTTTTATGTTATTATGATCCTTCTATTGATTTAAGTAAAAGAACGGTGCTATGCTTGTTATTAACTAATTCTTTGAATCTTAGAATTTATAGCTAGCTAAGTTTTATAGAAATTCAGTCATATAAAGAACCTGCAGTAACACAAGTGTAATTCATTGAGTAATGTGTAATCTTCAAGTGTTGGTGGAAAAGTGGTCTTCTGTTTTCTTTAATTTTTTATGTTAACGTATAAATGCTTTAACTTTTTTTAATTTTTATATTCTATGTGTAGGTTTTGGCATATTTCTCTTAAGTTCTCACATACAATACACAGAAATAATATAGATAAGTAGGTACATCTATGTAGAGATTATAGACATTTGCTTTACAGATAGTGACTAAAAAAGTGAAACATTAAAGTATTAAAAAAACTATTTTATTTCATATTCATTGACCGAAATCCCTGGAAACAGAAAACAGTCGAAATATCATTTTATATTAACGATCAACGTTGAGGCACGAAGCCTTACTAACAGCTGATAAGTGTTAAATTATTATGAGTATTAAATTAATCATCATAGGTAAAATAGCAATTTTGGTACGAACAGATTAATCTACATAAGTATTTATCACCATTAACATCATGCAAACATGTGCATGTATAAAGATTAGCTTGGCATCTCTTTAGGTACGTATAACTCGTTTTCCTTTGAATGCAAGTGTACATGAGATGGTATTATTATATTTTTGTTAAGACATTACATAGATAGTATCCATTAACAAGAGATGACATATATCTTCCTCTTTTATATATTTCTATATGAAAACGATTTTTGCCTTAGTTCATTTAGAAGAAATCAACACAACAGGAACCACAATTTCCAAAACTTAATATTCATTGGTTAAACATAAGGATCGTTTCATGATTAAGAATTTACCACAGCATCTCAGGAAATTCTTTTCAAAATTTTGATTTCAATTAATGTAAAAATAAATTTAGAATTGATTGAGTGATTAACTGCGACGAAATATGTTGTACAAAATTATTTTCACTATTTTTCTATTATTCTAAATATATTTTATTAATACTTTTAGTTGCAGTTCTTTAACTTCGTCAACTGAGAACATTTTAAGAGACTCCTTATCCTTAAAATGGATAATATTTCGTCCGATGTTGTTTTTTAAACCAAAAATAATTTTATTTTAAAGCCCCAAGATACTAATAAACCCAACACAAAATATGGAGAAGATTAACTGTGAATATGTCAACATATTCACAGGGTTAGGTAGTATATACTTATGTTTATTACTTTTCCGCACTCTAGTATACGCGGATAAGTAATGTAATCGTGTACAATTTTTTTTAGGGTTTATTTTTCGCTTTTCGACCTATAATAAATAAAATGGTTTTTAAACCATCTTGAGTGTGTGTGTCGTTGTCGTCGTTGTTGTCGTTGTTGTCGGCATTTATTCGTGCTAGCACGATAACTCAACTAAATCGTGTCGGATCGATCGCGTGTTGACTGATTCTGATTGGGGACGTCTCCCAGACGACACCTATTGATTTTGAGGTAGATAGGACACATCCCACCCTGTTTTTTATTAACCAATATTTTTTTATTAACCATTTAGATTATCTCTACTGCTCTCAAACAATTATATATGTTCTATATATACACACTATACTTACAAGTATAGTATAAATATACTATATTTTACTATACTTTTATAAGTAAAATATGAATATACTATACGTTTATAAGTATACTATACTGTTGCCATATTTTCTTCAGAATTGCACAATCGTTCAATCTTTGGTAAATACTTGGAAATAGTATTCTTTATGTCACTGCCTCAAAGATCTGGTGTCAGAGTATTGCTTTCTATTTACAAGTCAATTAAGTATTGCTAAATATTAACCACAATTTAGGAAACATTAGTCTATTGCCAATATAAAGCAGTATTAACATTTAATTTTTATAGAGTAATTACACCTTTAATAGCAATTAAAGTAATTATACTTCTAAGTACTAGAGTAAGTACACCTGAGTCAAATAATTTATATACATTATCTGAAGTTCAAGTTAATTCATGGTATAACATATAAGAAGTGGAAAGTTTCATGTTTATTTATTTGTTTGTACATATTTTCGTGCATCTACATATATATTATGTACAAAATAGCTTATTCTCTTGCATATACTCGTATATGTATGTACAAAAATTCTATATTTGTAATAAATAATACCGAATCTCGAACACTATTTGTTGCAAATTGGCTTGATTTTGTGCCTAATTCAATTTCCAATATAAATGACGTAAAAAACCATGTATACGTTTCTAATACGAGTTGACCTTCGCCCGCAAAGGAGTTTTATCCCAAACTGCACCTCCTAGAAAGTGGTTGGGTGGTATTGATTTTCAATATGCTTTTGAAGAAAATTGTCACACATAGATTTCTACAAGTTGTGGTATGTTACTACAGATAATTGTATGTACTTTAATAAAGTGAAACGTTTTCACAGAACTCGGTCAGTATTAATAACAAAATCAATATAAAGTCAATGTCAAGGTATCTCGAACTACGTAAACAAACTTGAAAATGGTTTTTGCGAAAAATCCAATCAACATAAGGTTACACTCAATAACACATAGTTCATACGAGCTAAATTATAATCGAAGAAAACGAAATGCACTGTGACACAGTTCATACAACGCAGTATCGGATTATCTCGTATCAAAAGTTTATAGTTCCGACTTAGAACATGCTAGGCATTTGGGGCTCCAAAGGGGATTGCAAAATTTTTAGTTGGTTTGTTTACTAAAGCTAATAATTAGCTTTTGCGACCATCAAGACTCGCTTCTGTGGGGAATACACCTTCTCATTATGTACGTATATGGAAAGCGTGGTACGTACCTAATTTTCTTTTACTTATTCCATGTTATTGATATACAAAAGTTCTTTAATATAACCCCTACATGTCTATATGGAACACAATGTAACGCAGTATTGTCAGTGAGAGTAAACCTAAAAATAATTTCATGACATTTTTAAATAAGCCAAATAAATGTTGTCAATATAATATCGTTATATTTTTCTAACAGATGACGATATATGTTTTAATTGGGTTGTATGCATTTGATAAAAAAATCGTTCCATTTCTATTAACCTTGTTAAAACGAAATTATAAACTTATTATACCTACTATTCTGGTAAAGCAGTTAGTTTGGTCTAGATTATACTAAACATATAAATGAGAGTAATTCTGTTATACCTGTATCTAATGAGTCGAAACATTGTCGAACTAAATTATACAAATTTAAATCTTTATCGTTCGATTCGAATTCGAAATAATGTAGTTTAGAGTTAATGGAAAGACATATATTGTTACTCCTATTTGTAGAAGTAAGATCAATAGATTATGCATGTTTAACATCGATTACAGTAACATCTTGGTAGTTGAAAAAATCGATCGTAATACAATTAATTTTAAACAAAGTCTCTCTATATAAATTAAATACTTTCGAATTTAAATTTTGCGACACACAAGAACGTGATAATTTTTTAATATAGAATATGTGGAAGATCTTGTATGTATATTATTCGGTTCAAATTATTATTTTCAAACTTACACGTAAAAAGTCATTTAATGAGGAAATACTGTTCATGTCCAAAAATTGTAAATCGCCTTAAACGGAAATTAATTTCAGTTAAGTATTTTTGGAAATATGTAATTACAATGGGCAAGTATTAAGTATTGTTAATTATCTACGGCCTAATCACTCATAAATATTTTGTATAATAATAATTAAATGTGACAACTCTGAGTCCATCTAGATTTACTACTATTGGGAACTGATTGTCTGGAAGAGAAAGAAAATATTCTATTCGTTATAGTTAAGGTTAAGAGAGCATTTGCTGCATATCAGCGACCACCATCGATTCATAACATTCATTTTCAGTAAAGGAATATATAAGAAAGTTTAAAATTAGGAAATTATAAATATTTCATGACAGTATATTCTATTACATGGTGCTTGAATTGCAGAAGAAAAATACCTTACACCAAATGAAAAGTAGATTAAATAGAATAACATATATCGAAATACAGAACATTTCTCAGCTGCCTATCCTTTATGCTTTCTTTTTCATCTTTCCGTACAGTTCAAAGTATTATAGTGTACGTATTAAGCGATTATTTCCTAAGCTCAGTGTACATATGTGCATTAGGCATGTGAATGTATACTCCATGGTTAACGAATAATGACCTTTATTGATGAATAAAATATTTTCCTTGCGGTTGATTATTATTATTAGCCTACATTATCACCTCTGATTGATTTTGGCATTGCATATTACTTTATGATACTTCATTGTGCAATATAGGTATTGGTGCTTTCAGAAAATGCTTCAAGTTATTGCTACCTGTGTATTATTTTCTGTCTCCTTCAGCTATATCAATGTTTTTTTTTAGAATATGTTTGGTGGAATCATGTATTTATGCTAAATATCAATCCCAAATATCAATAAAAATGAATAATAGTTGCTAAAACGAAAATGAAAGTATAGGCACTTCATTCTCTCACCACTTTATCCAATGTATAAACATCATAAAAAATACTAAATGGTTTTAATATGTTTCACTCAGTATAAACTTGAATAGTTTTAATATTTATATATTGTTTTTCATACATTTGATGATTGTATCCTATTCAGTAATTGAAATTACTATTAGATATTGTTTAATCCTTTCAATATTGCCGAGATGCATATATCCAGGAGAATATTTGCGAATATTGTATTTCAAACTATTCCTTTTAATAACATTGTATAGGATTAATTAGTAACTGCAAGATTTTACTAGGACTGCAGTAACAAATTTTCCCGATGAAGTCAATTCTTCTGAGTTATTCCGTTATCGCTAACGGATTTGTCTTGATGTTTGGCTGATTGTCTTATCAGAAGAGATGGAAAAGTTGGTCTTTTCAGAAAGCGATTTTCAGAAAGTTTGTATGCTTCGGAAGGTACAAGCGAAAATCTGAACGAAGCTGAGCAACATGATGGCGGAAGTCTATTGCCTAGTAATAGGAACCACTACCCTGACTTAGATGAAAATAATACATCTTTATGAAAACTGGGTAGTGAGAAATAAAACTATGGATTGAATGTGACAGTTGTGAATATATTTATGACACAATCATTTATAGTGGTTAAGAAACGAATGCAGTTGACGAGATATTTGAAGAAACTTGATAGAATCATGAAAAGTCAACATGTGTTATGGTCATTATTGAACATTTGTAGAATTGTTAAGATATATTGGATTTTAAGCCTTTGAAACGTACATATTTAATTAGAGAAGTAACGAAATTTTGGAATAAATTCGAAGCCATGTTGGCAAGAGGTAAAAATGAGTAAGCAGTTGCCTTTATTCAGAAAGGCATATTAGCGGTATGCTTGAATATAAATCTCAGAAAAAGAACGAAGCTATCGTGCAAGAAACTGGCGTCGAGCATAGTGCCACTTTGTCTCCTCTATTTTACACCATATCATAACTCATGTCGTGTACACTTTTCGTATTGAATTTATATTTATTGTATTCTCTTTTAAGTAAAACATTTAAACAATTATCACCTTTCATTAAACTTTACTATACTTACTGTACAGTAAACAGTACAGTACATTTGTGCAAAAATAGAACTTTTAGTTCAAAAATTGCATTCCGAAAATATTTCATATTTAATGGGTTAATAAATGGGTTAAATATGTATAAATATTTGCAATGAAGATACAATTAATTACTTCACGCATTTTAGACATAGACCGTGTAAGCATCATTTTTACATTAGTATTATTTCAGGTTCCGAAGGCGGAAGTGCTAGCCAAGGAGGATCGGAGGCAGGTTTTGGTCTCAGAAGGGGAAAATGCAAATGGTTTAACGTGGCGAAGGGATGGGGGTTTATCACGCCAGATGATGGGGGACAAGATGTATTCGTACATCAGGTAACTATAATATATCCATACCATATGCTATAATAGATATTCGCATATCAAGTAGCTATATAAACTTAAGTGTATGATTCATATATCAGAAGGTGATAGAATCGCGGAGATTTAAAGTTGTGACATATATATTGTACACTCTAGAATTTGATTTAATTTCATATATAATTTGATATATACAGCCTGATCTATATAATTCGTATTTTGTAAATTTTATTTTAATTGTATAAATAAATTAATACATTTATTCGATCTTCTGATGAATATAAGTACTGAAATTAATTCTGCACCGGGAGAGCAACTTATCTTTTGTTATACTATTATTTTTGCAACAAATAAATGAGTGATTTTTGGTATGGCAAAATAATATAAGTTTCTTTTAAATGATATATTTAACAAACACTAACCAATATAGACTTATTATATATAATATAATACTGTCATCTATTAGGTAAGAAATGTATTTATATACTTAAAAAATGTTAGTTGTGAAGTAGGGAATTTCCGGATACATTTTCATCTGGAAGCAGAACACAAAGGCTCACTCATTATGGCGTATTTAAATTATTTGATAGGTATTCAGCTCAATGAAAATAATTTTCATTGAATTTTATTTTAATAATAATTTTTTAATTATTAAAGGCTATTTTAATAATAATTTTCAGAAAATATATTACATAAAAATAAATCTATACACATTTTTCGCTAGAAGTTATGGTTGGTAGTAATCTTTCAATGAACAAATATATTTTTGATATAGAAATGTTGCTGAAATAGAAAGTATAATTTTGCAACCATTTTATTGTACAATATTATACTAGCTATACTTTGAAATATTTATTTTCAACACAATAAAGGCATTTGAAGGCGTTCTCTTATACAAAAATAACATGTTTTCTGAGTGTAATTCTTTATTTATATTGTTGATGTTAAGTTAATCGCTCAGTTATTAGAATAATATGTACTATTACAAACAATAGCAATAGAATATGGAATATCACTCTTAAATATATTTTTTCAAATTGTAAATAAACTTCTTAATATATATCTAAAAAATAAAATAAATAGTTTTAAAACCTTAAAATGGGCTTTTTCGCACGTAGAACATCTCTATCTGGAAATTGAGTGGCCGAGAAAAAATTAACCAACACGTAAATGCAGTATATGTATTCCGATCGATCCGACACGATTTTATTGAGTGATCGTGCTAACAAAAAAAGTTTCTCAAATAGTCCACCATTGTACTTTCTCATGACCCATGTACATGATAGAGTGTGTTCTATCCACCTCAAAATCAATACGTGTCGTCTGGGAGACGTCCCCAATCCGAATCAGTCAAAATCCGATCGATCCGACACGATTTAGTTGAGTTATCGTGCTAACAATAATAAATGCCGACGACAACGACAACAGCACACAGCAAACATTTTTTAAAAACTATTTTTTTTATTTTTATGCTGAAAAACGAAAAATAAACCCAAAAGAATTTAGTTTTTTCAATTTTTCTTTACACGATTACATTACTTTTCCGCGTATAGTGGAATGCGGAAAAGTAACAAACTTATAAATCATGTTAATCTAGTGAACATACATATGAGAAAGGATGGAAGAAGGAAAGAGGGTCTGAATCAGGGCGCAGAACTCAGTACAGTAAAACAATTTTTATATACGTACCTATATTATTATCTCCAGGAATATGTAAGAAGTATGGGCTACTGGTATGTGTAGATACACTGACCTCTATAAATCGGTATTCTCTAGTAAAACAATCTTTTGTTGTTCTTCAATGTTATAAAACAAATAAGAAATGTATAGAGTAACAAATTATGACTTAAGATATGTTTTAATATATGGCATTATTTAATATAGTTTAATACCTATGAAATTTATAATAATTTATATTACTTATAATATATTATAATTAATAAGGAACGAGATAAATGAATTTTGAGCAATTATATGATTTGGATTATTTTACTTCATTGCTTTTGAAGAGAAGTCATCAGTGATCAATACGAATTGGTTATTAAAAACAATTAACTGAAACCATAATGACAGACAATATCATATCTAACATAATATAGAAATATGTAAAGCTAAAGGAGTATCTTGTGTAAAAATAAAGATCACCAAATTTAGTTTAATGTAAAAATAAAAAATATAACTAATAAATGTCATGTCTGATATATTTTTGATTTTAGTTTGAAAACAAATTGAATTAAAATTATAAAGTTAAAAAATATTTCTAGTCATCGTCTAGTATCACCACTATCACACAAATGTGTCCAATTTAGAATATTTTGCATAGTTATGATTCAGTTTAAATATTTTAGAATACTTGTCCGAACATATTTTCATGACTATTTTTAAATGATTTTCTTGTTTTATTGTGCAACGACAGATGCACAGATGTATATAGTAAATTGTTTCCATATTGTTTCTACGTGAGTCCATCTTTTATTATTGAAAGCCACAATTCGATGTATTATAACTACAAAGTATTTTAATTTAGTATATATTAAACAACTATTGCATTTTCAGTAGCTATGTCTTTACGGCTTCTCCTCTCGTGCAGTTTTAGAAATTAAAGATTTATTTATTTAAAATTATATAAACATAATATTAAAATATATTAAAAAAAATAATATATTAAGAAATTTAATAAAACTTGTATTTTGTGCTGCAATTACTTTTATACTGTTATGAAAAGCACCATCATTAAAAATCACTGACATGACATTATTAATTAAAAATATGACACAATCAATCATTGACATTTATTAGAAAATATTAACTTTTTAAAAATAAAATAGCCCAATTGATTTTTTTTGGGAGGTCATAATGGACTCTCGCCATTAGCGACTCCCTGACCTCCCTGACTTTTCTGAAAACGTTAACTGTAAAGTCCGTTTCCACGTACATAATAATATGTTGCCACTATTGGTTTGCACATTTGCATACCTTTCAAATATCCTTCTTCCGTTCTGACCTCTGCTACGATCGTTAGGAAATAATTTTCATAATGAAAAGATCTGTGATCCAGTAGGTATCAGTTTCATATTCATAGACGGAATCTAGTTTGTTTATGAATAGTTATGTATTTGCCCGGTTCAAATGTAAATGCAACGAAAAGTACAGTTTAAATAACAATATATCACAACAATCACGCTCAATTCCCGACAAGTTTTACACACCATTTTATAGCGACGCAATAACAATCGCCGATATACTTGTTGCATGACGCCTGGGGACCTGTTCAGTTGGTAAAAAACGGGAAATATGCGAGGGTAACTAACAAAGCCCCTCATGTTACGAGAAGTACCTGTCTATTATGTTGATTGGTTCAATATGCGCCGCTATTTTTTATAAATACCAGCTTTTCAAACTAGTTTGTCGTGAAATCAAACTGCCCCGTTAGAGAATATAGGGGGAGCTCCAAATATAGGTGCGTATTAATATATGGCTAGTGATTTTATTGTAGACTACGAATTTTGGTACAATTTTGTTACAATTTGAATTTTGATATGAATTTATTTTTGCATAAATTAAATAACGTATTAATTTTCCCACTCTTAATTTGACCTAACGACGATTTACTTAATATATAATTTCAGTTATATATTATTATTATTATATTATATAGGTTTGGGCCTCATCAGTCACTGATCGCATGGGTAGTCCCTTGGCGATCCCCTCTTATCCGGGTCATTATCCAAAAATGCTATCCCATAAAAGGAGCAATTTATGCACGTCCCCCGCCATAAGCCTCGCCTCCTCTAGGATAACAGGGGTCCCTAATATAAGATACCTCTTCTCCTCCAGTGCGGGGCAGGTGTAAAGAAGACGAATCGAGGTTTCCTCGTCTTCTTTACAGTATCTGCAGGCCGGGCTATCAGTCAGCCTCAGCTTGTGTGCTTATATGCATTCAGGCTACTATGGTGGCCCGTTATGATTCCCACCAGGGTTCTGGCTTTGTGCCTGTTCAATTTAATGAATTCTTGGGTTCATTTCTCAATCTCTGAGTATTCGATGAAGAGTTTGGTTATTCGACAACCCGTTACTCCTCTCCATCTTTTATTGTGCTGATCTTTTGCCCAGCCATTGATGCGGTCTCTGATCAGATTCCGACTTATTCCCACTGCAGGTTCTGGTCCATAGAGGTTTTCCCTGGTCCCTAGTCTGGCAAGGTCATCTGCAATTGGATTTCTCTTAATGCCATTATGCCCAGGTATCCATAAGAGTTCCACCGGTCCCTTCCCTGCCAAGTGGTTCAATGCTTCATAGCAATTATAGACCAGCTTCGACTTTGTCGTTGCTGAATTCAAGGCTGCCAACGCCGACCTGCTATCCGAGCATATACATACCTTCTCCTGGGTCCGATTTTGGTCGGCCCCTAGAACACCGTATGTAATTCCAACTAACTCGGCCTGGAGTGCGGTAGTGTATTTGCCCAAGTGGAAGGTTTTAACTATCCCGTCGGGTCGCCTATACACCCCGCACCCGCTCTGTTCCCACTCTTGGCTCCATCCATGTACCAGATGTCTCCATTGAGCGGCAATCCAGCTCGACCCTCCATCCAGTCGGTCTTACTGGTGAGGGTGATCTTATATTTCTTGTCAAACAGGAAGTAGACACCCGTACTGTGAGAGGGCATCCATAGGAGTCCCTCCTCAGATAGCTCTCTTGAGAGTCTATTCATGTCCCTTACCTTCCTCTTCATGTTTCCCACCCTGTGCATTTCCTTTGCGGCTTCCGCTTTCAGTATGACATCAAGAGGTGGTATCCCCGTCAGTATCCCCATCGCCTCGATCGGTGTTGATCTTGGGGCTCCGGTTATACTCCTAAGAATCAATCCTCTTAACTTGTTAAGTCGGTTGGCTTCCGCAGGCTCTCTCCCACCAGACCAGTGCTGTATACGTCAGTCTGGGTTTGAGAATTGCCTCATATATCCATTTCATGGTTTCCGGTTTCAGTTATATAAATACTAATACATATAAATGTGTATACATATATAGTTAGGATTATTTATAATTGTGCTTAATCAAATTGAAGAAGGAAGAGGAATGGGATATGCAAAATAAATATATTTTGAACTAATTTAATTTTTAATCCAATTATTTATTTAACAAGTTAATTTAGTTAGATATGAACACAAATTAGTATCTGTGGTTTGAATTTGATAAAAACAACTTCATAATTACAAAGTTTAATATACACGAACCGGGTGTAATGATAAAATATTGTAGTCAAGTCATTTAAAGCTATACAAATAAAAAAATCACACACATTCTATAATTGATTAACATAAAATTCATCATCAGTTTACAGAAAATAATTTTTTGCGTTATTTGTCCGTAATAAAAAAATTAATTTTCGAAAGACAATTGCTATGAATGTTTGGGATTTAAAGTGAAGAAGCAATCAAGAATTGCACAGCAAGACAAATCTGGGTATATAATGCCATTTCGGAATCATTTGCAAGATTTGATAGCATTGTAATTGGCCGATAATTTTCTTTACCGATATGGCCGAGACCATTTTTTAATATAAGGCAGATCCTTCCTACTTTCCGAACCTCAGGAAACATATGGGTAGGGAGTATCAGATTAAATAAAATGAGGAGTGGCTCTACTAAAGCCCCTGAGCAAACTGTGACAAGAGAATTTGGGATCTCATCTCCTCTGCAAGCCATTTTGTTTTAAAGTTTTGACAATGCTTGACGAATATCCATTTCTGTAAATTTTGCTATATTGATATAGATTGAATTATTGCCAGAACTTGTTAGTCACCTTCACATTATCAGTGGAAAATACACTGGAAAAATATATCGTGAATCCATTCGTAAATTTGTTGTGATGGTAAACTTTCAATTTGATGTTGGTAATTATTTCAGAAGTAGAAGTATATATATGACGTTGGATATTTACGCTTAATTTTTTATATCCAGGAATAAACTCATGCTGTAAAATGTTTTACAAACATAATTGATATCAGTATGAGTTTTTAGGAGTTCCCAATTACTATGTAGTAAAGCGCCACACAGCCCAGAAAAATAGGTTAAAATTGTATGTTTCATTGTCAGAATTGGCAGCAAAGTTACAGGGATTAGATGTACTAACCTCAATATTTATCAGTAGAGAGGGATGATGACTATCATCTTCAATTATGGAATTAAAATCTCTCTCTACAACACATTTAAGCTTAGAGATGTATAGATCTAATATTCCATTATTCGAATTAAGAATTATATTAACTTGTTAAAAGTTATGGAATTGTAAAAAAATTAACATTAAGTCTTAAAATCGTGAATATATGAAGTAATAAAACAGGAAATATTAAACAAAATTCCCTAGTACTAATTTACAACATATTACATAAATAATTGGCACACTATTATTAATGTTTTCTATATTTAATCGAGTTATACTGTACTTTGAATTAAATGTCATCGAAACACCACCACCACGGGCTATACCTGTATGTAGACTATCTATATCTCGACGAAAAACTGTGTAAGAATTAGGAAAAAGTGTGTTACTTCCTTTAACCAAGTGTGCGCGCGAGTTTTCCCTTTTTTATCAGAAAAACACTGGCAAGATTGAGTTTTAATAAAGACACGTTTATTTTCCTTTAGGTATATATTAAAGTAAAAAGATGACAAGTGAAACCGTATAATACATGTGAGAAACTGACTAAAACTATTATCTACTCTGGGCTTAAGTATAAATCTTATCTAAACGACGAGGGTTGTTTATGCATTCCGATGTAAGGGCCACGTGCGTGTTCCCATATCGATGTGAAACGTCCTGAGTTGATGCTGATATAATTATATATACACTATAACCTACCACAATAAGTTCGTTAGTACTAAAAATGGACCGTTGCGGCTGAAGTTGATGACTAGGCTTTGTTTTGAATTTAACAATTTATTGATCTAACGGCTGCTCTAAATCCAACGGTCAATGGTATTAGGTGACATTAATAAGCAATAGCATAAAAAATACGTTGAGGATTGCACACCAAGTTTCAACAAATGCAATGCAATCATAGTTAATGTCACAAAGAGATATATAAACATCTTGAACTTTTGTGTTGGTTGAGCCCCCCAATATTTTGAAAAGATCGGTATTTCTGTTTGGCGTTATTGATTGGATACGAATATTGATTAGATATTGTTGCTAAATTTAAATAAGGATGATATTATGTATACTTAATTTTCTTCTTCTGGTTCTCAATTTTCTTTAAATGCAACATTTATTAAATTTTTAATAATTATTTATTTTCAATATTTTTTTGATAAAACGAAAGTACTAACCATATTTAATTCCTACCAAGTTGCCTGATTTTGTCAAATTTAAGTGTCCTTAATTCATCACTATACCGATCTTTATTTCTCTGGAGTGTATGGTTTTCAAGTATGTATGTGGGTATGAAGTTTATTCTACATATTCCTGAAAATATATACAAGCTATTGATATATGAAGTAAATATTTATGTATTCAAATAATTAAGACATTCTTCATAAAAGTGAAAAATATATGGGATTAGAATCATAATATTTTAAATATGTAGAAACATTTTATTCAAATTACTATATTTTTATTGCTATATTATTAGTTATAATCAATAATGCACTACTTAATAAAAATTATTTCACACGCTTAAGTCGTAAAATTTTAACTAATTCCTAAATACATATAAAAATTTAAGTTTAGCTTAATGTTAGACTTTATTATTTTTCTACATCCTTCTTTGATGCTCATCAGATGGGTCCATAATAAAATGAAACGTAACTCCTTTTAAGTCATAAAGGTTTTTTTAAATATTTTTATACCCTACCATTCAGATTTTAATGGTAGGACAACCAATTAGCCTGCATATTTTGAAAATTCATTTGGTTATTCAAAATATATGCAGTTCTAACAGAAAACTCGTGGTCAAATGTATGTGTCTTGCGGTAATTCTTTTGAATACATAGATAATTCGTGTAGATAGTGTTTAATAGGCTAAGGAATGTCCCTCGGAATCCCAGTTATTCAATAAAGCAAGGGGGAAAATGCGTATGTTTTATTATTTGCATTTTAATAAGTGTTTGCTTAGTAATGAATCGTAACCGTAAGGTAATATAGTTTGTACTGAATTGAATAAAACGCAGTAAACAAATTTTTGGTATGGTAATTGATACGGTAACGGTAAGAAGACCTACATAAACGCGTCAGCTGACATAAAATAACAATAACAATTAAATTAATGACACGGAATAATAAAAAATCTCCATGCCCTTGGCTTAATTCTAAACTTACGTTACCTACGTTGCAGTTGGAGAGCACAAGGAGAAAATTGACTTAAGGGGCCATTTGTTATTAATGTCATGTTATTGATGAGCTGTATTTACGATACCTATCGTCAGTTATAACAGTTCACTTAATATAACAATAATATCGTCTCTATGGAAGAAGAGTGGCCTAGTTAAAAAAAGTACATTTTTCAAGCGACAAAAATATATTTTGTTAAGGCATCCTTGTTGTTCAACATGGTTTTAAAATCCAATGAAAAGTGTCGTTTAAATTCACTACCACAAATGGCAAAATATAAAAATAATTTCCTCTAATTCCAATTTTTATTTATTTATATTTTAGTATAAAGTCTTTATACCTTTAATTCATAATATACCTTTAATTCATAATACTAAATGTTATGCCTAGTTAAGTTGTGCTCTTAAAATTTTAAAAGCTGTTCGAATTGTAATAAAATAAACAAACCCAAGTATAATACTTCCTCGTATAGATTATGGGTCCGGATATACCCATGACAAATTCGAACTTGTAGCTAATGTCTCAGCTTTCATTGCGGATGACTTCTTCAGGTTGCTATCTAGACAATTGCTGGACCGATACCGGTTCTGTAATTGTTCAGAGAGGAGTCAACTGCTCGATAATTTAGAGAACAGTGCTTAAATTTATTACCTGACAAAGTATAATTAGTAATATTTACAGGTGGTATTGGGAGCTTATTTCAAATCCTTGTTATCTAATGGAATCCCTCAACAAAACTAAAATTAACGATTTTATGAAGAACTTAATCAGGTACGTGATCATAAGATCATTTGGCGAGTTCGATGTGTTGTTTAAAAAAACTAAATTGTGATGGACGCGTTAGAAATCAAAGTTTCAGAGTCTCCACCTGACACTAATTAACCCGTAACAAAAATATCAGTAGTCGCATTTTTATCTATAAATTATATTGTTAAATCTGCTGAAATATTGCTGAATTTCGTCCAATATTACAAAACGTTTATCTAATAGTACCATTGCAGATGATTTGGGCATTTAAAGAAAATTAAATGAATTCTAGAATGGCGAACTATATACCATTTATAACAAATTTTCTTTGAAATATTTATGTTTATTTTCCAATGAAACCAAATTTACATCAAATCTGGACAATCCATATTAAATATGGATGAAGTGAAATAATTGACGGTCAATTACAAAGCCAGTCTGCTAGCAACATAGTTCCGTTTGGTTGTTCCTTTCTCGATTTCCGACTTATATGTTACTGACATAGATCGTATGGATAAAGATGTATACCCCACAAATTTCATTCGGTATTTGTCCTGGATCGGCGTACCGTGTATGGCACTGATGAGAACTAATAAGTTCGAAACAGCTGTATGTCGTTCGGTTCCAATCCGGGACAAATGTCGAATCCTACCTGTGGCGGGTTTTATTTTTTGAAATATTAGTTGTAAAATTATGCCTGTTCGAACTAATATGAGCCTGGGTTCGTAAATTTGCATATTTTTTGATTGCTAATAAATATCAAGAAAAAAAAACATGTAAAAAATGTGCTCCGTTAAATGTCATCATCAGATGACGGTGTTACCATAAAAAACATATACGGTATTTTTTTCTTACTTGCCCCGTACGTATATTGTCGATCTTCTTCCAGTCTTTACACGTTCACTGTCTATCTATGTTACAGAAACGAATATATCTACGATCCAAACTTTATTTATAATTGAGTCCATTTAAAAACACGACATTGCATAACCTCTTTTGTTTACATTGCCTCTTCTCAATAAATATGCATTTTCTTCTTCACGCCAGTATATGCTTGTTATACCGGAGCTGTTTTAAGCGGCTGTAATTTGATCAAGACAATGTCGGTGACCGATGGGTCTTTCGATTATTCATGGCGATCGAGCTATTTGAGTTTCTCACATCGCATCGCCGCAATCCACTATTGCGTGACTTGCCGACAAGATGTCTGCGCGCCGGAGAGAACGATTATACTCAAGATGTATTACATCGGTTGTGTAGTAATATCGAAACACTATAGATAATTATGTAAAAATATTTTATTTAATATTTTTGATGAAGTTTAATCACGTTCGGTGAATACATAATTCACTTATGATAAAAAAAAATAACCCATTTGGCTCTACCATGTGGTAGTAGGTACATATTTGAATTGAACATTACTAAATTTAAAAACTTAGACTATTATGTTACTTAAAGATAATTTTATTGCTTACAGTAACTGTGAAAACTGTTATTATCAAATTCCAGTAATTAATATACTTCTTGCTAGCAAGATATGTGAAATCTGAAAAGCATTTTTACGTGACAAATTTAAAAATGAATCTAAAAATGTTTGGAAAACATTAAGATTTCCAATATTCAATCAAAAGTCTTCTTCTGAAACCGATTTTTATGAACCTGCCAGATATAGCGACTTTTTGTTAAAAAAATACCTCGTATAGATGTTGGTTGACGAAAATACTGCTGAAATTCATTCAGAAAAATCAAATTTTTCTTTTGCTTTAAATGCATATTTTGTTTCTAAATGTTATCAATTCTATTCGAACGAATACCAAAGATAGGACTACGTTGATAGTAAAATGTTACTTTTACGAGATCTTATAAAAAATACGCTGAATAATTTATTATGTAAGTATTTCATTATGTATAACAAAGTAATAAGCTTATTTCAAATTTGAACTAATCTCTATTAAAGTACCGTACTTCGATAACGATGCAATTATTCCAACGTTGTTGCCACGATTGGAAATATTTATAGAAGGTTTCGTTCGGAAAGGTCTGCAGCTGTTCCATCGTGGCCTTCTCAATGTAGGGAATGACGTCAAAACGTTTTTAGTTTAGCACGGGTTTGATTTTTGGACAGAGCCAGACTCCAGTCACATGGTTGTAAATCTGGAGAGTAAGGCAGATGTGGACAGACATGAATCTTTTTTTCATCAAAAACTCGTGGATCAGAAGCAAGGTGTGCCACGGCACGTTGTAGTGATGAATGAGGAAGCCATTGGCCTATTTCTCTGGCCTCATTCTCCGTACATCGTTTCGCAAGCGTTGCAATACGCCCTTGTAATATTCGGAGTTTACACTTTTGCAATGTTTTCGTCTGTTTTTGAGGTCGAAGGACGTCCCGATCGTTGCTTGTCTCCAGCTGACTCATTCCGCTTTTAAATTGCTCATACCACTTGTAAGTAATCTTCAGAGTCACCATATTATCACCATATACTGATTTTAATATTTCATGAGATTCTTTGGCATTGTTTTGAAACTTGAAATAACATTTCTATGTTAATATAGCAAAAAATGTTAATGCGTTGTTCGAAATCCATGATGCGCGACGAACACGGTAAACACGCCCCCACTATTCCAGCCCTGGAAGTCAATTGACAAGTTCGTTCAAAATTGACAGTGGCTATCTCAAAGGATAAGTAGCGCACACAAATGTAGCATTAGCAGTTTCTGCCATAAAAATTCGTTCACTGTATTTCTTGATTACACCTCATAGTTACACCTCAATTATATAGTCACCTACTCTTTTATTATTAATAGATGCCCTTCCATAAGTTTTCTCCTTCCGCTTGGAAAGATTCAATTGTTCTTCTTTCTGCCTTCTTCCCAAAAATTTGGAACTCTACCAATTTGTTGGAATTATCTCCCATTAATTCATATTTTGTCAGCCATCTCAAAAATCTTAGAAATGTTGAATAGCAGTCTTAGTATTCTAACTTTTCCTTACTGAATGGGTCCTTGCACAGGCTACACGTGTGGGCTTATGCTGTACGTGCTTAGAAAATAAACACCAAGAGACAACATAAGCAAAAGCCAATATATTTGGGTGTAGTATAGGAAGAAAAGTTTGGTCTACTTGAGTATATTCGAGCGTAGAGTTGATCATATCCACTCGAAAATATTCGAGTGTAGTAAGGAAAGGGTTACGTAATAATACTATTTTGCTTGTGGCTCAATTCGGTTTTTTCGTCCACCACAATACAATGATAGCCTCATTACAAGCCATGGACGATATTTTCAGGGCAGGTGATAAAAGACATTCGTTTAGTTCTTCTAGATTACAGCAACTGCATGTGAGTATTGTAAAGTGCACATTGGAAAAAATCTCTTTTAAATTAGGATCAAATAATTATGTTATAAGCTTCCATGTTCTAACAATCAATACTACAAAATAGAAAACTGGTCATGTGTCTATATGTTTGTTTAAAGTTTAGACACATAAAAATTGACTTCTCTCCCAAAAAATCTTTGGCTCTAGAGGGAGAAGTTACACATAGAGACGAGGAGAAATTGTATCTAACAGCTTTTGGGTAAATGACAAATGTAGATGATATTGCAAGAATATTAATGTTAAATTTAATATACAGGACATTCGCAATAATAGACACAAGTTCGACATAATTATAACAATTTATTCTTGTCAAAAGTACCAAATTTGTACTATTAATTTCATCGCTATTTGCCAAATAAAAAACTCTCGTGTCTTGACCATAAATAGAATAGTCTACCTGAGTCTAGCCATAAAAACACGCCACGGTATGTTTTGAGATTTTTACTTTTCCGCACTCCATTATAAGCGGAAAAGTAATGTAATCGTGTAAAAAGAAAATTCGTTTTCTATGGTTTATTTTTCGTTTTTCGACCTAAAAACAAAAAATGTGTGTGTGTGTGTGTGTGTGTGTGTGTGTGTGTGTGTGTGTGTGTGTGTGTGTGTGTGTGTGTGTGTGTGTGTGTGTGTGTGTGTGTATGTGTGTGTGTGTGTGTGGTGTGCGCGTGTGTGGGGGTGTGCGTGTGCGTGCGCGGGCGTGCGCGTGCGCGGGGTGCGCGTGTATGCGCGCGTGTGTGTGTGTGTGTGTGTGTCTGTGTGTGTGTGTGTGTGTGTATCGTTGTCGTTGTCGTTGTCGTTGTCGTTGTCGTTGTCATTGTCGTTGTCGTTGTCGTTGTCGTTGTCGTTGTCGTTGTCGTTGTCGTTGTCGTTGTCGTTGTCGTTGTCGTTGTCGTTATCGTCGGCATTTATTTTTGTTAGCACGATAACTCATGTCGGATCGATCGGGTTTTGACTGAATCTGATCAAGGGCGTCTCCCAAACGACACCTATTTATTTTGAGGTGGATAGGACACACCCCACCCTGTCCATGGGTCATGAGAAAGCACAGTGGTGGACTATTTTGAGAATTTTTTTTTGTTAACACGATAACTCAACTAAATCGTATCGAATTGATCGGATTTTAACTGATTCTGATCGAGGACGTCTCCCAGACGACACCTATTAATTATGAGGTGGGTAGAACACACTCTACCATGTTCATGGGTCATGAGAAAGCACAATGGTGGACTATTTGAGAAATTGTTTTTGTTAGGACGATCACTCAATTAAATCGTGTCGGATCGATCGGATTCCATCTAATTCTGATTAGAGACATCTATCAGACGACCTCTATTGACTTTGAGGTGGATAGGACAGGCTCCACCCTGTCCATGGGTCATGAGAAAACACGTTAATGGTCTATTTGAGAAAAATTGAATAAAGTAAAACTGTAGTATAAAACACATATTCTGCATTTATGTGTTTATTTTTTATCGGCCACTCAATTTCGAGATAGAGATGTTCTATGTGCGGAAAAGTCCATTTTAAGGTTTTAAAACTGTTTGTTTTATTTATTTGGCAAATAGCGTTGAAATAAACTATAGTTTTAAATTGGCACCTATTTAGAGAATATGATAGCTTATCCATCAATATAGTGGCTGTAAAGCAACATGCTGTACTTTTGGACTATTTATATCCTTTTGGACTACTGGGGTGAATGACCATCGTATTTTTTTATGTATTTTTGAAGACGAATATTTTTTATTGAAGATGAATTTTTTTCTATACTATCCGTCTTTTAATTCATTGAACTTATTTCTTTTTTCGAACAGAACAGAAATATTTCCTATCTTTCCTTTCATATATTTTTTTAGTTGTATTTATTTACAGAGTGTTTTGGAATTGGAGTAGCCTGCGTTTACAAGAAATATTTTAAAAACTGATTCTCGTACTTATAATCCCAACATATGTTTTTCTATTTCTAGATCCCTAAATTAAAAGAAATAATTCGCATTACAAAAAGTGAATTTTAACTTTTACTAGTGATATGTGGGTCATACTTTGTACAAATTTGTTAATTATATAAATATTATCCATTTTAAAGTTAAAGGTAACCACATGTAACTGTTCAACATTATTCTAGATAACTTTAGTTGCTACATAAATAATTTTATGAAAATATAATGTTATAGAAGCTACACAGAGAGCTATGTATATGTAGCTTTTAGGCATAGAAAATTTCTATATGGTTATCATAGATTTCAATGCAAATCTTTACACTCTCTAGATTTCAGTTGGTTCTCTAGATATATTTAATTGAATTTGGATAGTACTACAACTAGCATAAGAATTTCCTATTTCAAAAGTATATAAAATTAGTTTTCCAAAATACCCAACGTGATATATTAAATTTCTTAACCTTATCCAATATAAAATTAAGTTAATTGAGATTAGGTAATTGAAAAGATGTAAGTACTAATTTACACAGAGAAGTGTTAAAGCTTCGCCTTTAATTAATAATACTTGACTATTGTTTGGTTCCTTTTAAGATCTTTTATTGGCTGATGGTTATACGGTATGCAACATATTAACACTATGATTAAAGTATAATTTTTTAATTGATGTTATGTGATGGAATATGTTAAACTTAATTGCATATGCCGTTTTAGTTTTAATTGCAATTTAATTATAAATAAATTAATAGTATAAATAAAATTGTACTTAAACTCATAAACTCGCATATTATAAACAAAATACAAATACTGCAGTTATATTTTTGTATTTATTATTTCCATGTATTGAATAGATTTTCCTTTTCATTGTAGTAGTTTGTAATGCTGCATGAGAATTTTACATCAATAATAGTCTCTAGTAAGTACTGATTTAATTTAAGTATATATCCGTTAGAAGTTAGTGTCACTTGCCATTTTTTTGTTTTATATGATTGAGAAGATATTAAGGAAATAGAAAAGGAACATTAATAAAAAATCTTGACATAGTGTTGACTTAATTTATGAAATATAGTATTTTAAAATAAAGTTTTGACATCATGGAACGTATTAAATTAAATTATATTGGATTAGTAAAATTATATAGTATAGAATACTATTTAATATATTAACGTTTGCCTTTATGAAACGTCGAATCTTCAGATATCTTCAGTGAAAGCAAAAACTAGCAATAATCTTCCAATACAAGCATTCCAACCATCTTGGTGTCACTTTTCGACCTTTATACATATCTTACAGAAAACGTTCCCCTTGTTTATCACTAAGCTTTATATGGAAAAATCTATATAAAAATTGCTTCAAGACTATCAAATTATTAAAAATTTGTTATGCTTTAACGATAAATGCACAAATAAATAAAACATTTTACGTGTTACCCTAACACGTAAAATGCTCACATTCGTAAAAACCTCAAATCTGAATTAAATAAATAGTAGCATTCGCTTTATACAATTTTATCAAAACTTTATTACGCAGTAGTTATTAAATTGATTATTATATTACTTACAATAGAGATAAATAAAACTTAATATAGATAGGCATGTTTACGATATACACAAATAAATGTACGTACATATATGTGGATGAAGAAATGATCTAGACGTATTATTATTTACTTTATTTCTTGTAATATGGCATATTACATAACGTATTTCCGTACGTAGAACATCTCTGTCTCGAAATTGTTTGGCCGAGAAAAAATAAACCAACACATATATGCAGAATATGTGTTTTATGCGACAGCTTTGCTTTTTTCAATTCTTCTCAAATAGTCCACCATCGTGCATTCTCATGACTCATGGACATTATGGGGTGTGTCCTATCCACCTTAATATCAATGGATGTCGTCTGGTAGACGTCCCTAATCAGAATCAGTTGAGATCCGATCTATCCGACACGATTTAATTGAGTGATCGTGCTAATAAAAACAATTTCTCAATTTAGTTAACCATTGTGTTTTATTATGACTCATGAACATGGTAGAGTGTTTTATATCCACCTTAAAATCAATAGGTGTCATTTGGGAGACATCCTCAATCAGAATCAGTCAAAACCCGATCGATCCGACACGATTTAGTTGAGTTATCGTGCTATCAAAAACAATTTCTCAAATAGTCCATCACCGTGCTTTCTCATGACCCATGGACAGATTGGGGTGTGTCCTATCCACCTCAAAATCAATAGGTGTCGCCTGGAAGAGGTCCCCGATCAGAATTACTCAAAACCCAATCGATCCGATATGATTTAATTGAGTTATCGTGCTAACAAGTACAAATGCCGACGACAACAACAACGACACACACGCACACAAAATGGTTTAAAACCAGTTTTTTTTTTTTGGTTTTTAAGCCGAGAAACAAAAAATAAACTCTAGAAAAAAAATGTTTACACGATTGCTTTTTATTCAATATGAAGATGAATTTGAATACAAGAAATAAAAGAACATTCATGCCTACAGCGTTTGTGACAATATACAAAAATATTTTTTTGTGATGATCTATGTAAAACACTGTTGCTTATGTCTTATCGTCTTTAAATGTTAAAAATGAAAATGTCTTACTAATAATTAACAAATATTTACTATATTGTTATGTGGGTAAAAGAATACCTATATGAAGTTTACATTTTTCTTCCATTAAAAATTTTAAATGTTATTTGAGAGAAATGAAATTGTCCTTATAATCATCTATTTAAATTAGCTAATTACTTCTTATTAACGGAATTACAAAGAGAAGATTAATACATCTGGTAAGAGTGTTTTACTAGAGAGAGTAAACCACTAAATCTAAAGTCTAAGAATAGTCCTCTAGATCGGTAGAATTAATTTCGATGGATCATATGGATGGATGAACCGTATCGAAATTTTTATAATAGGGGATATTATAATAGGATATAAATTATCGAGAGTATAATTTCAGTCCTGATTGTTCTTGTAATTTAGAAATAGTGGATTAAATTTACTTTAATTTTAACTCAGACAATTAGCGTTTCCTGAAAAACGAATATTCAGAAGTACATTTTATTATGCATCCATATACCTTCGGAATTCCGTATTATAACTGGAATTGTTTTTAAAACAAATGTCTGCACAAACTGAAAAAATAAAATACGTTGATGCATGTTTGGTTTATTATTTACTTTTTTTGAGATACTTTTTCAAATACAAACAGTTTAATTGGTTTTGGATATTTTTCATTTCATGTATTATATCATAAGTAGTACAAAAATAACTTCATGTACAATTCATGTATTGTAAAAATAGTATTTAAACTAGGTATTTAAAAATGTTGATCCGCTTTGTGCTTTAATTTCTCTACAGTTTGACGTATCTATATATACAGGATGGAAATTTTAAATGGAATAACTTATGGGTATTTCAATAACAAATCCTGAAACGTGAATGTCGATTTTGAATGCTGATTGCCCACACTTATGTATCTTTACCTGTAGGGAAACTGAACTCAACTCTTTTAAATGTAAAGATATATTCAGTAACATATAATTTGAAGGGTCACATGCAGGGAATCCATGGCATATCTAGTTTTCAATATTTTTAGAAAATTACTACCATAAAAAAAATTAATTTTATTTTTGTGTTAATCATCACTGCATCGTAAAAGATATACAAAATGTGAACAGTTTCTTTCTTGACTTTGTTTTTATGAGGAATATTGATAATAATATGCACTTCTTGTTTCAACTTTTTTATTTTGTTTTTATTTGTTTTGAAGCTTAAATTCAATTCAAAGTCATTGTTAAGTGTGACCGTACCTCGCATTTTATATTTGTGATTTAAAAATTTTTTATTTAACGGAAGCTTTTCATATTTAAATTTTAATGATATTCGAGTATGGCGAAAGGTATCGAATTGAAATACAAGTTGCGGTTGATTATATAGGTACCCACGTTCAAATTAACCACGAATATCTACTAGATAAGATATAAAATAAATAAAATTGAGTTTCGTGACAAAGAATTTGGTCATGTTAAAAATGTATCTAAAAAAGGTCAAAGCATTGTTGACGACCCCAGATAATATTTATTGTTAGCTCTTCAAAAATGCCTCGTAATTTCAGCTCGTAATTATAATCTTAGGTCTACCACAACTTTAATTATTGAAATAAGTATATGCACAAAACACTAATGCTTCAGGAAAATACTAAACATAAAATGTCTCGGATTGCAGAATTGAGTTTTGTGAGCTAATTATGAGAACCTAGAGTAAAATCTATAATCAGTCAATGAATGAAAGCCAACATTTATTCTAAATGGTGAAGCTATATATTTTTGAGTATTTATTCCAAGTTATCTGATATATCACATTTTCGACACTAGTACCTGGCTACTGTTTGATATGAAAATGTATTACATGTCTTTAATATTACACCATACAATGGTTCGAGAAAACAACAACAAAAAAGTAGTTTTTATTACATTTTTAATATTTCTACAGGTAATTATTTGAAAATATTGAAAAATAAATCGCGTGTTCATCATCTAAGGTAAAGATAACTAAAATCCGTAACCCTTTGGGTGCGGGTAACCAAAATTAAAAATCGCCACGTTTTAGCAATTTTTAGTGAAATCCTGCATATCCATATAAGTTTGCACCCTATATGGTATATATTGCCAGTTTCTAGTAACTTAATGTAATACATATTAATAAATACAGTATATGTATTTCAAGCACTTTAGAATAAGTATATTGAATCGCTCTTACAAATCCCCATTGTAATTATGTACTTTGCTTCGTTGTACCCTGTTTCCGTTTATATTTAACTTGACTTTTTGTTTTAGAGCGTTATACGGATGACGGGTTTTCGTTCATTAGGGGACGATGAAGAAGTAGAATTTGAATGTCAAGTCTCAGAAAAAGGACTGGAAGCGACGAAAGTCACAGGACCACAAAGTTCTGACTGTAAAGGCTCTCACCGAAGACCGGTATCAAAAAAACGATTTAGAAAAATAAGGTAAACAATATGACAGGATATATTACCACCAGTCAAGGAAACATTTAATACTTTTTTTATACAATAGTTAATAACAGTAATAATAAACGCATATATGTATTATTACGTTACAAATCGTTTTAGTTTTCCCATTCAAAAATGAACACATTAAACACGATTTATTTAATTCAGATATCTTCAGATATAGGTATATCCTCAGATCTTTAATTCAGATATCAAATCAGATTATTCTGGAGTGCATAAAGAAATTAAGTAAATCCAACGGAATATTTAGTCGATTTAAATTGGTATTAAACTTTTAATTCTAAAAGGATAAATAATTACTGCAATAAATATTGGATCTTCTAAATAAAATTGCAGTTGTTCAAAAACTTATCGTCTCAGTATTTAATTTTATAGTGTCTTTAGGTTAATAATTGGATTATTATTATGATATAAAGTACGTCCAAAATAGGGAATTTGTCATTGGAAGTTTTTTGTTGTAACCATATATTTTTGAGTATTTGTTCCAGGTCATCTGATATATCAAATTTCCGACATCGTTAATGAATTGCTGTAACATGAAACTGAAATCGATTTAGTTGGATACCTAGTGTTTGATATGAAAATGTATTACATGTTTTTAATATCACACCATACAATGGTTCAGGAAAACAACAGAAAAGTAGTTCTTCATATTAATTGGAACAAATCACATACTATTGTAAATTACGTTGAAATTATTACTATGAAGTGTATTGATTGTTCAGTTGATGTGTCAACTTTATTAACTATAGAATCAAGTTTGCTGAAGAGAAACGAAGCTTTCCTTGAAGAAAAAATCTGATACTCATTTTCATAAACTCATATTTTACTTTCCTCATATGAAACATAATGTGAATATAATAGAATATGCCAAATTATACCTCGATATATTACATATAGTTATCTTCTAAAATATAGTTATACACGACATAGGATCAATAATATAATTTAGGCAACCGATGTCCATATATGTACGAGTCTCGTATATGAAGTGACTACAGCTAATCTTAGCGAAGTATCCATTTAGTATTTTATGGAAAATAGTTTTTCATTATTTCATGTTTTAAATTGGGCTTCAATTCAACGTTATTCGGTTCAAGATAGGTTATTTTTTATAAATATAATTTTGACAATCTATGAATGAGGTTCCCTCTTGACTTGACTCCATCTTGACTTTCAAAACTTGCCTCATTATTAATCTAACATCCTCTCGAGCGTTTAAAGCGAATCCAATTGTGTGGTTTTAAATCTAGGTTCATTGAAGAAAGGTTCATAGAGTGACGACTGTTGTGAAATATACTTTAAACTAGATGATCGTTCCATTCTCGAAGGTGATGCAACATTGTTGGTATCATTAATATAATTTTCCGCCTTTGCCTTTAAGTAATAGCATATCATAAACTATTATAAAAAGATGAGTAATTTGTTTTCCACCAAATGTTCTTTCATCTTTGATGTACCAATTGTTAAAAATACAAATTATTTTTTATTAACAAAACAAAATTATACGACTTTGTCAAAAATAGAAGCTTCATGTAAGCAAAGCATTTAGTAATATTGTACTATTTGTAAAAGTATTTTTCGGAAAAACAATTCCAATTTGCACTATATAACGCTTCTATTGTGCGAGTGTAATAAAAACTTATTCAGGAAGAATTTTATCTCGTGCCTCTCTTAATGTTCCGTTAACGACCAATGAGACAAGATGCATGTTGAATATTTTTTTACTTTGGAAATTCTTCAGGAAATGTTGAATTATGGTCTTGTTCCAGATGTTACAATTGTGGTGAGTTCGCTAACCATATTGCGGCAAAATGTCAATTGGGTCCCCAACCAAAGCGTTGTCATAGTTGTAAGAGCGAAGAACACTTAATTGCAGACTGTCCATTAAAAACAGAAAAGACTCAGAAAAGCACAGAACCATCAGAGAAAAGTGGGACCACGTCTCAGGAAGGATCCTCCGCCCTCTCGGAGGGAACACCGAAACTACAACCTCAGTAGCAGCCGTTAATAGAGAAAATGCCTACAATGTGTTCATTAGAGAGAATGTCACCAGGTGTCAGCACATACTAAGATCTTAAAGGGAACTGTAATTTCCGAGATGCGAAAGAAAACTACCAGGTCATTTTCTCGTCTTATTGATCTTGAATGTGTTGACGAACCTCTTCAATTACGTATAAGGAATTCTTTTTCTTGACATCGAGGAACATTAGAAAGGAATTGCTTATAAAATAGGTTTCTTTAAATTTACACTCTAGACATTTTTTGAATATAGTTAAGTTTTTGGCGCTCGATATTTTGGAGATAGTCACCTCCATGCGTACCTATTAGTAATAACAACATGGATTACTCTATTACAGACATGTATTGTTTTGTTTTCACAGTACAATAGTTATAAATATAGAAATAATTTGGATTTGGGATTAGTATCTTTTTGTTTTCATTAAGATAATGCAAAAAATCACTGCAATAGAGTGATCGTACGAATCAGGTTATGAATCAGTTTTAGAAAACCATTTTTATTCTCATTGTTTTTGATTATTTCTGATGATATTTGTTAATTCAAAGACATTCTGGTATTTACTGATTATCATACATTATTTTTGATTGCCACTGTTTATAAACCAAAAAAGTCAGAAGGTGTTTTCCGTAGATATTCAGCAGCAACTAAAATCATGATTTCGGCAAGTTTACAGTAGCTAGAAGTTATGAATTTTGTTGTAACATAGCTGTATGAATAACATAGAAATCATTCGTATTTGAAGTTTTAAGTACCACTACAATTACGGCTTCTAATTTTTGGTCAACTCTGATTCATATACTTTTAATGAATTGCGTTTCTTAAAACTATATTTTTCCAGTATTTGTAACAATTTTCGTTCCAATGTGAAATTAAAGTCTTGGAAAACAGTTAATAATTACGGAAAACAGCTGTACGGCGAATGTTGCAATAAATCATTCTACTCCATCGGAATCTATGCATATTAAAGCACAATAGATAGGAGATATTAGTAAATCCAATAACAATGATGAAGAGGTAAATATCAGAATGACGTTTTCGTAAATTTTGTAACTTTTAAATAAATCTGACAAGCTTTATGACATTTTCAGTGCAATGTACAGGAAAACGTATGCATAGAAAACTATCGAATTTACATATCGTGCTGTGAATTAATTATTTACTAAGAATTATTCATAATTTTTAGTATATAATTATGAACTAAACTAAACGTTTGCAAATGGGGCAAATAGAAATTGTATGTGGAATATTTTTACATATTTCCATGGCAGAACATTTTAAAAGTAAGTTATTTATTTAGTGGAACTGCATATACAATAACTAAAGGAGATTATGTATAAAAATAACGTAAATAAGTTGTTGTGCCAAAAATATTAACTGAACGGATGGTGGATACACTTGTACAGTTTTTAATTTTACAGACTATTCTACGAAATCTACGTGAATAGACCCCCTAAAACGTTTTAAAGGATCTATCTTGTTTTCAGACGACGTTTCATCTCCCTTCTGTTTATTGAGTTGCCGAAAGACACCTGTGGACAGAAACAAAAACAAATGAATATAACAAATAATGAAGTAAGATGAGTTTTAACTCAGACATTTAGGAGAACATTTCCTTCTGTTTTCTAAGCTTTCTTTTATTTCACCAAAGATACGCTCTTAACTCATGGATAAGACTTTATAATATTTAAGATATAGTTTAATATTATAAAGTCTTATCCATGAATTAAGAGCGTATCATTGGTATCAAACTATATCTTAGACAAATTTTTCAGGTTATACCCATCAGGTTTGTGCCTGATCTGCCCTGTAAATATTATATCCTTATTCAGTATCAGAGTATCCTTCTTCTATTGACCTATTACATCATTATATTTTATATAATGAATGATATACGAAATATGTATTTTATTTAACACCTGCAACAGACGAATATTGAAAGAATATTCTTTACAGAAATGTTAAAAAGAATATAATTTAGTTTACCATAGATTTGCTTACTAATAAACATATCACATGTCCCTTCGTTTACCATTTCTTTTAAGAGGAGCGCCTATCTATATAACATTTCGTAGAAGACAGAATTCAATATGGAATGAAATTTGCTAGTTATAAAATCAATACTTACTTATTTATAAAATTAATATATTTACATTATAATGTAAATAGAATATTGATTTTATAACTAACAAATATCGTTCCATATTGAATTATGCCTTCTACGAAATGTTATATAGATAGGCGCCCCTCTTAAAAGAAATGATAAACGAAGGAACATGTGATATGTAAATTATTACCTAATAAATAAATTATATTTATAATATAATTGTAATAACTAAATTATATTTTTTCCAATATTTTTATAAAGAATACTCTTTCAATATTTGTCTGTTGTAGATGTTACATTTTAAAATACTAGGAAAATATATTCCTATTTGTGAAATGACAAAATACTGGAAATATTCTTAGTATTATAATTCATTCAATTTAAGTATATTTAAAAACGTAGATAGTCTGTAAGATAATAATTTGTAACGTAAAGTGATTTACTTTACTAAGTACCTAAAGTGATTCGAAAAGTTTGTAGTCCTAGTGGTCTACAAATTATAATTAGAAAAATTATAACCATACATGACTAAAATTCTTAGAAGATGTGTGTATTTATTATTTAATGTAGGTGTCATTAAGTACTCCACAATAAAAACGTATAGTAGTAGACTCCACAATAAAAAAAATGTTACTGTAAAACAGTATACGAAAAATATCGCCAATAATCGTTTCATAACTAGAGACATACGAAAAGTATATTATTATTCTGTAGTGAATTAATAAGTTTACACGAAATTTTCATAAACATATAATGCCAAATTATTATCTTACAGACTATCTACATTTTCAAATATAGTAGCGAAGGCTCAATAGAACACTTCTTAAATTAAATGAATTCAATACTAAGAATATTTCCAATATTTTATCGTTTGACAAATAGAAGTATATTTTCCTAGTATTTTAAAAGGTAACATCTACAACATACGAATATTGAAAGAATATTCTTTATAGAAATATTGGAAAAATATAATTTAGTTTAATATATTTTATATCTAATAAATATCTAGTACATTACATATACATATTACATGTTCCTTAGTTTATCATTTCTTCTAAGGCGGCACCTATCTATAAAACATTTCGTACAAGATATAATTCAATGTGGAATGAAATTTGCTTGTTATAAAATCAATATACTATTTACATTATAATATAAATAATAATAATAAATCTTCTTTCTTTTAGAGGAGTGTACTAAATATTTATTGAATATAAAATACATTAAACAAATTATACTCATTCAATATTTCTGTAAAGAATGTCCTTACAATATTCGTGTATTGCAGATGTTACCTTTTAAAATGCTCGGAAAATATACCCCTATTTGTCAGATGTAACAAAATGTCCACAACATTATTGCTATATATATATATATATATATATATATATATATATATATATATATATATATATATATATATATATATATATATATATATATGCTAAAATATTCAGAACGCAGAGTTTGAGCTGTGTTTCCAAAGAACCTTCACAAGTATACTTCGGAAGACAACGAAGAAACTACTAGACAAACAACAAAAGGATGTATATGCAAGAAAGACTGTGTGGTTATATATAATTATTTGAGTCTTAAATAAAAACTGAGGTGAACAAACTATGCACTAACACTAGATATTTATTAAACGTTCCGAAAGAAGACTAATAATAATAACAGTTGAAGCTTTTACCAAATCACCAAACAGGGAAATGTATTCTGAAATAATACCTACATGAAGTTGTGAAAGGAAATCTGATTTCATATAGTTTAATTCATTCAATTCATTCAGATCAGGCACAAAAAGTAGAACCTCAAAAGTTCGTCTAAGATATAGTTTGATACCAATGATACGCTCTTAACTCATGGATAAAAGAAGAAAATAAAAGAAGGCTTAGGAAACAGAAAGAAACGTTATCCTAAATGTCTGAGACAAAACACATCTCATTTCATTATTTGTTATCTTCACTTGTTTTGTTTCTGTCTACAGGTGTCTACCTATTCTTTAGTCCACCCGTATTTTTGACGTAGATAGCCTGTAAGATAGTAATTTGGCTATAGGTGTTTATGAAAATTTCATAAACTTATCAAATCACTGCAGAATAATTATATACTTTTCATATATCGACAGTTTTAAAACAAAATTAAGGAAGATGTAGTACGACACCATTGTTTTTGTGACGCAAATTCAAAATTTGTATACTTATTTATTAGAAGTCAAAGTAATATTATTTATTGAGGTCATTGTTTTTAAATTATTTGTTTTATTTTATTTAAATTATGACAAGATTAGTTGTTTTCGAAGTGTTTTATTGTCAGTTTTTTCTTTTTAATTTTATACTACGCACAGAATATCATATAATTTTTTATTCCGACAAATATTTTATGGAGTATAGTGGAAGTGTATAGTGAAATTGATATTAATAGCAGCATCTTGCAATGAGTACGTAAAGTGATATTATTATAAATGAACCAGAAGGAATTTCAACATAAATAGAGGTTTCTTGATATATTACATACACACTAAGAACAAAATTAGACTTTTCTCATCTTGTTGTTTAAAGTTGGGTAGTTTCATAAATAATAACATGTTAGATGTATGAAATAGCCACATATGTCAATAATAAAAATTAATGATTCTTTATTAATAGTATATGAAATTCTATATGCATTTCTCTCTACCGAAATAAATATTTATTGGATTAAAAAATAATTTCGTATTCTCTGTGTATCAACTTTTTGGCGATATTTTTCGTAGAGTGTTTTACAACATTCTTATGGCGTCTACTACAACATGGAGTACTTAATGGCACCTACGTTAAATAAGAAATACATCCATCTTCTAATAATTTTAGTCATGTACGGTACAAATTTTTCGAACTATAATTTATAGGTTAAGACCACCTGGACTACCAACGAAAGTAGCAGGTTATCACCATTATCAATAATCTACCTCATTTTGTAACGATATTATTTTTTTTACTTTTAAGGTTCCTACATTGTGCCACTCGTATTTTAAGAGTTTTTCCATTCTTGTACCTGAAATGTCAATTTATTTTATCTACATAAACTCAGTTCTTCCGATTGGTGTACAAATCTAGGAAGAGCAGATAGTTATATTTTTCTAGAGATATAAAGTTTCCATTAGAGGAACACTTACGTATGTCGCTGTGTGGAAAACTATATTTCGGTATATGCAGTTTAGATAGGGCGTTTGAAACATAAAATTAACTGGGTACGTTGCACACAAAAAGATGATTCCGTTATATCTATATGATTTTAATTGTAATCATACGAGTATTCGTACATTTATCGTACTTATATTTACACAGGCATTTTAATTACATAAGCATTGTATATTTATGGCATATTTAAAATTATGCAGCAATTTATTGCACTTTCATATGTCTATTAACTCATTCAACAGATATTTGTATATTTCACATTGTACTGTTTAGTAAATACCATTGAAAATACCCTTTGTTAATTTAACATATCTTCGTAGGACAACCATCCTATTTAAATTATAATAATTGCTCCTTACTGCCAATTTCGGCGCCCCATAATATTGTCAAGCAGAACAGACTAAACTCTAGTAGTTATAAATTCATTTAAAATGTTTTACCACGTTTATATAACGTCGTTTTTATGTATGATTTATTTTTCAATATATTAAGAATGGGTCCTATCTACATAGTTTCTATTATTCATTATAAAATATTATTTGCATTGTATTAGACATTTTTAGTGTTAAAAACGTCAACAAGTATAAATAGGTATACAGTTTATATAGAAATAGTAAAAAAAACAGAGATAAGATTGTTTATCCACTATACAAATAAAATAAGAAAAATATATCGTATTTAATTAAGAATGCGTATAAACTACATAATAATTTAATAATCAATGATAAATTATTCATGATTATTAATTACGTTATTTAATGCAATCGTTGGTATGATTGATTCTATTTCAAACTGGAGATCGTATTGATATTTGGTGAAATAATCAAGTAGATTTTTATTAATTTGAAAAAAAATATTTATCCATAAATATAACAATTTTTCCCTACTGGCTAGTAGATGGAGCGTCATTATTTGTTTCACTTGATTTCTTTCATACATTCTAGATGGCTATATGGTTAAACACAATGACTAGTAATATTAGCTATTTTCATTTTATTAATTTTAATGGTATTTTTCAATTACATTTAATTTTTCCAAAAAAAATCCACTGTTAGAATCCCGTTATATAGTGTCAGATTTGTTAAAATCTCCCACCATCTACTAACAATTTTCTAAACTGCTTGTGTTTTTTCGATACTATAATGTAGTTTTCTAATATTCTGATATGTCCTTCTTACAAAGTACAGTGGCGTCGTTGCTATTTTTTCTCTAAATCGTAATATATATACTAGATGTAAAAAAATATATTTGCTGCATTTTACAGGATAATATATTACTTATAAAAGTCACTGCCGCTAAAATTAGAGAAACATGTTTTTGTGTGCATAATAAAACCGAGCTAACTGACAGTTTTTAAAATGACATATTAATGACAAAACGTGTGAAACACCCTATGTAATAAAGAGTTTACGTACAAATATGTACTTATTTTAAGATAATGTAGGAATAATTTGACATTACCGTGAACCTAAATATACTGTATTATTTTTGTTTGTATTACAATAGACTGATTATTTTAGCTCAGGGATTTACACACAGTTAAATGTTTACATTTTAAAACCAAATAAGTACGAACATACGTAATATAAGGTAGTTTGTACAAGTGTCTTTTTATTTATATCCTCTAACTACCCTCAATGATAAAATATAAATTTCTTACAATTATATCGCTAAAGATAGTATTCTTGATATTAAAAGTTTTTATTTAAGAAGACCCTAATAACAATAACTTTTTTTTAATAGACCAAATGTATTTATACAGATAATATATTTTATCACATGTATTAAGTTATTTTAGATTTAACCCTTTTACTTCTAAAATTAATATCGACAATTTAAAAAAAATAACTGAAGAACGATAAAATTCAACTGTACGATCAATAGCTAAATTATTATTTATATCTTTATAATAAGTAGTGTTTAATTGTTTATTGTTTTCCAAATACGCTTGCAATAAAATTTCTTTCTGGGATAATTAATTAAAGATAAAATGAACATTTAATTAACGATAAAAATACATTACAGTTTATAATTCGTATGTAGGCAACTATTCTCACATCACAGTGATGTAAAAGTTGCATTTGTTCTTAATCCATGAGCAGAACTGAGATAGGTACTTCAAAAAAATAAGTTAGATACTTTTTTAATAAAAGTTTCTCAAGTGATATTCCCAGGTTACAGTATAGTTTTAAAACAACCAACGTAATTAATATCCTGTTTTTTATTTATGTGTTGAAGTATGTGTATAGTAACTCAGGTACTGTATTTGCTCCAAATAATCCTCAATAGCTCAAAAAACTCCTTAAAAAATTTCTTTCTCAGATTTCAAAATTTTACTTTCAGAATACTAGCAACATTATTAATTGTAGAATTGAATTTAGTACTTATTTAAAATTAATAATATTAGGTACTTTTAATATGATTAAGATTTAGTATTAAGAAGAGTATTCCATTTAATAAATATTATAAAACAATATTATAACATTTTTAAAATAATTTTAAACGATAATTATGGAATAGATGGATTTGGATTTTTTCCAAATTAATAAATTAATAATTAAATACCCCTTAAACTAAGTACTAAAGTATTAATTGTCTGTGGTGGAATTATTGAAAAATATTGTTTATATGTTGGTCATTATATTCATATTTTACATAATTTTACTGAATACACATAGATCTACTACTCTTTCATCGTCATTGGATTTATTTAAAGTATATCAATGTCTTATAGATATTTTCTGAATAGTTTCTTGACTCTTTTCGCTAGTCTCATCAAATAATTAATTTATCATTTATTCATGGATTAATAATTTTTATTTATCAAATAGTAATCTTGAATAAATTAAAAATTATTGAATTGACCATGGGAATAACAGTTGACTATACCAACATTGTTTTTGAAAATTCATGAATATTGTGAAGGAGATCTATAATATTCCCATATTCGTCTATAATATCCAATGGTGCAAATTTAGAATATGTTTTTCATTTTTGGATAAGGATATTACTGAAGAATATGGTAATTGAAGATATCTGTCATTTACCTTTTATTATAGAGTAAATATTATTAAATCTGCTTACCGGATACTAAACTATTGGCTTCTAGGAAGACACATTCCATAGCATAGTTACTATATCACAAAATTTTAGAAATACCATTAGAATAATTAGAGTTAGTTCACCAAAGAGCAATCTGCCCATTTGACATAAGTAATTCAAACGAGCTTATTTTCCTCTTTCAACCATACGTCAGTTCTGTATGCAACTCAATAACGCGAAAGGGCTCATCCTTAGGCAGTTAGATATACATGATACACTTAGAAAATATTCGTAACAAAACTCATTCTTTTATAGTTTTAGAGTATCAATAACCATACGTGCCCTACGAAATAGGATACGAAGAAGTTGCAGATATTTCTACAATGTTTATACAACAGTCAGAATGTAAACATCCTATTCATAATTCCCATTGCAATGTATTTTTGGGGAAAATACAATAAATTTGATTTATAACTATCGTATGTTGATTTTAATACTGACTAATATGAAAAATCGTGATATTCAATTGCCTCGTGTTTGAGCATTAAGTAATAACGTAAACCTTGTATAAAAAATGACTAGGACTGTATGTTACAAGTTATGGTATGATAAGATCAATTAATAGATAGGTCTATTTACATATTTTCACACTTACAGGGTGGTCCAGGTTAAACGTCATTAATTTTGATAGAACAACAAGAAAAAAGTAGACTTTCATAAGAAAATTTAGTTCAAAAATTTTAATCATTACTTAGTACTACATCAGCCTGTGTGAGAAATTTGATGGAAGTAGATCGAGTGGTTTAGAAGTTATGACGAGAAAACCAGTTTTTTTACAACTTTGACACCCTGTATCTTTGTTAGGAAACATTTTTCAACAAAGTTTTCTTATGAAAGTCTACTTTTTTCTTATTGTTCTATCACCTATTAAAATTAATGCCGTTTAACCTGGACCACCCGGTATAATAAGCTGTTCACGAATTGTCACACAGATGACATACCGCGTGATTTAAGACAATTTATACAAACTTATAGGCCATAGATAGAACCTCATTGAGTTGTCAAGAAGGGTAAAACAATATTTAGAGTTTTTCTTTTTGATATACAAGGTGATTTCCTAATTCGTGGCAAAACTTTCAATACGCATATTTTTTAAATGTGTTATAGAAATTCGATTAAATTTAGTGTACAGTACATTTTGTGGTGTGTAATAACCAACTACTTCGGATAAAACTGGAACCTACTGGATACTACTGGAACTTATCGGATAGGTCCTATAATGATAGAACCTATCAAAAAATTACGAATATTTACAAGCATATCAAGTATGTTAATTTTCTTTGGTACTTGTCATAAAGTTCACCGTGTAAATACATTATACATTTTGTTAAACAATACAATAGCAATTAGAAAAAAGAGGGAGTAGATGGAAAATTAGTTTAAACTAGGAAAGTAAGATTTTTGTAACACATTTATGTAAATGTAGAAAATATATAACAATATTTCAAAATAATATTTTACATAATATTTTAATGCATTTGTATTTTAATTTATTTTCACTTGCAACTAGTACAGTGAATTAAACTAAAAGATGATTTTATTCATAATTACAAGTTTAATGATCTTATATAGCCAAAGTAATAATTTGAATATTCAGGACCAGATGAAACTACATTTTATAGGTAGATTTCTTATCGGATATTGAACAAAAGTATTTGATTAAAATTAATAATTCTAGAAAATTGAAGACAGTTAAATTTTACAGCTTCTTTATTATTTGGGTTTAGAAGGTAAAAAACTCTCAGGATTCTTTCACAAACGGAAAATTGCTAATAATCAAGTAAGTAACTTATTTTAGACCCTAAATTTTCTTGATTTTTCTTTATTATGAATTATTAATATCTCTTTATTAACCCTGTCCTCAGAAAGGTTAAATAAATAAAAAAATAAATTTCAGTATTATCGCAGGAAAAGCATTAAATCCAGGAGGAATTCGCAGGAAAGAAAAAGTCGCAAGGGAATAGGTCGGGCGAATGATGGGGGTGCATGTCATTTTTTGTTAAGAACTGGTTGATTTTTAATACTGTGCGAGCAGACGTATTATTATGATGAAGAAACTAGTCCCCCGAACTCCACGATTCAGGTCGATTTATTCTAACTGCCTCACGAAATCGCTTTAACACTTCCAGATAGTAATTTTGGTTCACTGTGGTGCCCCGAAGAAGAAATTTAACGTAAACAACTCCATTGATGCCGAGAAAATAAACTATCATGGATTTGACATTTGGTTTCACTTGGCGTTCTTTTTTTTTTTTTTTTGGTTTGGCTGATGAAGGCGTCTTCCACTGGCTAGACTGCTATTTTGTTTCGGGGTCATAGCCATAACACTAAGATTCATCTCCTGTGATGATAAAAAAATCAGGGTCAGTCTGTGCGTTCTCTTTTAATTCCTGACACACTCCCAGGAGGTTCTCTCTCTGGTCATCGGAAAACAGTCGTGGAACAAACTTTGCTGCGACGCGTCTCATGTTAAAATTTTCAGTTATAATTTTTTGGCACGAACTCCAGAAAATTTCAATTACTTTTTCCAATTCGACGATTGTTCTGCGATGATCAAACATGATGGCTTCATGCATTTTTTGAACATTTTTGTCTGTTCTGTCTTCAGCGAAGGGCGACACGAACAGGGTTCATCTTCGAGTGACATTTGACCACTTTTAAACTGGGCAAACTACTCGTAAGTTCATGTCTACCTTAAATCTTTATTATAATCTTATCGAAGCATTGTAACTGTATCTGCTGCTGTTTTCTTTAATAGGAAACATAATTTGATATTGGTGCACTGATCTTTAACATATGCAATGGCAAAATCGCCGAAAACGTTGAGATAAGCTTAAGAAAAAAAACTCTTCTGTCCTCTGTGAGTTATTCACATAAACGATACTTAACCAACTGTACAGAGGAGATATCTAATAAATGTACTCAGTGGGAGAGAAAGGCCAAATGTCAAAACTACCAACCTACTTATCTACAGAAAATAATTCTTCTCGGTTTTTCTTTGGTACCATGTATTACGATGAAATTAATTGAAAATTAGCTCTGGTAATACGTTTTCAAAGGAATACATCGATTTTCCAGTCACCCTGTAAACACTTGCATATTACGCAAAGCTTACCATCATTCATCTGTTATTATATATGTAATTATGTAATTATCACTTTTGCTTGTGCCACGTTGGAAAGCATTTTCCATGGTTTATGAAAGAACAAAGAACGTTGAGGATTAGTTTTGATAACGGCAATTTTTATTTATTATCATTAATCTAACTTCTGCTTGTTGATTACATTTTGTAAATGTAATAAATGAAATTGTCAATACACCTCAATGCGTAATTCCATTCCAAAATGTCTACATTCATTTATTTGTAATTAATTTGTAAATAATAAAAAGTAATACATTGAAATAAAATAATCCATACATTCATACTGGAGTAGGTTGGAATCTTTGGTATCAAGATAACACTAACTTAGTTTTCCACAAAACACTAAAACATTATACACTACACTCGACGCGCGTTTCGCCAACAAAGTTGGCATCATCTGAAGATAAATAAAGTTGTTGTTTTCCATACGTTCATGTTTGTAAATAATAAAATAAAATACAAAATTAAAACCATTGCTGGTTAGATTTTCACTTTTTATTTGTTAAACATAACAATTGTTTCGCCAACACAGTAGCTTCTTCAGATGTTGATTACAATGTGGAATTACGTTTATATTACTGGGGTAATTCTAAGTTTATTATTATTTCCTACTATTAGACTATTGTAATTATGTACGATTTTTTGGATTTTGTTTCTATTTGATCATTTAATATGATATCAGATTTCTTTGTTTTATTAATTTCTAAAGATTCTAATAAATTTAATTTTAGGCCTATCTTTTCTATATATACAATTTTAAATTCTTCGTTAAAGGTATGGTCTGCTTCAATTAGATGCGTTGTACAATAAGAGAAAATATCTTGAAATTACATCATGCGACCAATTAAGAAATATCAGAGTGATTGTATTTGTAGAACTATTGGTAGATCTCTTTCCCATTTCTATAAACAGAAAAGGTTATATAGGTACTAATTAAAGTAGAAAAATGAAAATATTGACTATACATGGTGCTTATTAGAAGTGAGAGGCTCTCAACTCATTTAAACTATAATTTTGATGACTATGTATTAAAATGGAAATGTGTGAGGTGCATATTGGTCGGATTTTATTCAACAAAACTATTTTTATCCAAAATTCATCCCAGATGTCTCATCAATTTTTCATTAATTACCGCTGCAATAAAATCGTGTTTGCCATTAACGTTGACAAACTGTGCAAAACCGTTTCCGATTCAGTTTTTGACATAGTGACCTACAATGTGAGAGGAGCTTTATTGAAAAGGCTTTTGTCGCCCATAGCAACGCGGCTGCAGCAGCCCCAAATGAAACCATCGACCCGGCCGGGCTCCCTTTACTCAATGAAATATTCCTGTTGCCGTTGCTAGTCCTGCTGCCCTCCTTATTCTGCCAAACCTGTCTGATGCGATGCAAGTGGGAATGGAATTGCAGTATCCTCGTAATCAAACTGTAGTGCGTACTGTTGCGTGCAAAAGTAATGTTCTCGAAGGTTTCCCTACCCTGCTCCCTTATTATTCAGTTTAATGATGACAGGATATTTTACATATAGAATATTATTACTTAGCTAACTTTTGGGTTACAAGCACTCTAGTTATTAGTTAATTTAACAATAGTGCGCCTTTTATTTTTGTAATTTTGAAATTTTTAGGACTTAAAGAGGGGATAAAACATTTATAATTCTTTGAAATAATCTCCAATCTATTTGCTACTATAATCATTTATCATAAAAATATGAAAAAATTAAACTTAGGTACTTTAACTTTTTGAACGTTCATTACTTCGTGTACACTACTCACTAATGTACTGTACACGACTGTAGTACAAACGCTTTTTGGTCAGTTCGTAGACGTGTAGTTAGTAAATTACTCGCCACTATCCTGAATTACTAGCATAGGCCGAACTAGGCTTTAGAGCAGGCATGTTAAACTCATGATATTACGGGCCACATGATCTTTTTTGTATTAAGTTGGGGGCCGCATGTTTTCAATGTTCAAAAAAGTAATAAAATATGATTTTTAGAATGATTGTATTATGCATATATTTATTAGACTCAATGTCAAGCTCAATGTATTGTATATTATAGTCATTTTATATTTCATGTCATTTTTTAAACTAAAAATATTTTACATCTTATTGTATATTATACAATATACATACATGGATATTTTATATTTCGTGTGGTTTCTTAAACTTGAACTATAAATATTTTATATTTTTTATGAAAAACAAAAATAAAAGTTATAATAAAAAAAAAAAAAATAAAGAACGCAGAAACTGAGTGGGAGGGTATCAAGAATAGTCTAGATTCCGCGGCTACGGACGTTTTAGGACACGATAAAAGGGAAGCTAGGAAGCCCTGGATAACGGACGAAATCTTAAACTTAATGCAAAAGAGACGAGACTACAAAAACAGACGAGACGAAGAAGGACTGAAAACGTATAAGGCAATAAAGTGGGAAATCATTAGAAAATGTAGAAAAGCGAAAGAACAATGGATAGAGGAGAAATGCAAAGAAGTAGAAGATAAGTTGCAAGTAGGTAAGACCGATGAGGCTTACAAAATAATTAAGAGGAACTTCAGGGATATAGGAACAATAAGTAGAAATGTTAGGAGTCAATCGGGGGACATACTGATAGGAAGAGAGGAGAAAGCGGATAGATGGAAGCAGTACTTAGGAAATTTATACGAGGGTCAGGAATTAGGAGAGATATTAGAGGAAGAATCTAGCATCGATAGGGAAGATTTAGGAAAACCTATATTGAGAGAGGAATTTGAAATAGCACTAAGGGGGCTAAAGAATAATAGAGCGCCGGGTGTAGATAAAATACAGGCGGAAATTTTGAAATGTGCGGGACAGAAAGTAGTAAATAGGATGTTTGAACTGGTAAAATACATATACGAAACGGGCGAGATGCCGGAGGATTATAAGAGGAACATTATCGTTACTATACCGAAAAAGAGAGGAGCTGACAAATGCGAGAACTTTAGAACGATTAGCCTAACTTCCCATGCGTCAAAAATCCTAACTAGAATAGTGCAGAAGAGGATGGAAAATAGAGCGGAGGAAATACTAGGAGAAGACCAATTCGGGTTTAGGCGAAATAGGGGAACTCGCGAAGCTATTCTGGCGCTAAGAGTAATGTTAGAGAAAACAATAGAAAAAGGAAAGAACGCTTATATAGGATTTGTAGATTTAGAAAAAGCTTTTGATAACGTAAGATGGGAAAAAATGTTCGAGATACTAAAGAGCGCGGGAATGAAGTATAGAGATAGGAGAGTAGTACACAATCTATACATAGAGCAAACTGCTGTTATAGAAGTAGAAGGGGAGGAAAGGGAAGTAGGTATTAGGAAAGGAGTAAGACAAGGATGTACGCTATCACCACTAATTTTTAATCTGTACATCGAAGAGGCGATTAATGTGGTAAAAGATAGAGTGGATTTCGGGATTAAAGTACAGGGACAGTAACTAAAAATGCTGAGATTCGCGGATGATATAGCAGTATTAGCATCTAGTAAGGAGGAACTAGAATCAGCATTGAACGAAATGGAGGCAGTGTTGACAGAGGAATACGGAATGAGGGTGAATAAAAACAAAACTAAAGTGTTAGTGTGCAGAGGGCGCGAGAGCAGAGCAAAAACGAAAGTACAAATTAATAATGAAAGATTGGAGGAAGTTAAAGACTTCACTTATTTAGGAAGTAAAATAAATTGGGATGGAAGAAGCGATAAAGACATAAAACAAAGAATAGCGCAGGGTCGAGTAGCTTTTAACAAAAAGAAAGCACTTTTATGCTCGGGGGTAATAAACTTAGAAACAAGGAAGAGATTTTTGAAAACATATGTATGGAGCACGGCACTTTACGGCTGCGAAACCTGGACGGTAGGGGAAGCAAGTAGGAAGAAATTAGAAGCTTTTGAGATGTGGTGTTACCGAAGAATGATGAAAATACCATGGACTGATAGGGTTAGAAACGAAGAAGTATTGGAGAAAGTCGGCGAGAAAAGGAGTATGTGGAAAAACTTAAAGAAGAGAAGAGATAGAATGGTAGGCCACTTGCTGAGACATGGGGGAATAGTCCGCGATATTTTGGAGGCAGAAATAGGAGTGAAGAAAGGCAGAGGTAGGCCTAGATTAGACTACTGCTCGCAAATAGTAAGGGATGTAGGTTGTAGCACAATTAGCGAAATGCGTAGGTTAGCACAAGATAGGAGAAGCTGGAGGTTAGCGTCCAACCAGTCTTAGGACTGATGACCTAATGATGATGAATAAAAAATAAACAAAATCGTAGTTCAATACTACTTTTTAGAAGATCTACATCGTTTTTCACAAAGCAAGTCATCAAAATTTGGTCGAATATATTGAGCTGATGCAATTTTTAAAATTGATGATAAATGTTGATCGGTAAATCTTGACCTTTCTGAATTTTTGTTATTTTTCATTCAAGAAAATAGTTGCTCGCATAAACAAGGTGCTTCCGAATATAGCCAGTATATGTCTAACAAACTATAACATTTTAGGAAACCGATCTATAGATTAAATATGTATAAAAATCTGAAATTCCAACCTCCATACATTTTTGCTTCAACAAAGAATCACATTGGATTTCAATTAATTTCATTTGTAAGTTTTCATCAACAATTTCAATATCGATAGATAGAGTTGAAGTAAAAAGGCGAAATTGTAATTTACAGCTTTTAAAATCAGAAAAACTTCAATCGTATTCCATTTCTAACAATTTAATTTGGTGAACATATTCTGTAAATTTTAATTTGGGCGATTAGAGCAATAGATATTGACAGCTTTCAAAGTGAGGCAAAAGTTTTCTCTTTCTATTTGTTTTCGCGAAAGCAACAATTTTTGTTTAAAAGCGTTAATATTATCAAATAACGTTGTAACAACATGGTGTTTGCCTTGAAGCTTAAGATTAAGTGAATTAAGATGACTTGTAATATCAACTGGGATTTCTTTGTCTATTCTTGATCTATTGTCCATCTTTTAATTCTGCACATTCATAATTTTTTGTTTCCAAGAAAATTATGATTTCGTCCAGCAATTTGAAGAGTCGTTTTAACATTTTATGATTCGAAACCCATCGAACTTCCATAGAATATGGTAGATTGGTGTATTTACATTCTACATCTTCCAGAAATGAAGCAAATTGACGATTATTAAGTCCATGTGCTCGAATTTAATTTACAATTTTGGTGACTATTTTTAAAACATGTTCGATATTTAAAACTTTGGAGCACAGTACTTGCTGGTGAATAATACAATGAAAATACTGATGCAGTTTGAATGAAAGTTTGATGCAGTTGCATACTGCAACTGCATCAAACTAAACTGCATACAAATAAAATTAAAATTTACTTTAAAATGATTAATTAATATTGTTTTCAAAAAATTTTTAAAAAGTCTTGGTGGGCCGCAACCTATGTATTGACGGGCCGCGTGTTTGACATGCCTGCTTTAGAGTGATATATTGACTTAGTGATTATGTTTAGAGGTAATATATGATACCAAAACACAATGTTCTTGCACACTTCATCAAGCTTCAATCAGCGTAGTTGCCTTTCGAACAATGTTTCAGTTTATATCACTGATTTAAGTTTTCCTAGTACTACTAGGGAAAGACAACTACTTTTAAAGTACTTTCCCTAGTACTTTGAAAGACAACTACGCTGATTAAAGCTTGATGAAGTGCGGAAAAGTATTGTATTTCGGTATCATATACCACCTCTAAACATAATCACTAAATCAATATATCACCTCTAAAGCCTAGTTCGGACTATGCTAGTAAATTAGTCTAGTGACGAGTAATTTAGTAACTGAACGTCTACGAACTGACCAAGAAGCGTTCGCACTACAGTTGTGTATAGTACATTCAGTAGTGTATTGCAAGATGAACAGGCAACGCAACAAGGTAAACAAGCTAATAAAGCTTATTACAATGGCTATTTCAGAAGAAGTGGAAGAAGAAATTAGCGAGATAAAGGAAAAAAAAAACTACAAGTACGAAAATGGATTCAGAGAAGATATGAACTAGGAGCTAGTAATTCTCTTCTCAAGGAAATAGCATTAAAATATTCTAAAGAATACTTCTGAACTTTGAGAATGACTGAAAATTGTTTTAATGTTTCGTAGGGATCCACCCAATAAATTGAGCTATTTTATCGAAGAACTGTAAACTGCTTCAATACTAGCGCCGGAATTTCCTAACTCCTGCGAGTAGGTCCATATGAAAAGAAATCGAAAAAGAAGGGTCAAAAATAAACAATATAGAATATTTTATATACCTACTTGTAATAACTACCTATATGAATAAAATAATCAACACTAACTTGATATTTTTTATTTTCAATTTAATCTCCTTACCAAAGCCAGATATGTTCCAGAGGCACTCATGTGGTAAATATTTCACAATAAATTCAGTGTTGTATCTTCATTCCAACGAAAGGACATTTTTACGGTAGCTAATGAACTCGACTAAAATCAAAAGGTTCGCACTTGTTTAGTGAATGAACCACGATGCAGTGATGCATTGTGGGGGGCCTTGCTCGCCCGAAAATATAGAATAAAATAGATCGACTCCACTAAATTATTTACGAAACAACTCGACTAAAATTGTGTCATTCAGACACATTTAGTTACTAAATTACTCGCCACTCGACTAAATTATTAGCATAGTCCGAAATAGGCTTAATGTTATACACACTGATTTAGGAAGATAGTCTCCAAATCTAATAAATTTCCAAAATAAAAATTTAATATTTTTAAAAAATATCATTCCCCTTAATAATGACAGTGCCGATCTTGGGAATCAAATTCGGTCCACGATAGACAGTAGCTAATTACGTTTGTAACATAACGAAGGCGCCCTAACAAATTAAATTACATTGAAAGTTAAAAAATCCTCTGTAGTATTTTGTTTAGCGTCTTAAAATTTCTCTCATGCCAGAAGTTCGGTCATGGGTTGAATATAAACACGGGGAGGTTGGGTATTACCTCACGCAGGTGCTGTCGGGCCATGGATGCTTCGGGGAGTACCTACGTGGGATAGGGAAAGTGGATGGGGATGAATGCGTTTACTGTGGTGAGAGGGATAACCCGGAGCACGCGTTGCTCAGGTGCTCGAGGTGGTCCGATGATAGGCGGGATTGGATGAGAAGTCTGGGTCAGCCCGAGAGTATGAGAGAAGTGGTGAATGGTGTGATTGGCAATGCGAATGTGTGGGATAGGGGAGAATTGATGATAGGAAGGATAATGAGGAAGAAGGAAGAGGAGGAACGAGAGTTGGGCCCGAACCCCTAATCGTGGAAACACGGAGGGGAGATGCGAGACCGGTTCCAAGGTAGGTGGGACACTGATCTGGGGGGCCACTTGTCCGGCTCGCACAAGCACCGGCTACGTCCCCCTAAAAAAAGTCTCTTAAAATTTGATGAAAATTCGATTAAAAAAACTCATTCACTGATAGAGATTCACGAATGTGGCTTATGATACCGAAGCAAAATGTGACATTTTTTGATATTTTTTTGTTTTTGATATAGCTCTGTTTTATGGAATAGTTTCTATTTTATTATAATTTAATGTGTATTGATTGAACGACGAGGAAATAATGTAATGAAATGCACTTGATCCATTTCCCTGATATATACGTAATATAGAAACAATTGGTTAAATTGGTTTCGTTTCTTTTTGAAAATCACTTGGAGTTGTGAAAATACGTATCTGAAATATCATTTTGGGAGCTGTCTTTTAATTTTTTTGTACCTGTGCTTTTAAATGTTATGAGGTCACGTTTTAAAGAAAACCTCTATTTTTAATTGGGCCATTTGAAGGAACTATTTTTACATATAGTAAAATAAAGTAAGGAATTTGTTACATCATTTTTTTGAATAATAACGCGACAAACAAATTAAAATGTATATGTTACGAATAAAGCCATAATGAAGGGCAGACCTAGGTTTAACCGGTTAAGGTGCGGATTGTCTGAATCTTGAAGTTAAAGACCGAAAAATCAAGACTTCCAGGTTTAATCGGTTAAAACTGGGAGTAACCAATGCCTCTCGGTTAGAGTTCTTAGAGTCGATCATTCTAGTTCCGTGGTTTATAAAACTGGAGGTATTTTATGTAACTCCAAATGCCACAAAATTTATCGTGTAACAGAATAGACAGTCTGTTTCTTTATAGACAGAACTTTGTAGTGATGATGATAGATGTCAATAGGCCACTCACTACATGAATATTATTCCTCTACATGATAGAAAGTATGACCACCTTTGGTTACTACAGGATATTGAGGAAGCCCCCAGGAGGAACAAGACTCAAATATACAGCAAGGTCCAAAACATTCAATGTACTAAATATAAAGTGTAGCCTACTGAAAATATTAGTCCATTTTGGACTTTATTGGTCCTAAACATAGAGAAATATGCAGAATATTCGTACAAAATATCTTTATATTTAAACATCATCCAAAAGTATTTATTCAAACGTATCTTCAGAATGTTTGTATAAACACTTTTGGAAAATCAGTAGCAAGTTAAATAATTTATTACTACATTCTAGTACTTTCTAAACATTTAAATAATGGCATATAAAAGAATCCGAATGTAGGACTCTTGTGATACTTGAATCAAGAAGGCAATTCCTTATTCCACAAGAAATACATCTTCGTACGTTCCATGAGGTTTTTAGTGATATGATCACAGTACGGTTCACAAAAGAAGCAATATACATATGCAATATACACGTTTCGCTAATCCAGTTGGCATCATCGAGAGATGATTAAAACTGTATTTTACTTTTAATTATGAATTAAGAAGTAAACATATCGATTCAAAAAGCTATTTCAATTAATACACTAAACTTAACACATATTTGTGGAATTTCATCAAAGTATCAGTATAACTAATATACACGAACTCTTCAACACTATAAGTGAGTACTCGTATCATGAAATTAAATTTTCTACATGCGCTAACATGCGCACGAATGGAATGCAATGCGGCAGCTGTGTGCAGCGACCGGATTTTGGCTGACGTAAGAGATCAGTTAATGACTACATGTTTAAGGGGAGGTTTTAGTTGGCTAAAGCCATTCTGTACCGCTAATGTGAAATTTAGATTATAACTCTAGAATGTAAAATAATCAAAATTTAATTATAATTACCGTGAGGAGTGAGTTGCTATAAGTTGAATTAATATATACAAAATGTAATACTTACCCAATTAATATTATAAGAATCTCAATAGATTTGGCCACAACATCTGAAATATTGTGTATGCCTTTAGCAGTTTCACCGAACAATGTTCGGTGCTATGAAAAAAACCTTCTTGTCTATTATAGAACCGTTTGGCATTTAAAAATTATATATTTCCATAGCCATGATCTCTAAAGTCATTTGATGAATTTCTCTCAACACAGATCATAATATTATGAATCATGATGTATTCATTATGTCTTAATCTAGAGAAATCTGAATTTTTTTCTTACAACGCTTATACTGTAAATTTTACTACAAAACAGAAATGCCTTTCTCGTCATTTAAAGTCTGTAGCATCTTTCGCACGTCATCATTTTCAGACTCAAATAATATTGTTTAAAATCTATGGCTAACATTATGGATAATATATTGATTTCTTTAGATAATAGTCAAGCTACCATACTAATATTTCTCTATTTTTCTAAGGCTTTTGACACGTTAGATCATTTAATTTTAAATTCACGTTAAATTACAGTAATTTTATGTTGGAGACGTAACAATTTGTTTCTATAATTTTTATTTAATTAACCGTTGTCAAATAATAAATTTTAACGATAACATTTCTGAAAAATGCTTAATAACACCTGGTATACCACCACAAGGTCCCGTACTGGGTACTATTTTGACCCAGTGGGGAAAATCCTCACTTCTTCGAATGTATAATGCTATGCAGATGACAGTATTAAAAATATTACTAGGTATACATGGCCACCCTCCAACATTTATTCTTGTGGAGATGGCATCGACATTCCTTTGTTGTGTTAGATTCCAAGATCGAATGTGGCATCGAATTTTCTTTCTTGTGGCTCATTCAATGGTACATATTTTTTACTTAAGATTATACCGCACCATTCAAAACTATTTATCAAATTATGTTGTTTATTGATTTTATTGAGCAGAAAATAGTCGATATTTTTATTATTTTAAATTAAAATCTTACTTCATTATCTTGATTCTTGATTAGGATACGCCGAATTTAAACGTAATTGTTTGAGAAAACACAGACTAGGCGGTGTTTTAGTAGAGACAGACGCGCTTGTCTCCCCTCGACGTTGTTTCCCAGATTGCAAATGTCAAGACGATTCATTAATTTTTTACACAAGAACGCGAGTAGTATAGCAAAACCAGTTTCAGCTCACCCTCGGATTTGTTCGTGGACATTTGATACGGATGGCATGTGGTCATTGTTGATCTGAAGAACTCTTGGTACAGGTATAGAACAGGTCTGTACAGGTGTAAAACAGGTCTGTACCGGTTTAAAACAGGTATGGTGGTATTAGGAAAAAAACAAGATGTCATTAAACAGGTTACCATACCTGTTTTAAACCGGTACAGACCTGTTTTACACCTGTACAGACCTGTTCTATACCTGTACCAAGAATTCTTCAGATCAACAATGACCACATGCCATCCGCATCAAATGTCCGCCGACAAATCCGCGGGTGAGCTGAAACTGGTTTTGCTATACTACTAACGCGTAATGCAATGGACAATGACTCATCATATCGAGAAGGTATAACTTCTCTCTATATAATTACTTTTCCGCACTCCACTATACGCGGAAAAGTAATGTAATCGTGTAAAGAAAAAGTGAAAAAACTAAATTTTTTGGGTTTATTTTTCGTTTTTCGGCTTAAAAACAAAAAAAATGGTTTTTAAAAATTTTTTGCTGTATGTGTGTCGTCGTTGCCGGCATTTATTCTTGTTAGCACGATAACTCAACTAAATCGTGTCGGATCGATCGGGTTTTGACTGATTCCGATAGGGGACGTCTCCCAGACGACACCTATTGATTTTGAGGTGGATAGAGCACATTCTACCGTGTACATGGGTCATGAAAAAGTACAATGGTGGACTATTTGAGATTTTTTTTTTGTTAGCACTATCGCTCAATTAAGTCCTATCGGATCAATCGGGTTTCGACTGACTCTGATTAGGAACGTCTACCAGATGACATCTGTTGATTTTAAGGTGGATAGGATACATTCCACCCTGTCCATTGGTCATGAGAAAATACGAAGGTGGACTATTTGAAAAAAGTAAAACTGTCGCATACAACACATATTCTGTATTTATGTGTAGGTTTATTTTTTCTCAGCCACTCAATTTCGAGATAAAGGTATTCTACGTGCGGAAAAATCCGTTTTAAAACTGTTTATTTACTTTTCGTTTGACAACAAACCTAACTTAAAGGTACATTTCTGAGAATACATGTCTCTCCTTGGAGTTGTCATAGATTGGAAATGTTAAGACGTTTTATTGGTTTATTATATACGAAAGGATGAGGAAACAACTAATCGTATCAAACATTTCATAACTTTTTTGCTTTTCGTTTGGGAATAGGTCGAATTTAAAAATAAATGTTTGAGAAAACAGCGCCTGTATCTTCTTTGTTATGTTTCACAAATTGAAAATATCAGGACGATTCATTAATTTCTTATAGAAGAGTGTACTGTGAAACGAATAACCATATCGAGAAGCTTTAACGGTAAATATTTGAGAAAATAGCGCCTGTCTCTCCTCGGGGTTATGTTTCACAGATTGTAACTATCAAGACGATTCATTGGTTTCCTATAAGAGAAAGTATAATGAAATGATTGATAATGTCGAAAAGATTATAGCTTTTTTGCTTTTCGTTTGGCGAAACGCTAAATTTAAAGGCAAATTGTTAAGGAAACACCGCCTGTCTCTCCTGGGCACTAAATTTCACAGATTGCAACAATCAATACAGTTTGTTGGTTTATTACACAAGAAGGTATGATAAAGCGACTAATCATATCGAGAAGATTATAACTTTTTCGTTTGGCGACACACTGAATTTAAAGGTGAATTTTTGAAAAAACACCATTTGTCTGTCTTCAGTAATTTGTCTGTCTTCACAGATTGCAAAAATCATCACCATCCATTGATTTCTTACACGAGATAATATTATGAAACTTCTAAATGGGAGGGAAAACGGCGGAAGATTATAACTTTTTTCTTTTTGTTTGGCGACACGCCCAATTTAAAGGTGAATTGTTGAGAAAACACCGCCTGTCTCTCCTTGGCATTACATTTCACAAATTCTAACTATCAAGATAATTTATTGGTTACTTACACGATATGAAACACACACAATATTACGAAGTAATATTGTGTGTGTTTCATATTAATAGTAATATAGTGTGTGTTCAAGTGACTTCAAGACATCAAGAAAGAAAGAAACAACTTAAAATGAGAAGCTATGAGAAAAGTAAGTTAATTAACCAATTAATGTAAGAGTTTATGTACTTTAATCGCATATGTACTGGTCGTCAAAAATGGGAAAAAGTGTGAGATTCTCATGTAAGCGTAGAAAAAAGAGCGAGACAGCATTCGGAGTGAAAAGGATGCACTTTACGCGCGGCCAGATCGAATACTGTGTACATTCACATTGCACATACATCACTCTGCAAAGGTCTGAAAATGCGACTGACTAATGATCGGGCTACATACGCACTCGGGTGCACTTAGTGGACGATCCCATATCGCAGTATTGAAACTTGTTCCTATTCTTGACGAGCTGTATGTAGTATTCGTTTAGTTCCAAAATAATGCTCTCAAACTGTTTTAAATTTCCGTAGAAATTGTAGGCATTCTTAAGTTGATTTGAAATGTGTGAAGTATTACATAATGTTCCAAAAAGGGGCAAACCAGTACTTTAGTTTTTAACCACAAATTTCTGCAGAAGTTTTTCTGTTCATACACTCTTAAGGCAGACTCGCATATATGTATGAGATTATATAGTAAGGTAGTTTTATGTAGTGCAGTTTTTGGCTAAAAATAGGTATCGCTATAAGAGAGCAAATTATGATGCTTTGAATTTTATAGGTTTTATAGGTATTAACTATCTTAGCAGATGAACTAAAGTAAAGGGGACTTTAAACAATTTTATAATACAATATGTAACAATATATATATATATATATATATATATATATATATATATATATATATATATATATATATAAGATGTTTTGTTGTACATTGCAAAAATTTAATTGTATGTCTTATTATTATGCTAATTATTTCTCAATATTCATACGAGTTGAATTTATCTGCATGAATTGTCATAATACGTAAATTTACTGGTGTCATCGATTCATAGAGAAATAGTTATTATTTCCTGATTCGCATATGAAATCTGAATTCCTGATTAATTTCTAATGCATTTTCTATTGGAGATCCAGATCAAGATAATGTTTGATATCCATGCCTTAACCTGGTTGGTATCCGTGTGAGGAAAAATGTGTATCTCCTATCTTCATGGTAATATAATACTTGACACCGAATATTTAAACTGCTAAGATGTTCAACTTCGACTGGATTGATATCCATATGAGAAAGTGGTGTTGCATTTCCTGTTTTCGTGGTAACGTGATACTTGATGACAGGAATTACTCAGACGGCTGTAATATTACTTAGAGAATACGGTAAGCATTCGATTCAGTACCTGCAGCAGACCTAATTAAATTCTTATTCTCAGTTCGAAATGTGGATGAATGACTGGATGGGTATTCTCCCACAGAGGAATTAGTCTGTAGTTTGTCGCTAGCATCCGACTTGGCACAGTCTTGTGGTCGTTATTATATATTGAAGCTCTGAGACTTGAACACCAGCATATAATAACTACCACAAGACTTCTTGACCCAGTCAAATGCTTCCGACAAACGACAGACAGATTCCTCTGTAGTAGAATAGCCATCCAGCCACTCATCCACATTCTCAACATGAAAGCAAGCCTTTCATTATCTCTGCTCCATGCACTGATAAGAGTAGCGTATGGGCCCTGAGCATGAATATGGTTATCCTCGCCTCTAAGTCTAATAGTTCCCTTCACAACATCATTATTTAGGAGAAGGACATTTATACAGCATGGGAGAAAATATGTATGTTACTTTTCACGATGACGTCATCGAATTATCTTTCTCAGAAACATACCTACAGTTAGGCATATTTAAACAAAGCTAATTCTTGTGAACAAATTTTGTAAAACAATGAATTTGCTATATTTTTCCGTTAAAAGATTATAAGCAAATTTGTAAAAAAAAAAGTATTATCAAAAATCGCAATCGCGATTATTGATTATCGCAATCATCATGGTTTAAACAAGTAGCCTTTGGAAACAAATAGCAAAGTCGCATCTGTCAATAATTAATCTAATGGTTGACAAATATTGTTTTGTTGTCATTTTACGTGTGCATGAAAAATGTTCATGCACAACAAAATAGTCGATATGTTATTAGTTTATAGGGAATCTCAAGAGAACCCTAAAAGAGCAGTTCAGTTATACCTCCAGAGATCCCCTGAACGTGTTATTCCAAGTTTAAAATATTTGTAAGATTGGAATGCAATTTACATGCAAATAATGAGGCATTTTCTTCTTGAAAGGGAAGAAAATTGTGACAATGCTGTTGACACTGTTTAGTAGCATTTTGACGACCATTCAAGGAAATTGATTCGACAAGCCTGTAGTGACTTGAATTTAAAATATAATTCGGTATCAAGAATTTTGAAATTAGTTATCACGATTATAAAATTCATAACTTAGAATACTAGACAGATCGACATCAACAACGAAGAATTAATTATGTTGCCCAAGTGATGATAAACTTAGAAATCAACGACAATCGTTTTTTTCAGCATGTGTTGTGGACGGTCGAAAGCCGTTTTGTTAGTAACGGTAAGCTCAATAAGAGAAATGAGCATTTTGGGTTACTGAAAATGTGGATACATTTTGTCAATCCAATTGAAAACTAAGGACACTTCGAAATTAACGTTTGGTGTGGTATTATTAATAGGCATTTGATTGGTCCGTATTTTTACCAAGGAATTTTAAATAGTGAACGATATTTGCAATTTTTTCAAGAATAACTTTCTGTGCTTCTTAAAAATGTGCCATTACACCTGCCAGCAAACATGTATTTCCAACATTACGGAGCTCCACCGCACAAAGCAATAATTATCCAGCAATATTAAAATGAAACTCACGGAGAAAATAGGATAGGTATAAATGGACCGATACAGTGGGCGCCTAAATCACCACACTTGACCCCACTAGACTTCTTCATGTGGGGAACTTTGAAAAATAAAGTTTACAAGAACACCATCTGTTAAGTTGAAACAGTTAAAAGAACAAATTAGAAATGCTTGCGATGAACTATCTAGAGAAATGTTTCATAAGGCTTCAGTGAGTGAAGTAAGGCAGAGATTGGATAAATGTTTAGAAGTAGGAGGTGGTCGTCACATTGAAAATTCATTGTAGTGATTGCCTACATACTTTGTTTCTTTCTGTGGTAATAGTTGTAACATATTATGTGTTTTGTAATGTTAAATTAATAAATACTACTAATCAATAATGTTTAATTATTGACAGATGAGACTTTGTTATTTATTTCCAAAGGCTACTTGTTTAAATCGTGACGATTGCGAATATTTGATAATACTTTTTTTACAAATTTGTTTATAATTCTTTAACGGAAAAAGAAAGCAATTTTTTTCTTTACAAAATTGGTTCAGAAAAATTAGCTCTTTTTAAATATGCCAAAATATAGGTATGTTTCCGGGAAGAGAATTCAGTGAAGTCTTTACTTCAGTTTCCAAATGTGGAAAATATGTAAATTTGGCTTAAAATGGACCTTACTCAATCCCATTTAAGAACCTCTTTTCATATTTTTCATCGTTTTTCATTTTCTTATAATAGAGCTGAGGCATCGTGTCTCACTCACCCTGTACATTAAATTCAGATTCAAATTTATATTGTAAATCTCATAGCAACCGATAACAGTTTATTAGGACCTTCCATCATAACTTTTTCATATACGACTAAGGTACGAAAAAGTTATCTATCACCTCATGTTATTTTATAAATTGTGCGAAAAAATTTAACGATAAGATTTGTTTGGCGTTTTGTTGAATAGTTGTTAAACGATGAGACTTAGTGAAGGTGTGAGTGTAATGTAGTTGCGATTTTTCTTTATTCAATTCAATTGAAGTTATGCTTTAATTAAATCGAGAATATGTGCTCTGTAAATATATGTGGTTGTACATATTTTTGGACATATTTTGTGATTTGTGTGCGACGAAAATTGGTCTAGACGTCTGGAATTAGGGAAGGAGTTAAATAGGTAAGTTAAATATTTAAGTACTTTAGCTTTAATTATAATATAAAATAATTTTTGAAAAAATAATTATTAGCAATCGAAGGGGATTATTCTTTTTCAAATTGGAAATAATACATGTTATATATCCTCTCTTATATTAGGTTAAGGTTAATATAAATTGTAACAAGCCATTAGCATACAGGATGTTATGTCCAGAAAAGAGTATACCAAAGTCATTGTGGTTATTGCGTAACTAAAAACCTTTTGTGCTTATCATAAACTTACATTGCATTTTATCGCAATTATTGCAACTTGCTAAAAGCCTTCAAGAAAAACACTTTTTAGAAACATTCCTGCAGCATCAGCAACATAAATGTTTTAAATAGAGAAACAACCACTAGTAGCTTCAGTAGTCCTTAACTTCACATACTAGTAATCTTCAATTAGTCGTCGAGTAAACGTCGAATAAGTTTCAAGTTAAAAGTATAAAAGTCGGTTACTCCTTTTTTGACATAATAAAGTGTTCAAAATCGTAAATTAAAAATAAATTGTTTTTAAAAAGTTATATAAATAAATAGTGATATAAAATACATATATCGATACCTATATTGTTTATGAAATTTCATGGAGAATAAACATAATGATTTTTTCTTGTTAATAAAACATCATAACTGACTTTAAATAATAAATAAAAGAATACTTTGATATAGTTGGATATAATACCAATATATGAATAAAACAAGGCTAATAATCAAAAGAATAAATTATATTGTTGGTATTACATTGTCTATGAAGTAGATATATAAATGTTATTATATACAGATGTATAAATGCTAATTAAGTAAAAATATATGTTTCCTTGTAGGTAGGTTCCGAACGAGCTGGACACCCTTTTTTCGTACAAGGTAAGATATTTTCTTCTAATGGGTAGTGTAACAGAATAAATAATTACATAAAAAGCCACTATAGTTGTAGTAATCGATATACTATTTGCTAATTAAATTAGTATCTGAAAGGTATGAATATGAAAAAGATACAGCTTATATTTCAACCATCAACAAGCAACGCAAGAGCTGGGTTGTGACCTGTATAAGAACTATTTTAACAGCTTTCTGTATTAAGTCAAAACATCATTCAACAACTGAATGATGAGTTTGTGGATATGGACAATATATGGACAAATATAAAAATACAAGAGAAATGTAATTTATGTACATGTGAGTTATCAACATGATCAATCTATCTAGTTTTCGTCTAGTATGATATATTGCAACCGATTTTGTTGTTTTTATAAATCACTCAAATGCTACAAAGGGCGTATACATGAGCTAAGGTTATGACTAATTTTCATCGCCACAGGTATATTATAATGGAATGAACTGAAATGTAGTACCTTATTTAGGGAAGTTATTTATTTTTGTTCGAAGGAAATAGGTAATAAAAACGAAGGTGGCTGCAATAGATTCCCGGGGGTCCATCGGGTTGGATAAGCACCTTGCAGATTCTAAAACCATAATCTTGAATATTTATTAACAAGAATAGTAGTAATGATGTCCTATTTTAAAGGTAACATTTTTGTTAAATATGTATTAAGTCGATGAAGTACCATATCAATTCGAAACTCTTACAATATACAGTAGTATGACATCAATAGCAGTTAACCTTAATAGAAGATAATATTCCACACATCTGTAATAATAGACATCGGGAAATAGCGTGTCGTACATACAGCTTGTCAAAAATAGGAACAAGTCTCAAGACTGCGATATCATACCGCTCACGAGGTGCACAGTAAATAACTTGGTATTTATTCAGTCGCATTGAGGTATTTTCAGAGTGAATATCGAGTGTACAGTCAGTGAAAGATTCATAAGTCCATAAAATCTTATATGCGCTTTTTTATATAATTCCATTCCTAAAATTTCTTTCTAAATAAATATAGAAATCCCAACTTAATATTATGAAATAAATAATAAACAATAACATATTTTTCGTTTGTGTAAATTGCAAGTATATGATGCTTTGCTGCTCAGTCGAAATGAAATAGTTTTGAATGTGAATAAACAAATCGAGTTTGATCTGACCCTGCGTAAAGTGCATTATTTTCCCTCCGAATGCTGTCTCACTCCTCCTTCTATAGATTTTTTTTTATTTATAGGTAATAGGAAAAAGTATATAATAGGAAAAAGTTATAAAGAAAACTTTTTCCTATTTTTGACAAGCTTTACGTATATGTACATATATTTATTTCTGTGAATACCGTCCAGTAAAAAGCAGAGATGACATCCTTATGTCTAAGTCTACACATGGATAATAAAATAAAATTCCATTTATGTGTCGTATTATGTTACAATGCAACGGATATTCTTTATAAAGTTACTGGAGAACACTTTCGTTTGGGACTCCTCAACAGTAATTATGTTATTACACTTATTGCATACAAATACTTTAAATGCATTTATTTTGAGCTATGAAGTGTTATGAAGACAATCAGTAAATAGTTTTCGGAAATACTATATTACATAATGTCTGTCCAGTATCCATCTTGAATTCGAAAGACTGAAGATATACAAATCATTGTTTATCAATATATCTGATGTATTTTACATATATAGAAGATATTCAAGACTACTATTTAGATATAGAAGACTATTAAATATCATGTACTATTTGTCCTAATAATTTACTACACCATATTCATTTATTTATTTTTCCTTAATAAATCAACATTTTATATTTCCATGTCACTTTTTAGTAACTATCTGTATACCTATTAATTTGAATTTCTTATATTACAATTTTATGGCTTTATGACATACAAAAGTTATTTAATAATATATAATAATATTTTAAATTCATTCGTTATTCACTTATTTCTCTGGGGTGGCATTATTATTGAAATTTTTTGTCGTTAATGAAAATTAAATATCAAAATAATATAGAATGATATCATAGAACACATTAAGTTTGTATTTGCATCCCTATTTGAACTCATGCTCTCCCAACTTTTATTTTCAAGCAGCGAATAGATATATCGAACATTGTCGCTGTTATATATAGATCATTATTTTATATACCTTTTTTACTATCTTGCGCATTATGAATTGAAATAGATAAATAATATTTCCTCATTATGGTCAATAAGTTCTGTGTTATGACCATTGGTCATAACACAGACCTTATTCCATTATCTGACACAGAAGTGTTATAGATATGGTTTCTTTTATATCAATGTAAGCATTTAATCTGGTCATTTATCTAATCAAATTATTTATATAGTTTGATAAAGAATGGGGTTCAATAAAATGTACTAGTTATAAGTGTCGTCATTTTTTATTCAAGATTTTTATTTTATAATTTTTCCTTAAAATTATATCATGGTTTCATATGGCTTCTGTTTATCTTCCATATTTTCCTCCTCCGCTGAAAAAATAAATTATTTTAATTAATACTAAAAAAATATTAATAAACCATCCAATAAAATAATTATTGAAGTTTAGTGAAATCATTTTCAGTCCTAGTATCACGTTTATCATAAATTTTATTATTAAATATATATATAAATCTATTTTGCATTACGAGTTATTTTATCTCGTTTTGAAATTTACGTTAAGATTAACGTTACGTTATGTTTAAGTTTATTTTGTTATTTGATGAATATTATATATGTATGTCCATTACAGGTATTGTAAAATCATTTAATTTTGTATTGTAAGTATGGTTTGTATAATGACTATTTGCGTGTGCGTCACAAATAACAATCGTATGAATCAATCAACTGACATTCTTGAACGGTGTCGTGCCGAAAACACATTTTCGGAAACAGTTAGTACAATACAAATCCGTTAACCTATGACAGAGTAATGAAAATATACAATATACAATTATACAATTATACAATTATACAATTATACAATTATACAATTATACAATTATACAATTATACAATTATACAATTATACAATTATACAATTATACAATTATACAATTATACAATTATACAATTATACAATTATACAATTATACAATTATACAATTATACAATTATACAATTATACAATTATACAATTATACAATTATACAATTATACAATTATACAATTATACAATTATACAATTATACAATTATACAATTATACAATTATACAATTATACAATTATACAATTATACAATTATACAATTATACAATTATACAATTATACAATTATACAATTATACAATTATACAATTATACAATTATACAATAAAGCTAAGACGTGACTTTATAATTGCATTTTATTCGGCAAATTATTAACTGTCTATGTAGTACGTAGCTGATTGAAATATATGTCGCTAGATATACGTGCTTATAATTGTGGCATATTGGTAACAATTGCAAGTGGTGTAGCATGTGATCCGTGCGTCGTCACTAAATTGATACACGCGCAAAGATCCATTATACAAATAGTTTGTTTTAATTTTTTTGTAGTTTATCTCAATTAGATTTGAATATATCGACTATAAGTTAATTTTTAAGTGTGAAATTTAAATGTCCTTTCAATGATTCATTAGTACTATGCATTTTGGATTATTTCATGATGTGTTCAAAAGTAAACTAAATAGTTCATATAGAAATAATAAAAAATAATAATAAAGTCGGCAACTTACTATCCTCCAGCTGAAGCTTGAGCCGATGAAGATGCCGACGCCGATGCTTGTGCTCCTGCTCCTCCTCCATACCCTCCATGTCCACCGCCACCTGATCCACCTAAAAATACACGTCTACTGTTACTTTCAACTTCAAATTTTAACTAACAATATATGGACAGTAAAGAATGAATTGATAACGAATAATTGAAAATTAATTAGGTAGAAGCAGTTTATGCTTATGGCGAGTATTGGAATGGTCTGATTGTCGAAAGTTGTAATCTAATTTATTCTATTAGGTTTTCTTTTGCGTATGTAATTTCATTAATTTGCATGGGTACCTAATTTTTCCAGGAATAGACTTCTTCACCGATCCGATAGGACTTGAACCTTGACGAAGTTCTAGTGCAAACTGGAACGGGTGGGTCGGCTTGCGCGTTTTAATGATTTAAGGAGCCGTACCATAGGTTTAACCATAGTGGGGGGGTCCTTATTGAAAAACCAGACTAAGACAAGTCCCTGAAGGAGGGCAGCAGCTCTTTCAGTAGTCATAGTGGCAGAAACCGTGAGGGTTGGTATGGTGCTATGACACACACGACTGCGATGTGGAAGGCAAGAGGAAACCACCACATTATAATCCTCAGAACAGCTAGCAGAAAGCTTATCCTAAATTAATGATGGCGTCTCCTGGGACAAAAAACTCCGGAGGTAAAATAGTCCTCCGTTCGGATCTCCGGGTGAGGACTGTTCCGGGAGACGTGATCGAGTGCAATAATAATAAGAAGTGTAGCATTTCACGAGTCGGAGCGTGGAATGTCAGAAGCATGAGACAGGCAGGGAAGCTAGAAAATCTGAAGATAGAAATGGATAGGTTAGGATTAGATATAGTAGGTATAAGTGAGATGCGCTGGCCGGAAGTAGGAGATTTTTGGAGCGGTGACTATAGGGTAATACACACAGGATCGGTAAATGGAAACGCGGGAGTAGGGATCGTTATGCGGAAGAACGCAGGACAGTGTGTAGATAGCTACCTACAATACAGCGAGAGAGTAATGATGGTTAGGTTAGATTCGAAGCCAGTGGAAACAGTAATAGTGCAAGTATACATGCCTACTTCTAACCACAGCGAGGAAGAGTTAGAAGCCGTTTATTCGGACATAGAGCAGGTAATAGGATTTGTGAAGGGTCATGAAAATTTAATAATAGTAGGAGATTTTAACGCAGTCGTAGGTGAGGGGAAAGAAGGAGAATTTGTAGGGCCTTATGGATTAGGAAACAGAAACGAGAGAGGTAGCAGACTGATAGAATTCTGTGAGAAGCACAAGATGGTAGTCGCGAACACATTGTTCAAGAATCACGTTAGGAGGCGGTACACATGGAAAATGCCAGGAGGGATAGACAGGTATCAGATAGACTACATTCTGGTTAGGAAGAGATTTAGAAATCAAGTAAAAGACTGTAAGAGTTATCCAGGAGCAGATGTAGACAGCGATCACAACTTGGTAGTCATGAAAGCTAGATTAAAGTTCAAAAATCTGAAAACCCGGAAGGATAAGAAACGTATAAATGTAGACATATTGAGGGATCAGAATATGAAAGATAAGTTCCAGGAGAAAACAGATCAATTAATAAATAAAACGAGTAAGGACGAAATCAAGAACGCAGAAACTGAGTGGGAGGATATCAAGAATAGTCTAGCTTCCGCGGCTACGGACGTTTTAGGACACGATAAAAGGGAAGCTAGGAAGCCCTGGATAACGGACGAAATCTTAAACTTAATGCAAAAGAGACGAGGCTACAAAAACAGACGAGACGAAGAAGGACTGAAAACGTATAAGGCAATAAAGTGGGAAATCATTAGAAAATGTAGAAAAGCGAAAGAACAATGGATAGAGGAGAAATGCAAAGAAGTAGAAGATAAGTTGCAAGTAGGTAAGACCGATGAGGCTTACAAAATAATTAAGAGGAACTTCAGGGATGTAGGAACAATAAGTAGAAATGTTAGGAGTCAATCGGGGGACATACTGATAGGAAGAGAGGAGAAAGCGGATAGATGGAAGCAGTACTTAGGAAATTTATACGAGGGTCAGGAATTAGGAGAGATATTAGAGGAAGAATCTAGCATCGATAGGGAAGATGTAGGAAAACCTATATTGAGAGAGGAATTTGAAATAGCACTAAGGGGGCTAAAGAATAATAGAGCGCCGGGTGTAGATAAAATACAGGCGGAAATTTTGAAATGTGCGGGACAGAAAGTAGTAAATAGGATGTTTGAACTGGTAAAATATATATACGAAACGGGCGAGATGCCGGAGGATTATAAGAGGAACATTATCGTTACTATACCGAAAAAGAGAGGAGCCGACAAATGCGAGAACTTTAGAACGATTAGCCTAACTTCCCATGCGTCAAAAATCTTAACTAGAATAGTGCAGAAGAGGATGGAAAATAGAGCGGAGGAAATACTAGGAGAAGACCAATTCGGGTTTAGGCGAAATAGGGGAACTCGCGAAGCTATTCTGGCGCTAAGAGTAATGTTAGAGAAAACAATAGAAAAAGGAAAGAACGCTTATATATGATTTGTAGATTTAGAAAAAGCTTTTGATAACGTAAGATGGGAAAAAATGTTCGAGATACTAAAGAGCGCGGGAATGAAGTATAGAGATAGGAGAGTAGTACACAATCTATACATAGAGCAAACTGCTGTTATAGAAGTAGAAGGGGAAGAAAGGGAAGTAGGTATTAGGAAAGGAGTAAGACAAGGATGTACGCTATCACCACTAATTTTTAATCTGTACATCGAAGAGGCGATTAATGTGGTAAAAGATAGAGTGGATTTCGGGATTAAAGTACAGGGACAGAAACTAAAAATGCTGAGATTCGCGGATGATATAGCAGTATTAGCATCTAGTAAGGAGGAACTAGAATCAGCATTGAACGAAATGGAGGCAGTGTTGACAGAGGAATACGGAATGAGGGTGAATAAAAACAAAACTAAAGTGTTAGTGTGCAGAGGGCGCGGGAGCAGAGCAAAAACGAAAGTACAAATTAATAATGAAAGGTTGGAGGAAGTTAAAGACTTCACTTATTTAGGAAGTAAAATAAATTGGGATGGAAGAAGCGATAAAGACATAAAACAAAGAATAGCGCAGGGTCGAGTAGCTTTTAACAAAAAGAAAGCACTTTTATGCTCGGGGGTAATAAACTTAGAAACAAGGAAGAGATTTTTGAAAACATATGTATGGAGCACGGCACTTTACGGCTGCGAAACCTGGACGGTAGGGGAAGCAAGTAGGAAGAAATTAGAAGCTTTTGAGATGTGGTGTTACCGAAGAATGATGAAAATACCATGGACTGATAGGGTTAGAAACGAAGAAGTATTGGAGAAAGTCGGCGAGAAAAGGAGTATGTGGAAAAACTTAAAGAAGAGAAGAGATAGAATGGTAGGCCACTTGCTGAGACATGGGGGAATAGTCCGCGATATTTTGGAGGCAGAAATAGGAGTGAAGAAAGGCAGAGGGAGGCCTAGATTAGACTACTGCTCGCAAATAGTAAGGGATGTAGGTTGTAGCACAATTAGCGAAATGCGTAGGTTAGCACAAGATAGGAGAAGCTGGAGGTTAGCGTCCAACCAGTCTTAGGACTGATGACCTAATGATGATGAGACTTCTTCAATGCACTTGTGAAATGATTAAAATAGATTGATTTGATATTACTTCTCAGAGTATCGTTTTAGCAAGCTGATGCTATTTACAGACGTTTAACTGAAGATAGAATGGTAATAATTTACTAAATGGTTCTATCAAAATTTTCTAAAATTTTCTTTTCTAAAAAACATCCAAATATTCCAATATTATTATAATATATCGAGGATAATATTATAAACATCAGATTTATCATTATATTCAATGAAAATAAGAAAATTATTTAAGTATTTGATGAATGAAACTATTTAATTGGTTGACCTGGTCATCGGCCTCATTCGATAATAAGGCTTGACAAGTGTAAAATACAAGCATCAAGGAAACAAGGAATAGAACGATAAATATGTATCAAATATAGAGAATCTTACACATAAATTATGCTATCCATTTAGTAGACAACATCACAACAGAGAACTGGAGAAAATTGGACAGGCTGATACTGAGAACGCGGTAGTGCTAATCTAGTGGTATTCTGTATATTATTTTTCATCTCTGGATAATAAATAGTTCTTCTTGCCAAATAATAAATTATACAGGTTACATTTTTCTTTGATAGGCATATGGCGGTATTGAGAATTATCAATAATGAAATATGTTATATTAAATATATGTAACTATTTATTAAATATATAGTAACTACATATATTAAATACGTAGTTACTTATGGAAAAATATATTACTTTCCATGTTATTTTATAATCACGTGTGGAACTTAAATATTATTCGGATGCATTTGTATACATCAGATTAAAATAAAGTCAATAATACACTCATATTACTCATTGAACTATATAATGTACGCGATGTTATTTATTATAAATAACATTTATTCCAAAACACTTCGTATATCGTTTTCAATTACTTTTTCAAGGGTATATTCTAGACCGTCACAAACTGATAGTGTTCTCTTTAATTTTAAATAAAAAGATAGGAAAGAAAATCAAAACAGAGATGATCAATTCACACAACGTTAAATGAAAAGAAAAACAAAAATACTAACCTCCACCTAGACCACCGCCTCCATGACCTAAAAAATAAATATTAATGATTTCAATATTTTTAATTGTGTTCGAAAGTATTTGCATTTATTTTTACGAATGATGCTAAACGATTATATTAATTACTAATACATAATAACATAACAAAACGGAAAAATGAAAATATACTTTTTTGTTATCTTTCGTGGATGGTGTTCTGTGGTTACAACAAATTCCCCGTGTTTGGTTTATAATATTTATTTATTCATATTATTCATATTATATAATAATGAATTATTGTCATTATATTTATTCCACTGAACATACTGAGATTTTTTATTTTACGATACAGTACAGGAAATAATCCTACCATTCAAAGAATATAAGACTGTTATTAGAGTAAAACTGGAGATTTATATAATATCCAAATTTAAAAAAATGGAATAATGTTTATCCTTTCTGGAAGCTTATATAGATAATGCATATTGTGTCATTTACCATAAAGGAAATTTAATTATAGAAACCCATATTTAAAATGTATTTTTTAGTATATTATTGAAAAATTAAACACTTACAACTTACCATTATTATAATTCTGATTTATTTAGTATTAAAATTGATGTTATCGTGCAAAGAAAAAGACGTAAGAAAAAATGTAAGTGATATTGGTGAACAAAAAATATTAAAACAAAATTATTTATAAGAATTTGAATATAAAGAACACCGTCCAGTAGTTTAAAAGCGCCTGTAGTAAATAAATAAAACAAACGTAGATTTATTCCAACTAAGTACAGTGTATATTAAAATACTAATACTTCTCTAATCCAAGACATTTAAATATTAGTTTCGATATTTTAAACTCCCTTGGAGAATAGTATATGTAATCTGTTTTCCATTTTCAATTTAAGTATATTCAAATGGATTAAGACCCATTGTCTTTGGTGGGACTTCTTTTATTAGAGACATTAATTCAATATATGATTTTTGCACAAAACGCGAGGCACCTTCTTCGAGTCGACACACCACTCATATTGTGCCATTTGCTATAAAGGAAATTTTGTTATAGAAATCTACATTCTAAAATTTAATTTGCTGTATATTATATCAAAAATGTATTTAAAAATACTAAAAACTTTCCGACTATTAAAATTCTAAGAAATGAGAAAATGACAATAGCATAAGGCATGTTACATAATACACAACTTAAAAAAAAACTGAAAATACTAACCTCCGCCTAGACTACCGCCTCCTTGACCTAGAAAATAAATATTAATAATTATAATATTTTTAATTGCCTTCGAAAAAGTGTACAATTACTTCTACGAATGAAGCTAAATGACATTTAATTATTATTAATAAATAACATAACAAATTGGTAAAATGAAAATATAATAAATTCTCATTATTTAGTTATTGACACTTATTTATTTAAAAATGATTGTCATTTTATTTATTACTAAAACGAACATACTGAAATTGGTTATTCTTCAATACAGTACAGGAAATAATCTTACCATTCAAAGAATATAAGACTGCTATTACCTAATAGTAGTCTTATATTCTAAAGTCTTATATTCTTCAGTAAAACTGAAGATTTATACTTTTATTATATTACCTATATTTACTTTTATTGTTATATCTATTTTATTTTTTAATATCCCAATTCAAAAAATGGAATCATTTTGATTCTTTCGGTGTACCTATACAAATAATACATACATATATTGTGCCATTTACTATACACAACATTTTGTTATAGAAAGTCACATCTTAAAATCTAATTTTTCATATATTATATGAAAAATGTATTTAAAAACTTTCCCACTATTAAAATTCTAAAATATATACTATCAAAATTTATGTTATATTTAAATAAAAATTATTTACAACAATTTTTAAAATATGCTTTCTATGATATTATATGAAAAATGTATTTAAAAACTTTACCACTATTAAAATTCTAAGGAATGGGGAACTGAAAATAGGGCAATGCATGTTATAATATATAAATGAAAATAAAACTGAAATTACATACCTCCACCTAGACCACCGCCTCCATTACCTAAAAAATAAATATTAATAATGTAAATTTTTAGTTGCCTGCGAAAATATTTGCATATATTGTTAGGAATGCATTTAAGTGACTAGCCTAGTCACTACTAAATAGCAACATAATAAAATAGTGAAACCAGAATTTCGTTTTCTTTCGTGTATCGTATTTTGTAGCGATAACAAATTCCTCTTTTTTAGATACAGTCATTTATATATTTCATAATTGTAATCATTATATTTTTTTAACACGGAATATATTAAAAATGATTATATTATTTTCGGTATAGTATAGAAGATAATACTAAACAGTTCTATTAGACGTTTTACTAATTAACTTATTTGGATTAATGTATATCTAAATTTCAAAAATGGATATCATCTTTTCAGTATAATAATTGTAAAAATGTCATAAAGAAGAATTTATTATAGAAGACCCATGATATCTTAAAATTTAAACTGTGACATCGTATGAACAATATGTCAAAAGAAAAATAATTTCCTATTATTAATATTCTAAAATATGGAGGAATAAAAATAGGGCGAGGTATATTAATATAAAATACATATAATATAATAATAAAAACATATATGAAAATACTAACCTCCACCTAAACCACCACCACCATGTCCTAGAAAACATAATTAATTTTAACTCATTTAAGTGAGAATATATACATTTTTATTAATGCTTACAATAATTTATAAAAATAAAACTAAATATAAATTGTGTAGTTTGCAATTAATTAAAATTGAAAAAAGATTAGGCGAGAAGAAAATATATTTTTGTAAACGAATTTCGTGGCTCTAAAAATAGATTTTTTAGTTATCCGCATATAATTAAGTAATACACCTTTATCTTTTTTCCTAGAGGCTTTGAAGTAGTACCTTTTTATTTCTGTGATGTGAGAAAAAATTACTGGATTTGAATAGTAACACAATTGAGAGGACTTGGGGGTCACATTAATTTCTCATTTCTCATGAATATATATCTTACTTTTATAAAATACTTGTGGAGAAGAATTTATTGTATAATTTGAAAACAAAATCTTTCTCTATTATTACTACTTGTTTTACTCACCTCCGCCTAATCCACCGCCGCCTCCAAGCCCTGGAAGATATTTAACATTACAATTAATTTCCACGATACTTATTAATATGTAATATTCAAATTTAGACAACGAAAATTGGCAGATATATATAAACATGGGAATGAGGATAGAAATTTTTTACTACATTTTGGAATTATAAATTATTATGAATTATAGAAACCTCACACAACGACTTATATTTATTAAATATATTGTTGGACTTACCTCCGCCACCGCCTTTGCCGCCTCCACCACCGAGTCCACCTCCTTTACCACCACCACCACCAAATCCGCCTCCTCCTCCAAAACCACCGCCGCTGCCGCCGCCACCGCCAAATCCTCCGCCACCTCCACCACCTCCGCCACCGCCGAATCCAGCTCCACCGGACTTTCCTCCATATGTTCCTCGGCGTTCACGTATCACATATTCAGGGGTAGAGGTCTAAAATTTTTAACTTCTTAAAATCTAATATATTCGCGTTATTTTACATTTATCGTTAAATCAATATAAGGCGAATAATAGTCTAGACTGACTTGAAATATCATCGATATTAGTCAAGCAACAGATGGCGCGGTACTATTACAATGGGTGACCACTCGTTAAAGCTTATAGCGGTTTCTATATTAGATAACTTGCCAAAGCTGCACAAACTTTGGCGAGGCTTTTATAGAAGACATAGCATCCCGTGGATAGGATGTAAAGCCGTATGTTCCTTGCTTATTACATGTTGGGCAAGTAAAAGATCTCTCCAGTACAAGAGTGGAGTTTCGTCAAAATTCCCAGGTTAAGATCAGGATCGTGTTCATGTTATGATGAAAATTAAATCGACAATGGTGAATACCAAAAAAGAAAATAAATAACAATTATATAAAACAATTCGAATATAGAAAATTCCGCGCAGTAGGTCAATAAATAACTGTAATAAATAAAAGGTTTGTTTAACAAACTAAAACGTGGTTTTAGGGTTTATTCTATTTAAGTTCAGAATATAATAAAATTCTAACATTTAGAAATTCGTTACTGTAATCCAACATATTAATACTCAAGTCTAAATATTTTAACCTCTGTTACAAAACAGAATATATAATGTCATTTTCATACTAATATGATTATTTCTATTTTTGAAGCAAACACAGACGAAATGGTTATACGATCTATTCAAATTGATCAAGACCTACTGCCTTTGACATAGTTTTATTTATCGCGACAATCGATTCGATACAAAATTTTCCCAAAAAAAAAAAAAAAAAACGTGAGGCATGCTCTTCGAGTCGACGCATTAATCAGTATTCTTAATGCGACAATTCAATCACAAGGAAATTATCAGTCCCTGAGTCGTTTCAATTGTCGGCTCGATGAATACAATCCGTGTATTTTCACCCTTAATAATAATATTAATTATAGAATTATCATAGAGAGATACAATATAATGAAATACGTGTATGTGTATTTGATTATATTTATTTCGTGTAGGTGTATGGAATCTACTTGATACATTGTAACTTTTAATTGTTGAACATCAATAAATATTTTATCCTAAAGATAATATTTGTGTCACATTAAAAAATTTATTTAGCTATAACACTTAATACGTTAAATATAAATCTGTAGGTAGTTTGACTTTAAGGGGAATCTATATGTAGTTATATTTCACATAAGAAAGAAATATGCCTATTATCTAATAAATGAGCATATTAAACCAAAAATCTAGTATGTTTGATAGGATCAAATAGTACAACAAGAATTGATTTGATAGAAAAAATAAATGTAATATTTTTGGGTGTAGATTATACACGTACAATGAAATGATATAATTTTCATATTTAGTTAGAAAACAACTTAATTGAATTTTAAATAACAAGGAGCATAATCAACAAAATAATTTAATTTGTATAAAAATGTTAATTTTAAATTATTTTATTTGTTGTTTTATTTCTTCATATCTGCGAAGTTTGAGTTAAGTGTCTAGCGTTTATTAAATTAAGTCTGTTTTTATGTTGTGAACCCTGTTCTTTGACTTTTTAATTAATAAACAATTTAATTCAGAACAACAACTCAACAACTTCGGTGTCTAGGTGATTAAAAGGAAATAATAAGTTCTTTATGTCTGAAATTTATGATTTCTAGGAATTTAATATAAGGATTCCCGACATTTTATATTAATTATTAATTTTAATTATTAGTAATTAACTTCTGCAAATTATTAATTAATTTATATTTTTTATTACTACGAGTATTAGGAAATTATTATTTGTTAATTAGAAACTTCTTGTCTATTGAAAAAAGATAGTAAGGTTATTCTCTAAATATTACCATTACATTGTCTTTTACTCGTCTTGTATGACCTGGGTATTGTTTTTGGCCTATTGAAAATATGTCAAATAGAAATAGATTATTAACCTACATGAAATATGAGTCATGCCTACAATCAGGAAATCGAAAAATATCTACATACAAAAATTTTCAAAAAAAAGATAATATAAAAAATATTAAGAAACAATATTCTGAAATTCATTGTAGAAATGGAGAGGTCGCTGGGTACTTGGTAAAACATTTTTGTCTAGTAAATAAAAGAAAACACTTGGTAGGTTTCCTACAATTGTTTCGGCTTTTATGCCATTCTCAAAGAGTAACAATGCTTTTTTTATTGGGGTAATTTCAAAATCTGTTTTTTCTTAAACATTGATTTTTTTATTTCTAATACTTCTGCATTTACGTTCATTGTGCAAAAGTTTTATTTTCTGGTAGTCCGGAAAATCATCTTTGTTATATAATGCTCTGTAAAAGTGCTTTTCTTATTATCTAAAGTAGATTTTTTATGTTAATTATAACGATTTTTTATAGAACGACCTGAATGACCGATATAAATAGCATCACAATCATTACATCCTATATCAGAAATGCCACTTTTTCTGATTTCTCAAGTTTTTTTAATTTATTATCTGCTTATAAGGACCCTGAATAATTTTTATTTACACATCTAGGTTTTATATTGCGTTCTCTTAATATATTACATATTTTATTACTAACATTTGAAGTAAAGTTTACATAGTGATACTTTTTTATATTTTCCATTTGGAACCGAATAGAAATGATTTAAGATTATTTTCTCTTGTTTCTTGTTTATAAGATTGTCTATCAGATATTTGTTATAACCATTATTTTTACATAGCTATTGTCTTTAAGGCGAAAATCTCTTTTTAACTATTTTGTTTATTTAAGGGTAAGAATAAAAGTCTATATACAAAAGAGTGAAAAGTACTGAGTTTAATGCTGTTTGATTATTTTGAGTTTCCAAGAAGTAATGTATCTGAATAAGCAGGTTTTCTATAAATGTCGATAGTGATTTTGTTATTTGATATTTTCAAGGTTAAGCATAAAAAAGTTAGTGAGCCTAGATTTTCTGTTTCAACTGTAAATTTGATATATGAATAAAAAGAATTAATGTAATTTAGAAAAGAATCTAATTGTATATCAGATCCAGTCCAAATGCAAAAAATTCAGAATTCAGAAATTCAGATATATTCAACACGAATTAATATTGCGGTAATATAACTCTTTGTAATGATAGTTCTTATAATGTAAATCAATTTTTAATTTGTAATTTCAATGTTGCGTTTATTTAATTTTTTATTTGTGCACGCTGAAATAAAAATTATAGATTTTGTTTTGTATATATAGATACATATATATTATATTTCTACTAAATTATTATTATAAATAACATTATTATTCATTATAAAAACATTCGTAGTTTTCGAATATAACAATTTTGCAAACGCTAAACAGTTGTATAAATCTCAAAAATAAATCTTACCGTTTGTTCATTTTGTTCAGCGACATCTGCCACAGGGGCATTATCCCCTATCAAAAGAGGGCGAACTAGCAGATACCTATGCTTTTCGTAATTGGCTGCACTTTCGGGAATTAAGTTGTTCGATTCGTCATCAAAATTCGGATTTTCTCTAGGCGTGGAAATTAAGTCGATCAAATACACTACACCAACTGGTTTTAACAGAGAGGTTGCACCTGAAATCGTTTCAGCTGGATTACTGTATGCAACAGCAGCCAACGAGAGAAACGCTGCTAACCACTTCATGGTTGGTTAATACTTACGTTAGAAGATTGCCATGGTTTTTATAGTTTGATTTGTGTTATGTAACCGTCAGCCACCAGGTTTGGATTCTGTTTTTTAATAACACAAAAAAAACTCTGGTTTCCATTTTTAGATATGTGAATACCCTAATTTATTATCAATTCCTAAATATTTTTATTTATATACAAGATACGTTTAGACATATCATCAAGAATTTACGTTTTGAAGGTTTCTAATTTATTACTAACGTAAATTACGGGTTTTAATTTTTTATGCAATTGTATATTTAGTATACTACTACAGAGAATATAGTATACTACTTGCTTTAAACAGTGTTATATTTCAATAAATGTCATTATAAAATGATAGAATATTATATCTTGAAAGTTCTAGACTTAACTTTTTATAATTGCATATATAATATATACACGGTGGTGATAAAATTCCACACGGTATTCACAATTCAAATAGTAATTGATTTCTTAGAAATCTCTGAAACACAACTTTATTTTTTATGCAAAAAATGATAAATTAATTTCGTTAAAAAGTTATGAATTACAATTAAATTATCGAATTATTGTGGCTATGGTAAAATGTCTAAATTATACTTTAATGTGCTTTCCTTTTGACTAAAAATTAAGAACCATATTATTAATTATGGACTTTCAATGTCTTAAGTTACCTACTTTGTTAACTATTCTGTTCATAATAATTCTTCAAAAAAAGAGATTATGATAGACTCATAATCTCTTTTTCTGAAAAATTATTATGAACAGAATATATCATATGAAGTACACATAAAGTGTCTAAAAAATGTTGAGGCATTTATATATATATATATATATATATATATATATATATATATATATATATATATATATATATATATATAGCCACTGAATATCCACGCAACTGTAAATAAATTTCACATTAATGAAAACTCCACATATTGTGTTATAATAATTAAAACAAAATTTTAATATAATAGGGACATAAATCAAATAAAATTTAGGGAGATATATGAAAATCATTTTCATGCTCGCATTTGCATAAGAAAACATATTTAAACACACGAATATGATAGCACCATTGTTGAAAATGAGAATGCACGTGCAATATTATCTTGTGGTTGAGGAAAGTATAACAAAAAAGTTATATGTATTTTTTGTAAAAATTTCAAAAACGCTTTTCAATACTGGAAGATTCTCTTTATTTAAAAGTTTCTTGTTTATAAAATTTTGTTGAAAACGGTTCTGGAGTAGAGTAATTTGACAACAGAATCTAAAATAGTTCTAAATTAAAATTTGATTTTAAATAATTATACTACGTGTTGTGGTATAAACCGCAAATTTGCTAAAAGGGAAACAAATCGAACTAATCAAAAACTAAATAAACATTTAACGTATCTGTATTATATGTAATAGGTAACTTAATATAGTATATTGTAGGAAAAAGTTAAAGTAACTTTTTTAATTACTTTAATTAATTATATTAATTAAATTAATAATTGATGTAACAAGTTCAAGTGACTATAATATTAGGGTATATATAGTACGCAACCTAGAGTGTACAATAGCTTATATGGCTATAAAAGGTGGGGTACATAGGGTGTGTAACCTATGGGGTACAAAAGTTTAGGTTGTTTTAAAATTAGGGTACACAGCATGCAACTTGCAGGGTATAGCAATGTGGTTAGCTGAATACAGGTACAAGCTTTTGCTATTTTAATCTGCATTATGAAAGAAACCAGTATGTAAAATGTAATTTTATTTATATACTTATAGAAATGTGTCTATCGCTATATATTATAAGAGGTAAGGTAGCACAAGGGATATATAGGGTTAGGACGAAGCTTCAGTATGACCAACTGTCATGTTCACGTTGAGTGAAATTTTTAATTTCGGATTTGGCATATAATTGATAGCCCTATAAAATTACATAAAAATACAGATTATCCCATTTAAAAATTGAAAGTTAATATAATTCTCAGTAAAACCGAAAGTGCTGTAAAACATAGTTCTTCTCCTTTAGTAGCTTATATTGAATATTTAGTAGCAATATTGAAAAGTTTTAAAGAATTTATATCATAAACCAACTATTAACAGATATACAGAGATGATCTTCGTTAAAAATCATCCGGTATATAGTAGAACATATTGAATTTATTAATATATTAACTTTGTTTCCAATTTTGCTATCAACTCATAATTTTCATTAATCATATTGTTACAACCCGAATATTATTGCATTATCAGATGAAGAATACAAGATACTTTTAAAAATATTTTCACCAAGAGTTTGGTTTAAGGAAGAAAGTAAACGAAATAAAGATAAACTAATCACGGAAAATAAAGACTGATTGGGAATAATCCAAATTATAGAATAAATGTTAAAACCTTGAACGAAATGCAAAAAGTGAACATTAACCTGTCGAATGTACATAAATTGTATTTTCTACTGAAACAATGTATCGCCCTGGTGGTAAAGTAGATAAATAATATCTGAGAAAATTAATGTATATTAATGAGAATTATTCGAAATCTTATTATACTATTAGGGCCATTACCATTAGAAGATTTGTAGTTTTAAATATAAATATAATAATAAACCGAATAAGTAGTCTATATGAATTCCAGGATTGAATAAATGAAGAAATAATTCCTGTTTCATCATAAGTGATTCATTATCCAATAAAAGACCTTAATGACAGATTAGGTTATTGTTAGGTAAGTGATGCTATCCTGAGTGTGTTATAGTACAGTTTTTGTATTTATGTGTTAACTTATTTTAATAAAGTTTACATTAAATTGGACAGAAAAAGAAATGTAAGATATATCGTAACCAATTATTTAATATTTACTTTGTGTATTGTAAATATTAAGTAAACGGCTTTAGACATTGATTTTTTATTCTCTGTAACCGTTATTGTAAGCGTTGTATATAACAATGATTTTGTTGGACGTGCGCAAAATGCACCTAAGCTAAGACACGTCCTTGCGCGGGCGAACCGCAGTCTCAAGCTGAAGGTCAGTGGTGGGCGGAGTCCTTGAATCGCTTATTATACTCTACTCATTATATTTGCTTATTTTCAAAATCAACCACAATTATTAGGCGTAATTTCATGCATTAAACATATAAATTGCCAGATAGTTGTAGTGGTCTACACAAAAATCCATTAGGACTACTTAATACTCGTAAATTGGGCTTAAGGGACTACATCCACCTAGAGACATGAAAAGTTGAATTTTCTTGGGAACTATTAATGATAAATAATTTTTTTTTAAATTGAAAATAAATTTATTGTAAACATGGTGAAGTGAACACAATTTAAGTCTTTAAAGCCGGAAGAGATATGCCCGCTGGAAGTGGAGCATCTATTTCGCGACTCGGTTTGCGATGCCCCTTCTCCTGCTAAAACTGATTATCTGAAATCAAAGCTAATAAACTATCATGAAGTTAAGTGCATACTAAACAGATTGACGATCGCCGTTTCCGGAAATTGTTCATAAAAAACGGCACATGGAACTAAAGTACTAAAATTCGGTAAAAATCAAAGTTACCATCGTAATTTCTTTAAACAATTTTGGTTATTTCTGAAAAATACGATTGTCACCCTGTTAACAACGGCTTAAAGCGTCAGTGTGCCAAATTTCGAATGAATCTGCGAATGGTAATCGTCATACGACGGTCACTATTTCGGATTCAAAGGATGTTGATGACTTTTTTTCAGGATAATGAATCTTTATCGTGTTTGTTTCATCTTTCTTAGTGCGAGAAATGTTTTGCGAGTACATTATTACAAAGGAAAAAAATGCATGAAACGATGATTCCTCAAGTTTGTCGCTGATTAGGTAAGTCGATCACTGTTCGAGGGTGTGACGAGGGTGTTCATTGAGGGATGCACGAAGCAGCATTAGCCGCCCTCTACCCCGTGACTGAAAGCTTTATATCTCTCTAAATTTTAAAGATATCAACTTGAAACTTTCAGAATATATCCTTAAGCCTTTCTACTATGATAATATACCATGATGAAATACGAAAATTTTTATGATTTTAGATGGATGTAGTAGCCCTTTAAATACCTAATCTCAATAATATTCGTTTTAATAAAAATATGACGATTCGAACTACAAGGAACTGCTTTCAAATACCTCTGCATGTAGCAAAAGGATTAATGTACTAAAACAGTTTTTTTGATATATTAATCATGGATGCATATCCAAACATCCACTTCAAGTGCACTTATATACAATAAGACAGAAGTGGTATAATTTGAAGAATTTGAACAAACAAAAGAAAGTCTCTTTTAACAAGAAACAGTTGCTAGTGAGGCTAGAATCCAATACGAATGAGAATATTTTCTTTTCTAGTCAAAAGAAAAAACTCAATAGAATGTGTTAAACTTCTTTAATCAATTATGAAATACTAAACAGCATCGGGATTGCACAATGTATATGTTCGCAAATATAATATTTATTATATCCCTTTAAACCACAACCGATATTATAATGCGCGTAGAAATGCATAATTTGATAGTAATCATGTCATTAAAATGTGTTTATAATTTCCTAGGTTAGGTTTTAGTTTGCATTTGAGTAAGCAAAAATAATATATTCGGCTGAGAGATATATCATTTATATTAAAACGTGCATATGTCAGACAGCCCACGAGGTGCGCAGTAAATAGCCTGGTCTTTACTCAGTCGCATTGAGACCTCTGCAGAGTTAATATCGAGTATATATGAATGTAGACAGAGTTCGATCTGGCCGCGCGTGAAGTGCATCCCTTTCCCTCCCAACGCTGCCTCACTCTTTCTTTTATGCATACGCAGAAAATCCCACACTTTTTCCTATTCTTGACAATCTGTACATTGAAATAAATTTTTGTAATAAAATTGAAAGCAGTATACCTGATATAATTCACAAGTTACTACTTGCAATTTTGTTATAGAACATCGTAACAGAAGACACTAAATGCTATTATCTATTCACAGATATGTGGTGTTAAACATTTACATTCTTCTTATACTGCTTTATGAATTATCATGGTTATAAGTGGAATACGATATCGTATTGTTATCATATGAAAATCAAAACGTTATATGGAATTTTATATGATATTATATGGAAAACAAAGCTTTATTGAACTGTTTGAGTTAACAAAAACGAAAATTTTGAATAAACAAACCAAAATAAAAAAATCAGAAAAAGTAAATAAATTATTTTCTCTACTAAGAAATATTTTATCGAATCCATTTGTACGACAATTTTAATCCGGAAGTTTTCGATTGTACCATTTATTTGTTCGATCATTATTATGTTTATGATGTAATATAATTTAGTTTATAATTTATGGAATATATACACTACAGTGTGGCCCAATGTGGCGCTGCATTCATTCCGTTTTGGGTATCACCAATGACAGAGATACTATTAAATGGAGAACGATTTAAATAATTCCATGCATAAATAATCCATGATCCTATTTTTTTGCAATTATTTAAAAAATGAAAATGGTTAAGTTAAATTTGATAATTCAGTGAAAGTATAAAAATGTTTTCACTGAATTATTAAATTTTGCGTAACTCTTTTCGTTTTTTAAATAATTGCCAAAAACAAAACAGGACCATGTATTTTGAAAAATGCCTCAGATTTTTTTAATTGGAGATGTGGCAACATCAGGCAAGTACATTCTTAAGGTACTTTTTAAAGGTGCTTTCATGAAAGTCACTTATTGAAAAGTACCTTAAGAGTGTACTTGAGAAAGTTTCGTTACATTCTTAGTTAAAGAGATACGAGGTATGCTGAAAACACACCACCAAATAAAATTCTTTAAAACTTTTCCCATTTAACAGTCTCTCTATCTTTAATAATAATCGAAATAGCAATACATGAAGCACCAAAGTGGGCCACACCTATACAGTGCTATTCAAAACTCCCCTCCTCTCCTCTTATGTTTTTAACGAATATACATAAACTAGTGAAATTTGGTAACTGAATATTAAGGGTTGTAAACTTCCCTACTAGTGGTGATAGATGACGTATTCACTAGTTTATGTATAATCGTTCCAAAGATAAGAGAGGGGGGGAGGGGACTTTTGAATAGCACTGTATATTGGTTGGCTCACTCTCTTGTATTTAAACGTATATGTACGAGGGTGAATCAAATATAAACGAGACTTTTGGTCCTGGGCATGCAATAGTAACGCATGAGGGCTCCCGCTTCGTGGGGTGTTCGGTAGGTATGCCAGGATGGAGGAGAGCAGATGGGCGACCTCGCTCATTTACTTCAGTACTCGTCGTGACGATGTCTGAGTAGGAGGTGTCTTTGTCAATTGCGCAGCGTGTTATCATCAAGTTTATCGCCACGGAAGGTGTAAAATAAACTGAAATCCTGACGAAATTGGCTTCGCATTTCAGGGAAGAGACACTGTTCCGAGATAGAGTGTTTGCATGGCATAAACAGTTTGTGGAGGGGAGTGGGAAAGTTGAAAATGAGAGCCATGATCACCGACCTCGCACCAGCATCACCAGCGACTACATCATCCGCATTCAACAACTTCTTGAGGGTGACAGGCATCTGACCACCAGTGAGATTGCATCTAAGGTTGGAATAAGTTATGGAAACACTTTTTCGATCATCACAGAGCAGCTATTTCAAAAAATAAAACCCGCCACAGGTAGGATTCGACATTTGTCCCGGATCGGAACTGAACGACATACAGCTCTCAAGGAAGCCATGGGAGGGCAACAATTTAACAACGATAAGGAGGTTGAGGCCTACGTGCGCAATTGATTGAAGACATAACCAACTTCATTCTACGAACAGAGCATTACAAAATTACCTACACGCTGGGAAAAATATGTTTCCAGATCAGGAAATTATGTAGAAAAATGAGCTGTTATTCTTTCTCTTTCAAGTTCAAATAAAAAAATAAAAAAAGTCTCATTTATTGACCCTCGTAGAAATATTCCACACCATGGCATTAGGAAAATTCCATTTATACTTCACACTGAAGCATGATTTATTCAAATAATAATTTAGAATATTTATCCAGATCCTGGTTATATTAAAATATGAGTCCTATTGTTCAGTATATAACAGATATTATCAAAAGTTACTTCCTGACCCGAGACTACAAACAGAAATATCAAGGAGAACTAATATTGTGCAGATTGATTCCATTTCTGATGTATGTGCAATTATATATTTCATTTTATAATTATTATCATTATTCTCGATAGACAAAATAACATTTTTCTTTCGAGCCAAAAACTTAAAATGGCAGGTATGCTCCAGAAGCAATGAAGTAGGTACGAAACGAAGTAGGAATAATTATGTTCAAATATTAATATTAACAAGTGTCATATGAATTATCTATTTTTACATATATTGGCAATACAATACGAATAGTACGTTGTTATTATACTGTGTATTGTTTCTAAGTTTTGAATTTTTAAAAAATTAGAAAATTCCTATTACGACATATAATTTTATGATCAAAGTTGAATAGCATAAATTTAGTAATAGTAAATAATAACATGCACGTAATTCAAGTATTAAACTAGTTTTTATGAATCTTAAGTATTATGTTTCTCCAAATGTTAGTTTATTCACAATTAACATTGAATATATTTAAGGATAACTACAATATTAAATAATTATAATAATTATCGTTGAACGTGGTCAAAAATACCCAGACTCTAATTAGTTCACAAATATATGAATAAATTATGAAAGCATATTACAATGTAGTCATAGAACATATATATATATATATATATATATATATATATATATATATATATATATATATATATATTTATGTAGGATAGGAACCGATTATGATGATTGTATACATGTAATGGTTACTAACTGGATACTAAAAAGGATTATATAACAATAGTGGGCTTTGAAGTTTTTATATTAAGCGCAATGCTATAAATAGAGTAGACATTAGGTAAACTTTAATGAATTTTTATAGACAAGGTGATAATTAAAAATAAAAGCAAAGTACATAATCCTAAAATATTGTTTATACTGAAGGACATAAATATTATAAAAAAATCAGCAGTTATTGAAGCATTGATATTCTTTTTTTTGTATCTCAAAATTACACGTTCAATAATTAATTATCAAGAGTAAAAATTTAAGTTCAGGAGCTCGTAGTTTAAAATTAAGTAAAAATATTTTACTAGAAACAAGGTTTCCTTATAACTGTACACCTTACTTAAGAAAAATCCAAAACAGCATATGTTTCACACACATGGTAAGGGAAAGAAAATTGATAATATTTAGAGGGTGCTATTCTATAATCGGGAAATAGTATTGACAAATAAATAAAATTACCAAAAGATTAACGGTAAAATTTATTTGGTAGAGACTGGGAAGTTACATATGTACGTATTAATTAGATTAAATGGTTTGTTCACAGTTTTTCAGAAACATATACTTCCTTTCATGGAAGCAGGGCTCTAAATTAAATTTTGTTGTACCTATTTGAACAGTTTGATAGTAACCTACCAGGGGATGATACAAGCTCAATTTTATCTATCTCGTGAATCATAAAGCTGCTTACTGTGAGCGCTGATAATTGCGATAGCCGAGATGCCGTCGAGTAGGCTTGATATATTTAAATACATGTAAATACAAGCAGTTCAGTATAAGTCCGGCACAAGTTCAAGATGAGTATAGCTTTGTTGTTGCATTTGACCACATATATGTGGTCAAATGCAACAATACATTATTTGTATTGTATTGTATTATTATAAAATATGTATTTTAATATTATATCAATATTAAAACACATATATAAATTATAATTGCATGTATATTTGGTTGTGTAAATGTCTTATTCAAGTGAGTAATTCTACTGATTAGTTTTAGGGAGAATTTGCTTCCTGTTTATTCTTCTTTGTATTACACATGAATAACTTTATTGATAGTTAAACTAATACTTAAACATTAACTTCAAGTATAAATTAATTAACATATTATGACGATAAGTTTCAGTTTGCAAAATCTATAGTATAAAATAAAAGTTAAAATGTCATTCTAAAAAGAAAATCATACGATTCAATGATCTTCGATTTATCCGAGTATTTTAAATTTTATGGAGAATTTTGTCATCACAGTTATCGCCTATATGTATATTTACACCAGCAAAATCAAAATTATCTGGAACATAATTAGGCCATAACAATGTTTTTCAAGGTCTAATTAAAAAAAGTATTAACAATTTTTAATGAATTTATTGTACATTATATGAAGGACAAGAATTGGCATACTGATATTACTAGGAGAAATCGAAAGAACTTTATAGAAGACTTCGGTAAACCTAATCAACTCGAATCAGTGAAATGTCTAGTTAATTGACACCCCTTTAAAAATTGTAAACAATACGCAAAATTACTATGATAGAAATTTATAGTACTTTAAATGCAAACTAATAGCCATATTATGGAAAAACGTAAAATTTTGTTTTTTTGTTTAGAATCACAAATTTTGATTGTTTAATGCTATCCTGGTCAGATTGCATTCGTGAATTTTCACAGTATTCGTAGTATAGAGAAAACATTTAATATAACGTCAGTGTTTTCCCACTGGATGTATTACATTAAAATAACCCAATCAATCAATCACTTCATAATATTTCTTTTTTGATTAAATTCTTCATCTGAGTCGATTTGACCATCAAATAATAGTAACTGCTATTCATCAATAAACATCCTCTCCCAGATTTCTGATTGTCATTTGGCTATTTTAAATATGGTGCTGACAATTTCTGTCTGACAATCATATTCTGAGCCTAACTCTGTTGTTTTGGGCTTTTTTGGACATCATTGTATGAATATAATTCTATTTTCGTCAATATTTTTGAATCGAACCAGCTGTTACTTCACCCTCAGAACGACTATGAGGAAAACTTTATCTTTAAAAACTCGACATCGTAATACTGTAAATCTCATCTTCGACAACACCTCTGTCTTCTTAATAAAACATGGACCAAAGATGCTTAACTTCTTAAGGTAACGATATTTATAGGAAGAAGACAATAACAGATAGTATTTTGGTCTATGGGTTGTATTGGAGGGTAAGTAGTAGGGTATAATTAAAAATGTAAGGTTACAATTTTGCCACAATCGTGGGTCAATTTCTGGTTTGTTGAGTTTTCAGGGGTAGTACTAATTAATAGAAGCTCCATTTTCAATTAAAGGAATGGAGAATTTCTTGAAGTTGATTCAGGAATGATCAATACAATATATATATATATATATATATATATATATATATATATATATATATATATATATATATATATATATATATATATATATATATATATATATATATATTTTTTTTTTTTTTGCTTAAAGACGAGAAATTGCCATTATGAAATGGTATCATCATATTTCATTGAAATATATGTAAGTTACCAATATACAATAAGTTTTTGTTAAAATATCATATTGCATGTAAATCTATGTGAGCTACAATTGGTTCTTTGTTAAATATTGTGAAAATTTTAGCAGCAATTTCAAGAGTAGAAACAAAAAAAAATTGTTAAGGATGTAAATATAATTATTTTAGAAGCTAATTTAACTTATCTTTAGATTGGTTTTAAATATATGATGATAACAAAGAGTTTCTCAAAAAAAAATAATTTTTTGAGAAGTACCGTTATGCAAATTACTACAAAATGATTTACTCATCTATGAATAAACAAAACATATACAATTAGCGATATTGGAATACTGCTGTGGGTATTATTTCGGTGTCGTTAACCATGGATCGCCGAAAGTTCTGACATTTAATTAGGGACAAATATAAGTGTAATTATATAAAAGTTGGTAAGAGTGTATTTGATATTCAAACAATATTAGTACAAGAAGACTACACTAACATCGTTTTTAAGAATGGTGCAGAAAAGTAAAAGAATTTCGTCAGGGTTGCAGGGTTACTATTGTGGATAGGATTGAGGTGATGTATACAATCTGCTGGAGGAATAAAACGAATGCCCTTGTTGCAGTGAAAGATCTTCTATATCAAATAAGAGTCTGCCACTGAAGTTTTTCTCTATCTTAAAATTCCTATTGCATTCATACAAAACATTTTAACTGATATTAAGATACTATGTGAGTACCTCGTTCTCAAGGAAGATGTAATCGAGTAGAAATGTGATTCGCATTTTCAGAATTTGTATTTATTAAGAAAACATTCACTATGTTTATGATAAACATTACCGGTAAATCATCCGCGAAGGTCTGTGTCTTCCGAAAAGTGGATAGCCAGATGTTTGAGGGCGAATAGGTAAATCATCCTGTTGATTGGATACATTGGATGTTTCTGCTGCTGTTGCCCTGAATAAGATTATTTGTTTTAAGGTAGCTTGATTTTGTCTAGCGATCGAAGAGCAACCACCACGAATTCCTCATAAGTAAAGAGAGTGAGATTCTCATCGATAAAAGGGAAACGAATAATAATCGTAGTAATAGAAATATCACGTCAGGCTGGTGTTGCATACTGCCATTTGTACCATGAAAGGAAAGAATGTGATAACTGAGCAGTATATCAGTTTATGACAGATGTATGATGCCAAAATAAGAATACTGGAAATGATTTTTGTCATGGTAATGTCACATCTCATAAAGACCCTTCATTTGAGCTTTTACTATTGAACTGTAAAACGGAGAAAAGCTCTAACTTGAATCCAACCTCCTTATTTTCCATATATTAGCCTCCCCAGACAATAATTATTTTCACCCTTTAAAACATCCTTTACGTAATACAAGATAAGATGGAAATAACCCAGATATATTTCAGGGGGAACTCAAATAGGGGAAAAGTGGCAAGCTGTACTTGAATCAGTAAATCAAACATAAATAATAAAAGTATAACGTTTCGCGGAGGATACTCAAACTATCAAGTTATCTTTCTAGCTTAAAATGAACAAAAAATAAACTGGTAGTGAAGTCAAATAGTATATCGTTGTTTTCTATCTTTTTTTAGCCTCTTTATTTTAATACTTTGGTAATGGATTTATCTGAAACTATATGATCGAATTGAATGTGTTACTTAGGGTATAATATAAAAATGCTAGAGATTTACATTACTCGAAACTATTTTTGTTTCAAATGCTACTATGGTGTATTGTGTGCCATATTATATAAGTTGTAGACGTATATACAAATAATATGTTAATTAGATCTACGGAGAATTATGAGTGGCAAAAAATAGGATCACGTAACATACGTTTGGTTCATTCCTATTTGAAAATTGTAAATAAACATGACGCAACATAAACGAAACGGCTTTATCATCGAGGGATAATATCTTTGACGAGTAAATGAACCGGATTTATATAAATTTTTTTACTGTCTAATTAAAATTATTTTTTGTATTTGCGTAGCAATCTTCATAATAGTTAATGCCTAAAAGCCTATTTACTTCCTCTCAAAATACTGTATTTCCACAACCATTATATTTGTATGCATATAAACAAACTAAAATTGCATATCTACACATTAAATCTTTATAAATAACCATAACGTCATCATATATTTGTTAAGTATTTAATATTCTTGCTGTAAATTACCACGTTATAAGATTATGTAACCATGAACCTGTCATATATCTAATTTGATTGATGTTTTCAGAAGTCTAAAAAAATAAAAGTAACAAGTTGTTCTCTATTCTCAGAAGAATAAACAGCCGACAAGGTGAAGGTTGCTTGTAAATGATTTATAATCTCTCTTAAACATTTTGAATTGAGATTAGCATAGCATTTAATTGTCGAATATAAGATCAATTCACTAGTATTAGAAAATCTATAGAGGATATATTAAGTTGTTAGGGGACAAGTTAAGGTACTGTGACAGTAAATGTTAGAATTTAATATCACCTAGGGGTGTTAGAGAAATACATTTATTAATAAGTGTATTTAATTTATCCACATCACTCTATACGTGGCTTCTACTAACTAGTAGGAAAAGTACGAAAATTAAGTGAAAAATTGTAAAAGCGGGTTACATATTTAATAAGTTGGTATATTATATTTTCAATTCTTGTCCAAATTCATTATTATTCTTATTATGAAAGATGCGAATCAACAGCAATGAAAATAGTAGAGATAATTTGAACTCAAATAGTTAAATATGAAAGGTATATTTTCAAAAGATTCATCAATAATTTAAATAATAATTATTTAATTCTATCTACTATTCATTCACATATACATATACCACCGTATATAATGAATGATTGGCATTTTATTTATTTCTTGAATAACTAATGATAATATTTGTATCAGGTGTTTGCGATAATGCAAACAACATTTGTATTAATTATTTATAAAAAAATTATACTTGCGTCATACTTAATATGTTGGATTAGTTTCGACGATGTAAATGAAACTGACGGCATCAGAAATTCGATTTTAATTTTGTTATAAGTAATAAATAAGAGGATTAGTCCTTTACATTATTTTTTAATTATATACACTTTTGTAAAATTAAAAGATATGAGATAATCTGGTGACACACTTTGAAGAAATTCAATAGATAATTTGAAACGCATTACAAAATTAAATCAGAATTTCATGAATTACATATCATTGAATAATTAACTACTATTGTTGTTTCACATGCCGTTCATAAAAAGTGATTCATTGTGACGTTAACTAAAGGAAATATTAAGTAAATAAAATTAATACATTTATAATAATATATTTCATTTACATACAAACATAACCTACAATCATAAAACTGTATTATTTTAAATGTAATAATATACAATTATGCGTATTATATAATTGTAATTTATATCGCAAAACACTATTATGTATTTATACCGGGTATATCAAAATGTATATACTAAAAAATATTAAGTATATATTATTCAAATAGGATAAATTGAGGTATTAGAGATATTTCGAGGTAACAGCTTTATGTGTCACATTTATCTTGTATTTTTTCGTCTTTCAGTTAGTGGGGGTTTCACTAAAATGTTCAACAATACACATTTTTAATTTTACCAATAAATAACTAAGATTTTATAATAAAAAATTGCTAAATGAAATCATATTGCCTAATAATAACTGCACTTCTGTGCAATATTCTAGAACATTTAATTTGTAAATTGAGTTATTTAAGATGTAAAAATATCGAGGTTAAATATTATTCTATTTTTTTAACTTCTTTTATAAAACATTTATACGAGGAATCGAACATAATTCTTTTAATAATTTATTTTTAAATACTTTTGTTCATATTAACTCTGTATAGTCAACTAGTGTGTTAGTATTAACTTTGTGTTCAATAGTCAAGTCACTTTGAAAATCAAGGTTATTAAGAAAAGTAATAATTTCTATCATTATCAATCTTTGTTATAATACACTTAAGTTTTATGTATGTTATAAATATACCGAGTTATCGCCAGAAAGTTGAAGTATTTATTAAGAAAAATTCTATATAAAACAATAGTCTGATCTATAGTAAAATTAATGTTAAGGTTGTTTAAATTACTCATACAGTTTCTGGATTTTTATTTCTTTATTAGAATAATTTTCATTGGCAAGTAAAGGTTTAGTCTAGTACAAATGTCTTTAAGTTGTTATTTAAATTAAATTAAATGAAATATCAAAGAGAACATTATATGTAATATAGTTATATATTGTATATGAAGTTGTAATAGTATGAAATAATCATGAAAAATATATGTTAGGTTTAGCAAAATCTTCAATATGGAATTCATGTCTTCGTTTCATGCCACTGATATAATAATAACCTACACAAATTTAAAATGCAATATTTCATGCCCTGGGTGTTAGTAAATGATCTAAATCCTTGAGTAATCATGCCCAAATTCGAAGCATATTCAATTAAACGTATGCCATTATGGAAAAGGTGTAGTTTCTTATTAGAGATGAGTTTTCTCATGAGATTATGTATAGTTGTGTTTCTATAATTTAAAATTTGTTTAAACTAAAAAATATGAATATTGTAGCTATTTGATTATTCAAGTAAATTTATTTCTTATCTGATACGTATTCATGTACTCCATCACTAGAATACAAATCCTGCAGGAAATTATAATAATCCCTGCTTACCTCGTCATTAATATATGTATTGTCAGTTATGCGATGGTGTCGACTGAAAAGTTAATGGTGTCGTCGCGTCAAATTACGTACTTTTAACGATTTATTATTTCAAAGAAGTGCATCGATTGGACAGAATTAGGCGTGTAATATTCAAGAAATTATCGGGTGTGGGTTTAATAGCATTTTATTTACATAATATAAAATTACATTATCACATTGCTTAAGTAATAACTTATATACATATTTTTGTAAGAAATACAAAAGTCAATTCAGAATTAATGACGTATCAAATGTGAAAAATATTTTGAATTTTCAAGTTCTTCACTACTCTTAGCTGAAAATAAAAGAAATATTTGATTAATGTCATAGGGTCACTCAGCAAAAGTCAGAAAAACTTGTGATTATTATTTTGTTAAATGTTGAATAGTGTCAAATGATAATTAGACGAGACGCTATACTTACTAGCTTCCAGCTTTTGCTGATGCGGACGCAGTGGCAGAAGCTGAAGCGAAAGCTCCACCTTTCCCACCTCCACCTCCACAACAACCAGGGCCACCTCCATGGCCTCCATGGCTACCCGCACCTCCTCCTCCAAATCCACCTGCTCCGCCGAGACCGCCACCTAAAGTTGGATTAAATATTTTACAATATACAACATATTGTTAGTTTCTCATTGACTTACCTCCTCCTAGTCCACCACCGCCACCACCTCCAAGACCGCCTCCTAGGCCGCCTCCGAGGCCACCTCCATGTCCTCCACCTCCAGCTCCACCAAAGCCGCCGCCACCGGATCCACCCCCACCGGATCCACCTCCGCCTAAACCACCTCCGTGGCCACCAGCGCCACCACCTCCAAATCCACCGCTACCGCCGAGGCCACTTCCACCGCCAAGGCCTCCGCCACCTCCATGGCCTCCGCCTCCGCTTCCTCCGAATCCACCGCTACCACCCAAACCACTACCACTTCCTAGGCCTCCATCACCACCTAGGCCTCCGCCGCCTCCATGACCACCTCCAGCCCCACCACTTCCAAATCCGCCGGAGCCACCTCCAGTATAACTGCCAGAACTACCTCCTCCAAAGCCTCCGGAGCCACCGCCTCCTCCGCTGTGGCCTGAAAAAAATAATGTAGTACATATAGTTATACATATGTATATAATTCTATATAATACTATAATAATTGTATATATAATACTATAATAGTTGTAACAACGTGGAATTCATTGCATATACTGGTGTTTATAAGATATGTTTACGAACTCATTTTTACCTTAGTAAAATGTTTATTTATGTATATGTGACAATGATATTATTACGAAAATATTGTTTTGCCAGAAAAAAGGAAAATAGATTGATATTTGAATAAACACTCTGGAATAAATATGGAATAAACATTATTGGAATAAACATTTTTAGAATTTCAGAAAAATATAAATAATTCAAGAGAATTTCCGTTATTTTCATCGTTTTATTTACGTACTATGTAGAATTAAAGTAATGAGACTCTCCTCTAGACAAAATGTAACCAATAATGAGGTAATTGTAATCTAGATAGAAAAACGGTGATGCCCTCTATTGTATTTCAGGGAGTGTGTTGAAAGTGTGGTTTTATTTCTTCTCTTAGACAATGGTATGATAGTTTTCAAATATAAGTTTTCAAATATAAGAGTTCAAGAATTTGTCATTTATGAAATTGATTACTATAATTTATGTTATATTCTTCATAACTAAGAAAAATGTTGGCATTGAAGATTTTTTAATGAAATTACATATGCAATATACATTTTTAGTTATAGTAGGTAATTCGTACTTGCATGGATGATGAAATTATTATTGAAGTACGAGTTTGTTTAAATGTGATGATTGATATAATTCTAAAAGGTAATAATAGATATAACAAAAGTAAAATTTATTTCTCTTTTTATATGAGTAAATATATGTCTTTAACTATACATATTTACTAGTAAATGCAGTACTTTGATATTTAAAGTATGTTTAACTTTTATTATAGGAGATTTATATTCTTTGAACTAAAATGGACATATTGCTTACTAATAACAGAACAATTTAGTTCTTTATTTTATAAAAAATAACTATTTTATGAGGGTGCATTCTCTTTAATTGAAATTTGTGCCATTGAGAAAGGACGTAATGAAATCCCTTTCAATGAGCACTCCTGAAATATAGGCAATGATGAATTAATTAGATCTCGTTTTATAACAGATGTAGAATATAACCAAATTAGATTTACAGCAAATGTAGAATACTACTAACCATAAACATAACTACTTTGAGGACAAGAGTCTAATTAACGTTAAACGTAAAAATTAATTTGTTATTATCTATACTTTAGGCGATTCAAAAATTTGGATCACATATCCAAAATGTGTTGTTAGATTATTTTTCAATATATATGTATATATGTGCACCTCTCTTATTTCCTTTTATTAAAGTAATTATAAACAATATACTTTCACACAAACCAGATTTCTAAAAGTAAACAGTGAATATTGTTTAGTTTCAGAAATATAGACATGGCCACTTAATAACCAACAACTTAAAAGAAAGAACTAATTTTAATATATATATATATATATATATATATATATATATATATATATATATATATATATATATATATATATATATATGCACTATTTTCTAGTAGAATTAATTTAATTACCTCCCGATCCGCCAAATCCACCTCCTGGCCCGCCGCCTCCGCCGCTGCCTCCCCCAAGGCCACTACCTCCTCCGAGACCTCCCCCGCCACCGCCTCCTTTTCCACCTCCAAATCCACCTAAGGGAAAATCGTTATGACAATAAGTTGTCAAAAATGGATTGCCATTAAAACGACAGCCTGAAAATAAATTTAACGGCGGATTGTGATTTTCGTGGGGTACAAATGCCGCATGGCCTATAGAACGAAATATAATCTTGTATGTATTTATGCCTACGGTTAAGTATACTTTCTTCTTCTGGTAAGTAGAAATGGAAAGTCCAAGGATTGGATAGAAAACAAAGACGAGAAGTGTACAAAGGATATAGTTTAGTGTATGAAACACATGTTTTTGTGTAATATGAATACTAGGTTTGTTTCAATTTTGAACCCACTTCGTATTTTTATACTAAGTATGGAACGAATCAAATATGATATTCTAATAAAATTAATAAAAACTGTTGTTCGTAATGACGCGACGTACTATTCATTTAAGTTGTTTATATTATAGGGAACAAGTATAACATATATTACTGCTATTTAATTTACGTTAAATTGTGCATAAAACTCAAGAGATAATGACAACTTTTATTTAGTTATCTAAATGAATCGTTTTAGTACGGGGTTAAAGTTAATAGAGCTAAAAGTTATAGATATCAGAAAGGTGGTAGCTATATAGGAAACAAACTTTTAAACTAAATAAAGCGCTTGTGCCTGTATACAATATTTTATAATATAATACATAAGTATTGTATTGCGCATTATTATACTCGTACAAGTACTGAACACATTTATAAGCGACGTAAATTTTCAAATAAATCATGAATTAATTTAAATTAAGTTTTCAACTTATTGATTAGTTAAATTACAACTTATTTAATGATTAATAGAATCATAAGTTTTCAACTTAATTATAGAATAGTAATAATTAAATAATAATTGTCAAAACTCACGATTAATTTTGATTACTTTCTACTACATAAATGTTATTTTTTGCATTATATTTTACTTGTATTCGTTAATTATGAAATTATTTTATAAACTTTTATAAATCTTGTTTCTTATGTATAAATTATTTTTAATGTCACCAAATCTTCTAAACCGTAAATTTTATAGGATTATATTTGTAGTATTATGTTCTAGTGCAGTATTAATATTAGACTCATATATAAAATATTAAATATTGATAGCAACAACAGTAATAGGTTCGCATTTTCAATTGAATAACATATTAAATTTTTTGTCATTTTTGATAAATTCAGTAAACACAGTTTTACATATCATATTATCATATTGAATCTTAAAATCTGGGTATCAGCTTTTAATGGTGTAAAATCAAATAAATATAATTGTGCCAAATTAAGAATTCCAAAACTTCAATTTCAATATCAGTACGAACACATTACTTTCTTGATTTCTAAGACGAAAAGTAAAAATATAAAATTTGAATCTATGTAACCAGTATAGGTCAAGTAGATGCTAGCATATTAAAAAGTTCATTTATATAACTTTCATCTCCATTCTCTTTTCAATACCATTAGAATTTCCAACGTTTATATGGTTGGCAATAGCCAAAATGGCTGACAGAATCAAAATTCTTTATATAACTGAAAATAATTTTCAGGTAGCTCGCAACATCATTGATTTATAAAAACAGTCATAAGGTTTATTGAAGGTTAGGTTATCTAAATATAGAAATATTGTCATGTATGACCCAATTCTTTTACTAAATTTGAAGCATTTTACTTTTATGTCTCTGAATGAGCGAAGTCGATAACATCTTAGAAGCTTCTACTGATTTTATAATGTATTATCTTCCATTATTCTTGCATACTTTTTTTAACGAATAATTTATTTATCAGTGTCTATGTGTGGCAGATGTTAATTGCTTAATTAAGTACGTCCTTACCTCCTCCAGAGCCACCGCCACCGAATCCTCCTCCATTACCACCCTGGCCACCTCCGCCATGTCCACCAGAGCCGCCTAATCCACCTCCTAAACCACCGCCTAAACCACCGCCTGAACCACCACCTGCTCCACCTCCGTGGCCACCTCCTACAATATTCACATCTTTTAAACTATTAGCATGTATTCTAATAAGTAAAATAAAATACCTCCTGTTGCGTAGCCTCCATCGCTGCCACCTGCGCCGGCACCGCCACCTAATCCTCCTCCACTACCACCGCCTAATCCTCCGCCGCCTCCTAATCCTCCGCCCCCGTGGCCACCGGCGCTACCCGATCCACCACCTGATCCGCCACCCCCAAATCCACTACCACCGGCTCCACCCAATCCTCCTCCAAGACCTCCTCCAAGACCTCCGCCTCCTCCTTTACCGCCACCAAATCCACCGCCTTTACCACCGCCAAATCCGCCTCCGCTTCCACCACCGAAGCCGAATCCTCCGCCTCCGCCACCTCCTCCACCTCCTCCACTTCCTCCACCGAATCCACTACCAAATCCACCTCCTAGGCCTCCTCCTCCTCCGAGAAGGCCACCCAATAAACCGCCGTCAGATTTGCTACCGTAGGAGCTTCGGCGTTTACGGACTAGGCTTTCAGTTCTCACTTTGAGTGTCTGAAAATAAATTCATATTATAGCGCACGTTATTAGCCAAATTATTTGTAATAAAAACATTTTTTTACCACTTTTATAACATTATAAAAAAAATGTATAGTAGTCCCACCAATAGTGTCTTGGAACTAGTGCAAACAGTGAAAACTAAATACTTAATTTTGGTGTCATTTTATGCCTATAGTATTGTATAAAAACAAAATTTGGCACAAAGAGAAATCCATCATAAAAGTGGATATTTAGATTATATATCTAAAAGGATAATTAAAAAAGAAATCTAGATTTAAATTTTATAAACATCTATAGAGAAATTCAAGTAATTGATTAGTCAAAATATTTAATTGTAATTTTTAATAACATGTGATATAGTACTTCACATTTGATGTGTCATGTTGCAATTTTACGACAAACTATTCATTATATTTTACATATTTAAAATTAAGTTATCATATGAAGTATATTAAGTTAAGATAATCGATATAAACTGCTAGAAACATGTTTTGCAAAGTTCTGTGACTAAAATGTTTCTCATATATTGCAGATTTTATATTGATATCATTTAAAAATAGATGTTCCATTCAATAGTTGTCTACATATGTAGATAACTCTTTAACTAAAAATTGACTGTAGAGTTTTAATATTAGTTTAAGCTATAAATATGTAATAAGACATATTTTGTTATTGGTTGTTACCAAATGTTCCTTAAGTTTTAGTCTTCAAGGAAAATGAATATTCAAAAATAATGAAAATGTAATTTTCATTTTGATATTGTCAGACGTGTCATAAACTTCATTGTTTTGAAATTCAACATTCTGTATATTATTTTCTATATTCTGTATATACAAATTTCGACCAATAATAAGACTAAGTATCCAAAAAATCCTCAATAGATATTAAATTTTCATTATGAAGTTCAATATAAACAATTTTTAATTAATAATCATTCTGTTTTGATTGTTTTTGTGGAAAAATAGTAAAACGAATATTATTTTATGCATTACATTTAATATACCGTACCCCGTGTTTTCAAAGCCCTATCGACATAAACGAACTTGAAATTATAATAATTTCAAATCATTTTTATACATACATTTTTGATGATTCATAATTTATGATGATATTTTTTACAGGATACTAATTATTTGTGAATAAATAGAGTTATTTCCAATTACCTGCTTTACAGTTAGTTCATTACCTTATTTTCCGAATTTATGAGACTGATATAATTTAAATAAAAATGAAAAGGAAGACAATAGAAAGTTTCAGATATTTTTAAAATACCAGTGACTAATTAGGCAACGTCTTAATTAAAATATTAATGCTAACCCATCCACCCTGGCACTTTAGTTTCATTCAGTATATTTCAAATTACTTTCTAGAAAATATATGATTTGTTAGTTGTCGATTTTTTTTATTAATATTTTACTCAAATTATTTTCACAAATAATATTAGTCCCTAATACAAACAATATACGATCATAATTTGCAATTTTCTTAACACCTCATTAATCAATTATATTATTTATATGTTTTAAAATCAAAATATGAATCTAGAAGATAGAAGTATAGTGAATTAGATTACTTTGGTAATGTAAGAGAAAGAAAAAAGTTGATAAGGAAAGATCGTTAAAGCAAAATTTTCCCGGACTAGCGGTCTTTTAGAAATTTGTAAATTATTTTTGGTGTTTTAATTTTCAAAATATTTTCAGATTTAAATTCTTAATATAAACTACTCGTATATGTATGTGTGTATAAATATATCACTAACATGTAATTACATATAATTTTCAACTTATATACAATTTTTGGGGTAGTTTCCATTTATCTCATACCTGCTTAAGGGTATCGCAAATATTTGAAAATAAGTAAACTACCTACCTCGGGTTCTGCCAAGGGCTGTCCACCCTCTGGTTGGAAGTAGACGCCATCTCCAGCTTCATCAATGGGTATAGGACGAATCAATAGATACGAAGGTCGTAATTTCGCGTTGCCACTTTCTGGTATAGCGTTGCTTACTTCCTCAACCACTTCCGGGTTTTCTCTAGGTTCCGATATCCAATCAATAAGATACACCACACCACCTGACCTTGATAAGGAATTAGCATTCGAAGAGCTTTGCTCGGCAAAACTGCCTATAGCGGCAGCAGCCAGCAAGGTAAGTGGTACAAACCACTTCATGACCGATTGTGTGTGGATGTGTAGACTGTGTTTGTTTTTATAGCATCTTCTTCGTTTTTTACGTATGTTTGTGGTCACGATTTGATTATGCAATGGAAACCGATTTATAAAATTATACCGGTAACTAGTATCCTGTTGGTCTGGAATGGAAAAGGCAGCGATATTTTTAACACATGGTTGAATTATGTATATTGAGATGTATTAAAAATCTCAATTTATCTGTTATTAGGTAATATTGTATACGAATAATGTATATTAATAATAAGTGCACATAATACTAACAAGTTGGTTTAAAACCAAACAAAAATTAATATCTCTTATTTATACCGTGTCATATATAGAAAAAGAAATAATATCACAAATTCCATGATACGTAGACACCTAATTTAGTTTTAGAAGGTGTCCATTTAGGCATTTTCAGTTTCACTATGTTAACCTCTAAACGTCCGTAGACTTTTAAATTGCATTTTATTTTTAAATATTGCTATTGAAAGAATATTTTGAGTACTTACTTATTAATGATCGAGACATTTTTTATTAAATCATAAATATACTGGTGAGTGATATTGACCATTTGATGATATTTGGACAAAACTACAAGTAGTATTTGATATTAAATATGCCACTTTTACCACAAATGAGAATTGGTAATGAAAGTACCACAAATAACTTACTTCATATGAATGTGTTCAAAGATGTTAATATTGTATGTATAATTAAATTCTTAAATATATTTTTCGAGATACTTCTCCAATATACAAAATAGAAAATTATATTTTATTATTATACACACCGTTTTCGTAAAGTGAGTATTGGTGACGACTCATTCTTTATTTATGTGGTAAGATGAATGAACTTGTCTACCCTTTACAAAAAGCTGTAATAGGGGCGGAATTATGACAGTTAGTGGTTGAAAACTGTTTTTTGTATCGATAGGAATTATCGATAGAACATTGACTTTTATAGCATGATAAAGGATTATACAGAACGCTACAGAACATGGTTAAAACACAGGAGAACAGAAAAATGTATCAGAATAAAAGGAAACAAGTATCACAAGTAATGCAAAATACAAAAAATAAGTAATAATGCATTTAAGATTATAAAACAAATAAAAATAAATAAACAGTTGTAAAATCTTAAAACGGACTTTTCCGCACGTAGAATATCTTTATCTTGATTGAAATTGAGTTACCGAGAAAAAATAAACCAACACACAAATGCAGAATATGTGTTTTATGCGACAGTTTTACTTTTTTCACATAGTCCACCATCGTGTTTTCTCATAACCCATGAATAGGGTGGGGTGTATCCTATCCACTTCAAATTCAATAGATGTCATCTGGTAGATGTTTATAATCAGAATCATTCGAAACCCGATCGATCCGACACGGCTTAATTGAGTGATCGTGCTAACAAAGAAAATTTCTCAAATAGTCCACCATCGTGCTTTCTTATGATCCATGGACAGGGTGGAGTGTATCCTATCCACCTCAAAATCAATAGGTGTCGTGTGGGAGACGTCCCCAATCAGAATCAGTCAAAACTCGATCGATCCGATACGATTTAGTTGAGTTATCGTGCTAACAAGAATAAATGCCGACGACATCGACAACGACACACACACAAAATGGTTTAAAATCCATTTTTTTTAGTTTTTAGGCCGAAAAATGAACCCTAGAAAAAAATTTTTCTTTACACGATTACTTTCCCGCGTATATTGGAGTGTGCAAAAGTAACACGAAATAAAGATGTCTCTATAATCGATCTCACTTATATGAAATACTAGATCACTATAAAGAGCGACTAATAGAAAAAAATCTTTTACAAAAATGGAATTACGGATTACAAATTCAGAAAGAATGAGACTAGGTAAATGAAATGAAAAATGGAAATGTCCCTGGATTGGGAAACATTAAAATCGAGCTGGTAAGGGTCACCCTGAATATATTAATGCATGGAATGGCTAAAATATAAAATAGCAAAAGCTTGAACCAGCAGATACAATCCTCTGAACGAAATAACCTTATTATATCATAATTTTTAAAAAGAAAGTAGAAAAGACCATAGAAACATAGAGGAATCATTGTTTTAGTACAGTAGCAAAACTTTATGGGGAATATTAAAACATAGAATAGAACAGGTTGAAGAATTAGGAGAACAGAATTGATTCTATGTAAGCCGATCATGCATTCAGTACATTTTTATTATCAACTATCTAATGGATAATGCAAAGTAAGGGGCAGATTTTATATTTTTTTCATATTACAAATATGATTTACCTATGATCTGTTTTACTACATCACAAGTGGTTACTGTACTCATTAATTTATTCTTTCTACTGATTCTAGTATTGGAGTCAGAAATATATGTTTTGAGTTAATGGAGTCTAAGGATGTAGATAATGAATCATATGTACAATTGCATATTTATAAGGGCAGAATCAATAAAGTATGCCGTTATTAGTGGATTGAAACTAGAAATAGATCGCAAAGAAATAGTAAGACATAATGAAAAACCATAGCTATTGTTAAAAGTGGACAAATAAATTTGCTGTGTAAGGGTGTACCATGTAGGTATACATCAAGGAGATCATGAATTAGATCATCACTTTTTTATGAATTGGAATAAAATTTTTAAAATTAAAATTGACATGAAAAGTAATAATAATAGTAATAGGCTTACATACATATATTATCAATGCAATCAATTTAATTGGAAGTGTCATCAATTTAAAAATTTTAAGTGAGATACCCTGTATATTTTAACATGTTTTCTATATAATATATTAACATTTTTGACGTTTTATTTAAATATAGTATACATATATTTTTTTTATAAAAATCAAAATCAGTAATTGAAAGTTTTTGTATAATGAAAATGTTCCAAGTGGGCATTGAAATGATGATAAAATAAATGTCTTAGATTGGGTTTCATTATTGAGGTGAATATTTATTATAATGAAATTATTTGAAAATATTCAATATTTTTTTTCCTGGCGTTAGACGACAAATACAATTTTTTTTTAAGTAGTAATCTCTATTTTTTCTATCTCTGTAATTTTAATCTCTCTCTCTCTAGTCTCAATGCGACTGAGTAAAGACCATGCTATTTACTCCGCACCTCGTGGGTGGCCGGATATCGCAGTTTTGAGACTTGTTTCTATTTGTGGTAAGTTGTAACATTATGAATTTGACATGCAAACTTTAACATTAAATTTGATTTAAATCAATTAACGGTACAATTAGTCGACAAAATTGTCGTTATTAGGCATGAGAAAATCCTCAGTGTATCGATGAGGTGCTCATTCAGTATCCCCAAGAGCTAAATATACGGGCTTGAATCATTGTCAATGGAGATATAGAATCCTACTTTTTTGACGATGATCTGACTGGAAGGCATTAGGTACTTAGAATTCCTTCGGGATGACCTCATACCTACATCATCGGTGTTAAGTGCAAAAAACAGAACATCTGGATTTACCAAGCAAAGACATGTTGTATCAACAGAAGGGGTCCCAACTCTTTAATTTGTCCAAGATGGATTAGCAGAAGAAAATTGACAGGTGGCTAGCTATATCATCGAACCTGATCTTCTTTGACTGTACTTTGTGGAGTCACTAAAGATCAAACCCTATCTAAATAGGCCGAATGTCCAGAATAGTCTAAAAGTGTGAATTTAATTTCATAAATTCATTTTCATCAGTTCAATAATACCAGCAAGAATTTGCAAGAATATTTTACAAAAATTCTTGTTTTTGTCACTGTTAGTTGCTGACTGGAAATAATGTTGAGCAGTTAGTCTGATATTTCAATTTATCAGACTGAATTACAAATTAACATTGTGGTTTATGTTATTACGGTAGACTATTAACTTTTCACCTTTTTTAATGGCGTCCCTTTTCCTGTAACACACCAAAACATTATTTCTTCGTGTAGTAAATACTCTACTGCCGAAAATACAATTAAAGGGCAAACTAGAAAATGGAACAGTATTATGTCAGCATTGTCCTTTTTTTTGTGAAAAATCTTTTTCAAAAGTATCCGATGTATTATTGCGATAAAAGAAAATAAGAAAATAATTATTCTCTAAAGTGTTTTTATTTTTGTTGTCTTCGGAAATTAACTAAAATATTAAAATTATAGATTTGAATATACATATAATAGTACCTATATACATATTAAATACAATATATATATATATATATATATATATATATATATATATATATATATATATATATATATATATATATATATATATATATATATATATATATATATATATATATTAAATACACAGAGTATAGTAGTTTTTCTTAAAAACACAACAGATGACATCACCACACTAAAATAAGTGAACATTGAAAATGTGCAAATACAGAAGATCTATTTAAGCCGATGGATCTGTCGAAATTTCATGGAACTTATCAGTTAGAAATATTTTTTAGAAATTATGAATTTATTTAAAATTTTTTTTCGTGCGTACTTCATACAATCAACGTGTACATATTACTTAAGTGTATATATACTTCACAAAGACTAATTACTTACTTATTTAATACATGGTTTACTAAGGAATATTTATCAAGTATTGATCATGGTCCTTTCTTATTATCATACAGTTGTATTGGTCATTACACTGATTATTATGATGTTGCGTTGGACTGACTTTATGGAGACATAAAACATGGAGCTCTGTGATCACCCTGTAGAATATGCGTTTTCAATAACGATAATGCACATTAATTTCATCGTTTTATATGTGACAAAAATGTTTGCTAGAATTAAGTGTGAATATGGTAAAAGGAGATACTGATGTCCAATATTTATTTGTATCATGTATTTAATGCCGTAACGTACATACCTATTAAATCCGTTTTGATTACTAATACTTATATTATTTAAACATACACAATGCTGGGTATATGTATGCACTATGATTCATAATTAGCCAAAATAGAATCAGGGATGGTGACTTGTAAGCGACGTGATGACCTTTAGAAATGGGTATTGTATTTTTGCAAACTGATTTTTACGGCTATTTCTATCGCTATTGTATTTGAGGGTTAGGGATAATTAACTAAACTACGAATATATAATATGAAACCTTTTCTTGTAAGCAACTTAATAAGTACATGACCTTGAGTAGGTAGATATGTATAGATGTTAATTTTATGTAGTAAAATGTTTAAAATTGAGATGACCATAATTATCATGTCACATGTATCATATTTGCATCTATTATTGATGATCTTTTACGGATCTCTAACTAATGTACCACGTATAAGCTAAATTAGAATCTATTGTTCTTCAAATCAAATATTAATGCACATTTAATAAATTATTATAATGCACATCAGAAATACATTACAAATGTTATATTGTCAAATAGTAATCACTTTTCAATTTATCTCCTACCATTGTTGTTTATGCAAACGGCTGGTTTTTCTATGAAATCCCTGAGAACTTTAAGATATAATAAATAGGATTTTAATTATGGGATTGTGGTTCTTTAATTATATATTTATTGCTCATGTCATATTGGTTATGCAAAATAACTTAATATAAAGAGAAAACTATTAGGAATAATCAGTTTTGTGGTGAACTGATTCCACACTCTCGAAAATGTAATGTATCTGATTTTGATACAATGGAATGTTTAAAATGGAATATGTATACATTGTAAAAAATCGTTATTTGTTATTTCCTTTAACATAATGTCATATAGAATTTATACAGCATTAACTTTATACGATAACTGTTAAGGCATCGATAATGAAAAATAACTGTGAGAAGCTTAAGAAATATGTACTGTAAATGGAAAACATTTAATTTATTCTTCATGTTCTTTAAGTATTCGAAATTGGTTAACGTTAGTAACAGTTAGTGAATAGAGAAAAGTAAGAATGATGAAAAATGTCATCAGATATATAAAATTCTATGGTATTTTCCATGAGCCTGGATAGTTGAGCTTTCTGCGTTTAAGTTGAAAAATTTTATTTTAAATGTTTTTTTTTTTAGTTTTTCGTTCTCAATCCTGATATTTAATATGCGTAGTTTTCTTTTGAAGTGAGACGTCAGCTGTAATTAATAGTCATTTAAATTTGAATCAATCCCATGTGACAATTATATTGTTTATACAGAGGGAATTGCAATATTATCAATATCCAATTAGTAAATCATATTATATGAAACATATACTTTTATTATTTTTAATGCAGTAGATTTACATAAAATAATTTCAAATGCTTTTATAAGTCGCATTCACAACAAAAGTATTTTTTACCCACCGCGGCATCAACATCAATGGTCATTATCTACTCCCTCCACCAATTATTTTCCTCTAGGACCTCTTCCTTTCAGTCTTTATTTTATAATAGTGAATAATAAATAATAATAAACAATAATCATCAATAAAGAAACGAATAAACGAATGTGGACACAGTGCTATATAAAATTTACAAAACTAAAACAGCAAATCACCATAAATATCATATTAGCCATATCATATATCAAGTATCTGTCAAATATCTTGTGGAATAAATTAATTCTTTCTATAACATTTTTATTATTTTCTAAAAATGCTGAGATTCGCGGATGATATAGCAGTATTAGCATCTAGTAAGGAGGAACTAGAATCAGCATTGAACGAAATGGAGGCAGTGTTGACAGAGGAATACGGAATGAGGGTGAATAAAAACAAAACTAAAGTGTTAGTGTGCAGAGGGCGCGAGAGCAGAGCAAAAACGAAAGTACAAATTAATAATGAAAGATTGGAGGAAGTTAAAGACTTCACTTATTTAGGAAGTAAAATAAATTGGGATGGAAGAAGCGATAAAGACATAAAACAAAGAATAGCGCAGGGTCGAGTAGCTTTTAACAAAAAGAAAGCACTTTTATGCTCGGGGGTAATAAACTTAGAAACAAGGAAGAGATTTTTGAAAACATATGTATGGAGCACGGCACTTTACGGCTGCGAAACCTGGACGGTAGGGGAAGCAAGTAGGAAGAAATTAGAAGCTTTTGAGATGTGGTGTTACCGAAGAATGATGAAAATACCATGGACTGATAGGGTTAGAAACGAAGAAGTATTGGAGAAAGTCGGCGAGAAAAGGAGTATGTGGAAAAACTTAAAGAAGAGAAGAGATAGAATGGTAGGCCACTTGCTGAGACATGGGGGAATAGTCCGCGATATTTTGGAGGCAGAAATAGGAGTGAAGAAAGGCAGAGGTAGGCCTAGATTAGACTACTGCTCGCAAATAGTAAGGGATGTAGGTTGTAGCACAATTAGCGAAATGCGTAGGTTAACACAAGATAGGAGAAGCTGGAGGTTAGCGTCCAACCAGTCTAAGGACTGATGACCTAATGATGATGATGATAACATTTTTACCCATCTACATATATAATTATCTAGGCATTCACTCAAATTATTTGGAATACATAAGTCTTTTCTATGTTCCCCGTATTGGCCACACTCTAGTGAAATATGTTTGATGGAAACAGTCATATTATAAGTACAGGGTCTTTCAATAGGGATGCGCGAAATTTGTTCGGTTATAACGGCCATGTTTTTAAAACAACATCTGTCAAATTTACTGTGAACTAGTCAGTAGTGTACGGAAAATTACGAAAGGTTATAGCGTTCAACTACGTTTGAAAATGATCAAACTTTATTTTCAAAATCATTGCTCTGTTCGAGAAACGTTTCGCGAACTACGTGATTTTTATCCTCGCTACAATTGTCCAGCCGAGTCGACTATTCAACGTTTGATGCCAAAATTCGGCTCAACTGGTTTGATACGTCCCACCCGTATGTCACCGAAACGCAAGGTCTGCTGAAAACATCGGTTCTGTGCGTGAGAGTATAGGGAAAAACCCCAGGCAGTAAACTTTTCGTCGTTCACAACAACTTGGCCTTCATGTGACTTCAAATTGGAGAATTTTGCGTCAGAACTTGAGTCTGCACCCGTATAAGATCCGACTCACCTAGGAATTTAAAGTAACGACAATAGACAAGACACCATGTATTCGCTGACTGGGTTCTGAAGCAGTTGGAAGTTGGCCCAAATTTCGTCAAAAAAATCATCTTTAGCGACGAGGCCCATATTTGGATAAATGGGTATGTGAACAAGTAAAATGGTCAGGCAATCTACATTAAATACACCCGCATCAAATGCATCCCGAGAAATTCACTCTTTGTTGCGGATTTTGATTTGGAGAATCATTGGTCTTTACATCTTCCAAAGCGAAACTGACATTACCATAACCATCAACGGCGAGCGCTACAGATCGATGACAAGCAACTTCTTGTGGCCTAAACTGGATGATATAGATACCGACAACCTGTGGTTCCAACAGGATGGCGCTACGTGTCACACAGCGCATGCCATGATGGACATTCTGCACGAGTGATTTGAGAGCATGGTTACAAACCTCGCGCATCGGCGACGTGAATTGACCACCGAGATCCTACGATTTAATGCCTTTACATTTCATTCTTTGGGGCTGTCTTAAATCACAGATCTATACGAGTAAACCTCAAATAATTGGTACTCTCACAGTTAACATAACGAACGCCATCCAGCAAGTTCAGCCAGATTTATGTAACAGAGTCATAAAAAATTGTACCTCCTGAATACGTGCCACTAAGAATAGTCTTGGCGGAAATTTGAACGACGTTATATTCCATACTTAATGCCATAAGAACTTGTTTTATCTCTATTTAAAAATCTAGCGTCCTTATTGAAAGACTCATTATCTTGCACAGGTTAATTATAGTAGGAGTTTCTTGGTAATAAATACCTACCTAAAAATTTGTAATATAATTAAACTGTGCAAGATATAATGACGCCATGACCTCATATAGACATCCCATTTAAAGGGTCAAATTGAAGATACGAGAGACAGTTATTCAAAGAAAGAGAGACTGATCGCCTATATACACAACTGTTAAATTAATGATTTATATGTATTTGAATGTTGTTTAATATTAAAAAATACAAGTTAAAAAAGATGCCTATCATTTATTTTTTTATATCTTAGCGGATAACAATATTTTCTTCGACATTTCTTTACCCTCGCCATATATATGTATCTGTATTTATATTTTAAAACCCTAATGTCACTCTATTGTTGGCATTATTATCATTAAAATTATTGTGCTTTCTTAAAATTTGGTATAAATGTACCAAAAGGAATGCTATGTAAAAGTAACACTCTTGCCGTGCCTACCTTATCAAGAAAAAGACTGTCTCGATTTTCTTTTTTAGTATAATAGGTATAATTTGTTAGTTGATTAAACATTATACTTGTTAAAAATAAGGACCATGAAACGTTATATATCCCTCTTCTTGCAATTTTTTTTATCAGGATTCTCCAAATCCATTTCGTTGATATTATAATTTCTGAATGTCACGACAACTGCATTTCTTAGAATTTTACAATATTATTGTCGCTGAAGGGGATTCCGTTTATATTAAAGGTTAACCAGTCACCAATTTTTTCTTCAAATTATAAAGTGTTAAGAGATTTATTGATATAAATTTATGTCATCTTGACTACAGACCACATATCCTAGTATGTTGTTTTATTAATTGTATTATGATTATACGACATTAATTACTGTCTTAGTTTTTATTTAATTACATGATAGGTAGTGGTGCAATGCTCGTGACGGATCGCGGTTTAATCGATTATGGTACAGTAATATTCGTAATATTTTCTCTTAAATACATTTAATGGTTTCCAGAAGAGACAAACAAAAAATTGTAACAGCCAAATACAAATGGAATAAATTTTATTATGTATATAGTTTTCATTTATAAGAAGATAAATATTCGTCATTAGATTAAAATTAATAATAGGTTTGAATTATATATGCTTAAGTTAGTTAAATTAAATATAATAAATACTTTGACTAACATAAATTTTAAAATAAAATGTATGAAGGTAACCTTGGACGACAGTTTTCGTCATATGCAATTAATTCATCTTTTTAGTAGCCATTATATCAACACTTGTTCCTTTTAGTAACAAATTGTTTTAGCATACCAAGTTGAATTTAGTTTTTTCAAGTTTATAATCACTTAAATATTTGTGCACTAACCAACTTTTAGAGGTTAATAGAAAAAATTAATAAAAAATTGTTACTATTTTTAATAGCAATTTTATGATTTTCAAATCGATCCCGCATTAAGTAGAAATCCAGTGACAAAATGTAATGAACCATTATAGGTGACTTTGCCAAGGCAATTTTCTGATCAATACCGATTCGTGTCTAACCCGCCAATTATGGTTGAATTATAACAAAGGATGTTGATTCGAATTGTAGCTATATCTATTTTAAACATTTAATTTCTTTATTTATGTACGTATTCGTGTTATTAAAGTATTGCCTCAGCTGTTACAAAATGCTATAGTACACCAATACACTTACAAAGGCATTGATGTAATAGCTTTTTTTGGGATTCCTGATTTTATAACCACACGTTCTTTAATAACCCTTTGATCCAGTGCTTGAAAATTAGCTACAGTAGTTCTGAAACACCTACTTTTAAATAAGGAATACTGAATAGTTCATGATGGTGAAACGAGGATAGGAGGTCGGAGGAAACTATACTTATGTTGCAAACTTATCAGCCAGTCAGTTATCGTGTAGTTTTTGAATAAATTCAGTCAAAATATATTTTCAGATCTTTTCATGAGTCATAGAGTCAGTTTCAAGAAACACATTTAGAAAATTTTTAAGGGACGAATACAAATGTTTTGGTTTGCTTCTAAGTCTAGGAAGTGCTCTGGAAAATTATCCAAATATGCTGCTGAAACATGAATGTTGACTGTATTCCGAAATTCCATTAACAGGAACACCACTTCGACAGATTTCCATCATCTAAATTCTGTGCTCTATATTGAAAACCATTAATTAAAAGCTGTTTAAAATTATAGTTGTGAGAATATTCTACTAGAACTACTTGACATATTAAAACATAATCGACATAATGCACCATATTAGCTCCAATAATTATTTTTAAATCCACCACAACGTTTGAACACGACGAATATAATTTCTGATAGCTTCATATATCGAGAAATAGCTATTCTTTTATATTCTTCAATTACGATTTTTTGTATTCCCCAATAATTAAAAAAAAGTTTGTTTCTTGTCGCATATGTTTTTTTTGTTTTTGTCTAATTAATGAAGTGAATATTCGTCTATGAACTAATTTAAATTGATAATTGTTTAATGTAAGTTGAATTGTTTATTTTATTATTATGGACAATATTTTGAAGATACAAACAAATTTCCAATTAAATTAAATTCGACTTAAACTAAACAATTAAATATTTTTCCTCATATGGAAAGGTATTTTTTTCTATCCCGTATTCAGCGAGTTAAAACAATTTAATTAAAATTATTAATAATTCTCAGAAGTGTTGCTAGGACAAACCGTAAGGTTGTTGTGTGATTCCACTTGAAGATAATCAAGCCTACGATAAATGAATTACTGATATTACATTACAAAGAGATGTTAGTAAAGTCAAGGTAAACTTTATGATGTCATTGTTATTCCCTGTTTAACAAAGAAGAATTGTAAGTAGATTTTGTTACTTTATTTGAACATCTTTATGGTCATTTAAGAATCTAACAGCATAATAATTATTGTTTGCTCATGCCATCATAAAATAGTTAGCGTCAATTAAAATAAAGGAATACACAGCCGGTACTATGCAGTCTATAAACTTTGGGAAAGTTTTAATATTCTCCTTAATATTATTTTAAATGATCATTCAAAGTTTTATCACTGTAAGCATCATCAGATAAAATAAATGAAAAAAAGACATGGGTCAGACAGTTTTTAAGAAAATACCAACAAAACGTATAGTTTATTTCATCGCTATTTACCAAATAAAAAATATTAAAATGTACCGTGGCTTGTTTTTATGGCTAGGCTCAGGTAGACTGTTCCGTTTATCGGCCAGATAATAGAGTTTTTCATTTGGAAAATACCGATGAAATGAATAGTATGTTTTAATCAGATACACACAATCAGAAGACGAATAAAAGTTAACTTTTAATAAGTATACTGAGTGATAGAGTGCCAGTCTTCCATTTATTTTCATACAGATTTTGTAATAAGAACGCAAATTTTGTAACAAGAAAACATGGTTTTCTGTAGTAAAGTACTCAAATATTTATTGACTTATAATGTAGATATTTGGATATTATGTATGAAATAGCACATAAAAAAATAAATAGCTTTGACGGCTTTGCTGGCACATGAGTGCTTTTCTGGCGAAGTCTTCAATAACGGTTTTACATAAATGTGGCGATATTTCGTTTATAAAGCGTTAAATTTCGGCCTTTAATGCTTGGGTGGTCATGTGTTTATTAATGCAAACCTAAGACTTCAGAACATCCTACAGAAAAAGCCCATCGTGGTGGTTAATTATGATCAATGATCACCAAAGTGGGAGATGAAACGACCAGGACAAGATTCGTGCAAGACCGTCAATGTTTCACTGGTGGTGTAGCAAGTGGCACCATCCTACTGAAACTACAGGTCTTTAAGAGCAATATCTTACAATTGAGGCACAATAAACTGGATTAAAATGTTACGGTAACGTTCACCATTTGCCGTTAATGCATTATCTGCCTCGTTCTCAAGGAAAAATGGTCTAATGATTCCGGAACCAACCACAATCCATACTAAGCAGTGATACACTGGGGATGTATTTATTTCGCGTGAATCATTCGTGGATTTTCTGAGCCCCAAATACTGTAATTTTGCCTATTAATGAAGCCAACAAGGTAAAAATGGACCTTGTCGCTGAAGACGATTTTGTCCACAAAATCGGTATTTACTTCCTATTGCTCAGTGATCCAATAATTGGTGAACTCTCTTCGCTGTGCATGATCTGTTGACAGAAGTTGTTGAGCCAGTTTGAGTTTGTATGCATGGAGATGCACATCTTTAGTTAGAATATGGTGAGAAGTGGCTGTTGAAATGTCCAATTCTTGTGCACGATGACGAATCCAGGTCCCTGGACTCTCAGCCACACTCTCGCGAACTGTCAGAACTCTGGCTGTTTTCTTCAGAACGACCACTACAATTTCATGTCATGTGTTTTACATCAATAACTGACTGAACTTTCTAATTTTTCGATTATTATTTTCACAGTTGATAAATTTGGAACATTATTTCTACCGAAAATTAGATGCACTTTATGAATTGTAGTAAACAAACTTTCACCATTTTGACAGTAGTGTTCAACAATAAGGGTGTTTTTGTATCGTGCAACGCTCCACATTTACTAACTCCTCTCTGTGTCCTACCGGCCTGCCACAATTATTGACCTATCGAATCATGACAGCCAAGATGACACGAAATTCAAATCTTGCGCATTTTATTTTTATTATTATACACATTTACAAGAGACAATGTGATAAATGATCACGTATTTTATATTTATTACTTACATGTATGATTTTGGTGTAATTTAATATATTTTACTTATTATTAGGACCATCTAATATTCGTTTCGTAATATATTACCGATCTGTTGTATTAATTATGTTTTGGTGTGACAAATTCAATTTTCAGTGACAATGTGCAATTGAAATTAATATCGTAAATACTATGAGCTGAAATAAATTGTAAATTGTAGCGTATTTACCGAACTTAGCTATTATCTATTTAGCTGAGTATATACTTTTAAGAAATATTATAGTACGCCTCTGATATGCGATAATTACTACCAGTAACTCTTAAAGAAGCAAATTAAATAATACAACATTACGTCTCAAGACCAGCTATATTAGTGCTAATAAATCGTCATTTGAATAAAATCAATTATGTTTAATTCAAGGTTACCAATATATTTATAATTTTTTATAATTAAGTAATCTTTTTACAGTATAGTTTACTTTTGTGATTGGCATTATGTCTGTGTTGAATAAATTATCAATTACATTTGAGGATTGGACGATTATGTACCATCAAGGAAGAAAGTAACGAGACAATGCAACCGTAATATAAGTAATTTAATTAATTTTAAATTTAATTGTTGTCATTTGTTCAAAATGATCACGATCTCTATTAACTAAGAGCATAATTAACTATAAATTTAATTGATTATTATCTATGTTTCAGGAGAATATAAATAGGATAATGTCTTGAAAGTAACTCATTATATATTTTTTCGATTGTACTTGGAAAATAATTGAAATTGCACTATTCTTGTCATTTATTGTATTATTTATTTATTGCTATTGAGATTTGAATAAAACAGTAGGAATATATTATAGTAAAATATGATATTTGTTTTTATGCCTTTCTTATTAATTTATATCAATGTCAATTTACATATATTATATTTCATCAAATAAAGCCGAAAAATAAAATCTTTAGAAGCCATGTTTAGGATGTGATGGAATAATATTTTATGGTTCACGATTTTGGTGAAGAAAACAATTTGAAAGTTTTGTAAGATATTTAGATGTTATTACATATGTGGTGAGTAGAGAATGAAGAATTTAATTAGTATTAGCTTAATATGATATCTTGGTGAAAACGTCAACGAATATTTTCTCAATTTTTCCTGGAGATCTTGGGGGACTAGTGGAGGTGCCATTATTATTTTGAAATGTTTCAATATACTCTTATTTATTTAGTCTCTTATTTAGTAGGAAACAAATGTATCTATCTGAAATAAGTATTAAATACATTTGATTATGTAAAATGTGTTATAAGATAATATGTGGGAATACACAAATAAATTAATTAAAATACTGTTTACATAGAAAATAGTATTAAAAATGTATATTAAAAAATATCCCTATCACTGATTTTAATATTATTATATAGAACATTTATTTAGAGTAAACAAAATACAATTGCACCCCAGTCCAAAAATATCATCCTGTTTAGCTTTATTTCAAACTAAATAAAATCTTGGCTACGATCTTCTTAAAATAAAACAATAAATGAAATAAAAAAATATTATTGCGAAAGTGTTCCAACTAATACCCAATATTTGAAATAACTGTTTTCATAAAATTCAACTATTTAACACACAAAGACTAATTGTATGTAAGATAATAAAATATTGGTAATTTAGACAAACATTCTTAATGTACAAAAACCTTTAAGGCTTATTTTCTACTTTAAAATTTCTAAAGTTTTAGCCCTAAATCTAAATAAAAAAAATCGAAGAAAAATAAATATAGATATTTTAATTGTTTATTAACAAGTCGGTATCTTGCAACGGTCTTATTGAAATGTTAATTTTGAATTTGTGACAACTATATTTCATGGTGACTACATATTCAAATATATTGGAAGATTAAAGATACTGTAAAATTTAATTACTTAAATATAATAACATTAGGCACAATGTTTAGACTATCAACAAAATGTTTTGGCCCAACTGAAATAATTATTAGTCCTATTATTTCTTTATTTACAACTACATAGACTTCATTGGGTATTAGCCGCTTCTACTTAGGTATTAGACAGTATGCGCCTTTACGCATCTTTTCTATTTTCACTTTTTTTTACTTTTCCACACTCCACTATACGCGGAAAAGTAATATAATCGTGTAAACAAATTTTTTTCTAGGGTTCATTTTTTGTTTTTCGGCCTAAAAACAAAAAAAGAGTTTTAAACCATTTTGTGTGTGTGTGTCGTTGTCGTCGGAATTTATTCTTGTTAGTACGATAACTCAACTGAATCGTATCGGATCGATCGGATTTTGACTAATTCCGATCGGGGATGTCTCCTAGACGACAACTATTGATTTTGAAGTGGATAGGACACATTCCACCCTATCCATGGGTCATGAGTAAGCACGATGGTGCACTATTTGAGAAATTTTTTTTGTTAGCACGATAACTCAGCTAAATCGTATCGTATCGACCGACTTTTGATTGATTGTGAACGGAGACGTCTTCCAGACGACAGCTATTGATTTTGAGGTGGATAGGACACATTTCATCGTGTCCATGGGTTATGAGAAAGCACGATCGTGGATTATTTGAGAATTTTTTTTCGTTATCACGATAACTCAACTAAATCGTGTCGGATCGATCGGGTTCTTACTAATTATGATCGGGGACGTCTCCCAGATGACATCTATTGATGTCTCCTAGACGACATAGGTTGTGATAAAATAAACTCTACCATGTTCATGGGTCATGAGAAAGCACAATGGTAAACTATTTGAAAAATTGTTTTTGTTAGCACGAGCACTCAATTAAATCGTATCGGATCGATCGGGTTTCGACTGATTCTGATTAGGGACGTCTACCAGACGACATACATTGATTTTGAGGTGGATAGGATACACCCCACCCTGTCCATGGGTCATGATAAGGCACGATGTTGGACTATTTGAGAAAAATTTAAAAAAGTAAAACAGTAGCATAAAACACATATTCTGCATTTGTGTTGGTTTGTTTTTTCTCGGTTACTCAATTTCGAGATAGAGATGTTCTACGTGTGGAAAATTCCGTAGGTTTTAAAACTGTTTATTATGTATTTATATCATGCACTTTTACGCGTCATGTTATAAACATATATTTTTTTTTGTAGATACCGGTACCCTTTCTAAAACTTCTTCGGTTTGTGTAATTTCATTTCTGAGAAATGTTTCAGTTGCATTAGGCATATTCAAAATTTGCTTGTAATAATGCGAATTTATAAATTCTAACAAAATATGTTTTACCGTTAGTGTTTGATCGTAAGCTAGACATATTGATAGATTATTCTCCTCTGAGAAAATCCAATGAGGTAAAGAGTATATTACTTGAAAAATTGGAAGGTCCATTTGTCTACTTTTGGCTTAATGATTTTCAATATTGAGGCCAATTTGGCCCACTCGAATTATCATAAAGTTTTAGTTCATTATTTAATTCATCAATCGTTATTTTAAAATCATTATTTCTACCCGGAAGGTCATGAACTTATTGAATATTTGTTGCTTCGTAAGCAGCAATATCCACCATTACCTTCAATCCCTGGACACCATACAATCCTGGACAATGTGGCTTGGACACCATACAAAGTGTGTTTTTTTCAAGTATACTGCTAAACCAAGTGATTACAGCTTGTTAAATGAGAGGATATTTACTGTAAGGGTTGTCAATAGCCTGAATTAAAATTAAAATTTCCATACTACAATTGTACTCCGCATATCTCAGGGCCTACTAGATGCCATACAGCTCGGCAGTGAAGATACTAGAGTTACACGGAAGACTTCAGGAATGTATAAGCTTATTACAAATGCACTGCCTACACCCATGTCAATTTTTGGGCGATCTGTATATATCTGACTTGCTATTGAGAACTGACAAAATATATTATAGAAAGAAGCTTTCATGTTTGTTTCATTCTCATATATGGTCGGATCTAAAAGATGGAAATGTTATTTTATGCGAAGTGACTTCATGGACACCTAATAGTAATACCAACAGAAAGAATAGACCTACTTTTACCATTAATTTCTTAGCTCCTACTCCCGCTGGATGAGTTATTGTTCGACTTACAGTTTATCGTGCCTCATGTGTACGAGTATCAAATTAGTCATTATGAAAGATAGCGGAATGAGATGGATATTGTGATAATACCTATAAGATGGTATAATAATGATATGCGATGGAAATTGGGCTTGTTAGAAATGCTCCAATTGCCAGACCTAGACCTGAGATATGTGTTGTGTCCAATACTCTCAAACAGGATATCCTCTCCAGGATATATTCTCAAGCAGATTCATAAAGAACACACAGATAATTCCATTTGGAAACTCAAGTTACTATATAGATTCTCGTGAATATCACTATAGAAACAACGGAGAAGACTCGACAGCCTACTTCACAATATTACCCATGAATTTCGCATCATTAACTGAATACCTTTGAAAATAATCAATTTATACGAAGTACGTTGACGTTACATGGTCAATTGAATCGACTTAACTGTCATTATAAGCTTGAGATCGACAATCATAGCTTGATACTTCTCAGGCAAGAGAAGTCCCATACTAAGAATCAGTTTTCTTTATTATTTATTAATTTTTTCTCATACCTACTATTAAATGCGTTATATCAAATATACATTGCAAAATAGTACAAAGCAGATGGACACATAAGTTAAAAAAACCGTCTTATAAAAAGTAACTAAACTAAAAAGCTAGAAATAAATGTTTTCTACAATTATTTAATACTTATTTGTTGTTCTGTTTAATGTAATTAAAAAATTATTGTTTATTATGTAATTATTATTAATTGTTTTATATAATTTTGAAGTCGGTGCCAAGTAAAAGATAAAAAAATATATACCTTGCTTCTATAACAACGAGTTTACATTTAAAATTACCCAGGGTCGGCACTCGTATTACTAATGTTGTATGGCACCCACATAAAAATTATATAAAGCAATTAATAATAATTACGTAATAAACAATAATTTATTAATTACACTAAACCCAACAATAAATTATAAATTGTAGAAAATATTTCTTTCTCGCTTTTTAGTTACTTTTTTTGACGGTTTTTTTAAACTTTATATTTTACAATTTTAAGTGATGGGTAGACTTACTAAGGTTCGAAGTCCAAGGTTAAATACCAATGAAATTAAAATGGGACCCCCTTGGAGCTATACTGAGCGCAATCCAAAAAGAATAATTAAAATCGGTTCATAAACACAAAAGCTATACCCGAACATACATAAAAGGAACATATACAGACGAATTGAGAAAGTCCGCCTTTTCTTGAAGTTTAAAAATGCAGATTCAATTGAATTGCTGGTAAGATCTATATGTCCTAAGTACTTTCGGTATATTTTTCTTCATGAAAAAAATATCAGGATATTACTGCTGCAATATAACTAGTTGAAAATTAAATTTTATATTGTTTCAAGAACGTTTAGTAACAGTTCACATCGACATGCAAAATTAATTCTACTTCCACTTTGTATATATTGCCTTTGATGATACGCTTTGTATATTATAAATGTAAAACTATTTAAATATTAAAATAATATGAAGTACGTATTAATAAAAATCATTGAAGATTTATTTAGAAAGCCCTTAAGTTATTTAAAAATATTTAAAATGTTTTACTACCAGATAGGTATCATAGTAACTGACATTCAACGTGAATACTCTTTATAATACCCAGTTTATGTCATTAGTAATTATTAACAAGTAAATAAATTGATATGTAAATTATTTTTTGCTACTGATGACTTAGGAGCATATCAAATAAAAATCTCTCAAGAACGAATATCTGTGCTCATATGTTTATTTGTTGTTGAGACTGAAGGCCATCAATTCCACACTAAAATTATTTATTAATCGTAAAATATAAAAGTATTGATAATTACACAATGCCTCTTATTTACATGGCAGTAATTAATTAAACGGTTATTATATTGTCAATCATAAAAAGATGATTCCTGGCACATTTGAATATATCAGGACTTGTACTTTCAACTATATAGTGTGTTCGAGAATTTCCCTTATAAACAATATTCTTATTATTTGAAAACAGAAGGATGATATGCAAGCTACTAGTATATGATTTAAACTGCATCGAAAATCGTTTTTGACTTCATGTTTTGGTCGTTAGAAGCTACAAGAAGCCACTCGCAATTATTTTCTTAATAGTACCTTCAACTTTTTCTTAATAACATCATAATATATCAATCAATGATGGGATATTATAGATATCAAGTAATTACTCAATTGAATATGCGAACATATGTACCATATACGCAATATAATATTTGCTGTTTTTTATAGCAAAATGTGGAAAATTTACCTACATACTATAATACGTCGACATATGAAATTGATATTGTTCATTGATCAGTAGTGCTACCAGGTTAACTACTTATTGCACTGAACGATACGTCTTTAACTTTATTTATGTTTTTAGAATCATATATTCCGAATATTTGTCACTCATTTTAGCATCATTATTTACCGAGGCAGCTTTTTTCATGATTTTTGGGAGAAATGTATCCGCATTTTTCAAAGTTTTGAATAATGCTACGGACTATTGTGAGAAAAGAAAGTATATTCGGCATACTTAATAATGTGCCTATTAACCAAATATTTATTTTCCGCGTTATATATTTTTTGATGGTATGAAAAGAATATTACATTACGATCAGTGTATGCATATTGTTGAAAAAATAGAGATAGAATACTTTTACCACAAATACATTATAATGTATTTCCTCTCTTATCTATATCTTATATATCTCCAATATTTCAATACCATTTTACTTGAAATTTTATAAGGTATTCAGATCTATAAAAATATATAGGAGATTATAATATTTCTATTCTTTTATTAATTATTTTTAAGTCTTGTTTATGCTGCCTCGTTTCATATAATTGTTGTTATTGAGTAATTTAAAAAATAGATCTCTCCTGCACTACTGACTTACTTGGAATATTATCACTTGAAATAATTAGAAAATGTAGTGTTAGTACACCTTGCTTCCCTTTCCATTCCAGAATATTAATCACACATTTTAATACCTATAAAATCTCAAAACTGATCTAATTTTTATTGACTACAATTCAAGGGAAGACTAAAAAAAATATGAATTTTCCATGACTTTTGGCGATTTTTGTTGTTGTTTCGTATTACTTCACCTATTTACTCCAATCCGGTCCCAGAATATGCGAAATTGTGAACACAATTACCTCGTATGCTTATCAGCCATCTACTATTTATTACATTAGACAAATTGTTAATAACAGCTATCGGCGAATTAAAATGAATGTCTGATTGTAGAGCTTTTAACTGTATAGTAGAGCGAAATATTTTGCATAACATTATATTAGAATAAATGTACAACGGCCCTTCTCCTTTATTATTTAATATTCAACTGGATTAAATTACTTACTTTATTTAATCTCGGCTTAAGCAGAATTTCCCTGGAATAAACGTATACAAGGTTTGTATACATTATTACAAAATGTTTGTTATAACTGTAGGGGTTGAGATTTATTTACCACCCTTATTATTACAATGGCTTAATGGCCATATTTTAATATATTTAATAATATAGTGTACTCGCATATAGTACAATATTAATCTATATAATTTCATTATTATGTATACGGTGGGTTAGAATAGCCTTAAATAAATTTAATACCTCGAATATTTTTAATGCTATGCTCGAACACGTCGATTTAATTTTGTTTTTATGCATAAATTTATGTAAAATTTACGTATTTAAATTGTGGGTATTAGGTCTCATGGTTGTTTTAAATTATAACAATACATTTTATCCACAGAAAGGAGTTATATTATTTCATTTCGGATTTTTCCTGATTATGATAATGTAATATAATTTACATTTGGTGGTAAATAAGGGATAAGGAGATTTATCTTAGTGCTATTCATCCATTTAACGCTCGACATTCACCGAGACATACAGACACACCCAGCTGATTTATGAAGGAATCGAACCCACGCATGGACTACTTCGATAACGGCAATATAGGCCAGCTCCAAGTGGTGGGCATCATTATCCAAGATTAATGCAGAGAACTTGGGGACCTTCTACGAGGTGATTGGAATAAGTTACCCTCAGATCTGGCCATACCAATAAACACATGTTAACTTCTGATTCGAACCAGAAACCAAAAGAGAAACTCGTTTCTCTTTTGGTTTCCAATTTGGAAACCAATTCGTTCCCCTGCTCGAAATGGAACTTGGGTTGGATAACAGCGTTATCCACTACACTACTTGACAGCTAATTCAATGTATAAATGATGAAAATTCTGCGGTTATACGTAATATATCGAAAACTCTGTCACATTAGAAATAACAATTAGAAGATGAGAAATATTATGCATAAATTACTAAATATGGTAGAAAACCTACAAAACATCAGCAAGAATAAAGTATGTAAATAATAAAAGCCCCAATTTAAGAAAATGTCAATTTAGTAGTAGCTCTGAACAAAGAACAAACAACAAAATTAAATAAAATGTTCATATTGTGACCATTCTGTCTTAAGTAAAATTTTAAACGATTGAATGTTTCCATCCACACATTATTGAAAATAATATGTGATTTATTATTCGAATGTGGTATTGTATTCATTTCTTTAGTTTATGTAGATTTCTCTAGTTTTATAAAATAATATTTACTCTTTAAAGAAAAGCCTTCAAAGAGAAAGACAGTTAGGGTTAAATTTGGCGAAGGAGCCGATTATTATTCCAGAATTGGTATTCCAGAATTTCCCTTCGACCAACCCACTCATCTCTATAGATATCTCATGCATAATGAGAGAGATTCATATTACTGAAACCTTTGTATTACTCATATTAACATATTATATATAATATTATGGATTTCATTGATTGGAACCTATGTACTGTCAAGGTTGAGAAATAAATGTCTCCAATAAAAGCTTTTCTAATAAATACGGGTTCAAAATTTTATGGATAATGATTATATACCTCAACTACCCAATTTTGCCTATTAGTATGTTAGTATCTACCGTTCTGTTTATTCATAACGCAATTTAAAGAAAACGTTGCCTATTGGAAAATATACCGATAATACAAATTCTAGTTTTTTTAGAATATTATTAAATATTAATATAATTATTAAAAACTATCTATTAACGAATAGTATTAAAAACTTATCTGCAACACTTCCTAATAGAATTGAACCCATCAATCTGAATCCTTTCGTTTACATTCTGTACTAAATTAACTTTGTACGGATGATATTTGTTGCATTTAAATATTGACTGCACAATTCGACATACCTTATTCATCTGCAAATCTTCGGGTTATCGAATTCCGACATTTTTGAACGAGCAAAAAACCTTTTTAAGTTTTTAGACTACTTTTTTAAAAAAGTTTTAAAAAGTAGTCTAGTTAAAATTGGGATATTTTTATTAGTATTATACTTCTTCTTAATATAACATATCACTTGCTACTACAGTAATTTTTTAATGTAAAACTTCAATATGTTTGAGCGCACTGAGATTTGAGTGAAATTTCAATAGTGAAACAAGGATTACGTTAACACATTTGTAAACCATTAATTGATTTGTTTTCTGATATTTACAGAATATTGTATTTGTATGTTTAACAAATATTATTACTGTATTTTATTAATTCTTTCAAACATAAGCCACATGGTATACTTGAAACTGGTAAATCTGTACTCAAATACGACATGCTTAACTCATATGATTGGCATCATTATTTTAATGTAAATTAGTGTTAGGGTATAATTAATCATAGCTTTATAATTTACGATTATTAAATGAGTTTAATGTCGACATGGTCATCTTCATTTCCTACAACAAACATATACCTATTTGAATATTTTTTTCTTAAATACCTCAACGTATTATACGCTTAAGACATCTGCAGCAAGATATATAATTTACATAATTAAGTACTTATGTGCTGACTAATTATATATTTAAAATTGCAGAAAGAAGCTATTGTCGGGTAGTATAGAGTATACATATAATACGTCTTATACGTGATATTTACCACTAAGTAAGAGTACATATAATACGTCTTATACGTGATATATACCACTAAGTAAGAGTATACCACTAATTATGATATCTGAGAGTAAAGTAATTAAAATATTTTCAAGTAGCTCATAATCATTTAAGAGGGGCTATATCCACCTGGAGACATGAAAAAATACTTGATTTTCGGGATAAATTTTCTTGGGAAATAATAACGATAAATAAACATTTTTTTTTCAAATGATAAATTTATTGCAAAAATGGTGAAGTGAATACAATTTAAGAGTATGTAAAACCGGAAGAGATATGCCCGCCGGAAGTGGAGCGTCTATTTCGCGACCCAGTTCTCCTGCTAAAGCTGATCATCTGAAATCAAAGATAGTAAGCTATTGTGAAGTTAAGTGCATTCGAAGCAGATTGACAAATTGTTCTCATAATTTGTTCTCATAAAAAAGAACGGCACATGGAACTGAAGTACGAAAATTCGGTAAAAAACTCAGTTATTTTCGTAATTTATTTAAACAATTTTGGCTATTTTTTAAGAATGCGATGGTCATTCTATTAACATGGCTTAAAGCGTCAGTATATCAGATTTAAAATGAATCTGTCAATCGGTTCTCGAGATATGACGGTCACTGTTTCGGATTCAAAGGGCGTTGTCTTTTTTTTTCAGGATGCTGAATTCTCGTTCTTGTTTCATCTTTCTTAGCTCGAGAAATTTTGTGCGTGTACATTATTACAGTATAGTAGGAAAATATGCACGAAACAATGATTCCTCAAGTTTGTCGCTGATTAGTTAAGTCGATCATTGTTCCGCACCCGACAAGGGCGCTGATTGAGGGCCCTCATAACTTGAATAAATTATTCAAGTCATTCGGGATATTTGAGAAACTTCCTGAAACATGTCAGTTTTCATTTGTTATTTATTGTATATTTTAATAGTAGTACTCTTAGTTAATATTCACTTAGAAGGGTTAAACTACCCCTAATTTATTTATTGTAAGGGTATGTCAATTGTCATATTATTTGGTTCATTAATCGTAATTAATATAATAGTTTGGTTATTTTTCTACATATTACAATAAGGCTAGTGTTAAATAGTAGTTACGGTTGAATGTTTTGAGATTTACAACTACACCTAGCAAAAGCATAATAAAGTATTATTAGTAGTAAAGACATAGCCATGCAAAACTGTGATATTTTGGTTAAAATGGCTAATGATTATATCAATGGTTTACTATACTAGCATATATGTATATTCTTTATTATAATTTTAAGAATACGGTCCATTGCCATGTTTCATAAATCTGTGGGAAATGTTAACTTCGTTTTTATAATTTCGCCCTATGGAAGAATTCTGTTGAAGTTTCTACATCTGACCTGATGTTGACGATGTTTACACACTTGACACAGTCCAGTACTACTCTTAATATGTGCACTGTTTTACTAATTGTAACACGTTAAAATTATTTTATTATTTATGTAAGTAGAATGTTCCTAGTATAACATATTCCTAGAATGTAACTGCATTTTGTTTTTGAGAAATTTTGGTTTATTTTGTATATATTCATATCTTTAGAATACCAAGTCCTTGAGCTTGAGACTGAATATGAGAATCAAATCCAGATACTATTATATATAAGCTTCCTTCGAATATAAATTCTCTCATCCTCTATTCTAATACAACGAATTCCCCTAAAACTATTTTATCTTTAACTCCATTATATCGCTTGTCGTAGTCTCTTTAAATCCTTCTTGGGCTAGGCGAAGGAAAATATTGAAATGAGGTATACTTTTAGTTTGATAATATTAATGATAGAGGTTAATAATGGTTTAGAGCATGTATAGAACGCTGAATATAAAAAAATTAAAATTTCTTATATAATATTATATATTATATATTATATCCTTCCTAATGAAAACTTTCCCATAATGGAAGTTGTTAATAAATAAAATTATTTATTGTGAAAAATACACAGATTTTTATAGAAGGGATTATTCCTAAATACGGTAGGAGTTAAGTGTATTTGAATGTATTTTAGGTACATAAGTTGTCGACTCCAAGACTTGTATTTCACGACTAATAAAAAAATATTTGTATTTATTTAAAAGAATCTATATATTTCCTAATTTTCTAACGCTAAAGGAAGATCACATGTTTTTCAAAAAGCAAATACATTATTCAACAAAATGATGATGTGCTACATTATATAATGCATATCAGGAAATGTTTTCACAAAAAAAGAAGTCCGACGTCGATAGGTCAGTTGACAGGGACCACATGATGATTAATAAGAAATAGTAACACAAATTGTGTAGGAGTGCCATTAAATAACATGATATATATTATAAGTTACTATTAACGATTGTTCTCACTAAAGTCAGTGTCAATAATTGACTGCCTTAAACAATTAATAAAATAATATTATTTAATTTATGATACATGATTTGCCTAACAATTAGGAAAGCTCTATGTATTGCTATATAATGAGCAAAGTCCGTTAATAAATTTTCTGCACTACTAACTCTATGTAGATATAAGAAAACGAACCACTGTTAAACTACTTATGATACACAACATCTCGAGAATAGTTTATAATAGAAACAAAATTCAATTGTTATGGAAACTAAAACCATTTTATGTACTATGTTGAATAATGACATAATCAGAATTGTAAAATTTGTTTTTCATAGGGCATACTCCAACTGATATAGTAATGGCAGCAAGTTTTTGACTTGTTTTGATTTTGAAATTGTTGTTCCTGAAACTGCCTATGGAGGCTTCTGCAATAATGTCATTCCTAATATGCTTCAATGTGGTAAACTAGGCTCAGTATTAGAGATGTTAAGTATCCTGGGAAATAGTTGCAATCCTTAGTGCAACAAAAAAAAACAGGATACTAGTTTTCTATGAACTTTTAAAGTGTTCTACGAGCACTGAAGTATAATAAGTTACTCGATGACTAAAATAATGTTTAGATTGTAGTCTTTATTTATATGTAAGTTTATTCCAGATACTATAAGGTTTGATATTGAAAATAGGATTAGTGTATCCCTCTAACTATTTCACATCCAAAATTAATTTTAGAATAATATTATAAGTGTTACATAATACATAATATATTAACAGATCAAATGTTTTATGGGACGACGTTCCATATCCGATGCGATGCATACAATGTCGTATGTATAACTCTAAATATGCTTGATAACTCGTATCACTAAATAATTTAAAATGCATGTTTTAAGGATGCATTTAATTATAAAAAAATGCGAATAGAAATATATATTGCTTGCCAATTACTATACAGATTATTTTCGCTTATAGTGGTCCATCTAATTAAAAAATATGTATACCAAATAATAAATTCCTACGTGAATATATTAAAAATCTAATCACAGCACACTGTGACCAAAATATAAGGAAAAACAGATTGAAACGGATTTTTTATTGACGTCACTGTGGAAACAGTCAAAAATAATAACAGAAAATATTAATGATAATGTGGTTGAATTAGTATATTTAAATGTAATATGGGGTAAATATTTATTGAAATTAAATGATTTGATACAATGCTGTACATATTTTTCCTCATTTTGGAGCGACAATTATTAATTTTGTTTCAATAGTAACCCCTATTTCTTCTTTCCCTATAAGAATCCTTATAATTTAAGCCTTAAACATAAATAAGTAACTTCGTTTACAATTAACAACGTTTACAATTTGGTTTATTTGTAAATAGTTTAAGTTCATCTTTCATACAATACTAACAGTTTAAAATTTTTTACAATTCATTTATAATGAAATCCGTTATACTTACATCAAATTAAAGGTTATTATCTGAAAAAAAGTTGTAGCCTAAAAATCAAGAAATAAAATTATTTATAATTCCTTCAGACAATTCCATTATAATAAATATTTATTTCAATATCGCATCCCAATATAAAATAAACAGTTTTAAAACCTTAAAATGGACTTTTTCACACGTAGAACATCTCTATCTCGAAATTGAGTGGCCGAGAAGAAATAAACCAACACATAAATGTAGAATATGTGTTTTATGCGACAGTTTTACTTTTCTCAAATAGTCCACCATCGTGCTTTCTCATGACCCATGAATAGGGTGAGTTGTCTCCTATCCACCTCAAAATCAATAGATGTCATCTGGTAGACGTCCCTGATCAGAGTCAGTCAATCTGATACGATTTACTTGAGTGATCATGCTAACAAAATAATTTCTCAAATAGTCCACCATTGTGCTTTCTCATGACCCATGAGCATAGTAGAGTGTGTCCCATCCACCTCAATATCAATACGTGTCATCTGGGAGACGTTCCCGATCAGAATCAGTTAAAACGCTATCGATCCGACACGATTTAGTTGAATTATTGTATTAGCAAAAAAAATTTCAAATAGTCCACCATCGATCGTGCTTTCTCATGACCCATGGACAGGGTGGGGTATGTCCTATCCACTTCAAGATCAATAGGTGTCGTCTAAGAGACGTCCCTGATCATAATTAGTTAAAACTCGATCGATGCGATATGATTTAGTTGATTTTTGGTGCTAACAAGAAACTTTAATGCCGACGACAACGACACACACACAGACAACATTTTTTAAAAACCATGTTTTTTTTGCTTTTAGGCCGAAAAACGAAAAATAAACAAAAAAAATTTTCTTTACACGATTACATTATTGTTCCGCTAGTACAGTTGAGTGCGGAAAAGTAAAATCAACCATTTTCACTACCAAAATTTTCGGTTTACAAAGATTTTCAGTGTTAATTTTGTTTGTAGTAGAAAATTAAGCAAGTCCACCATATTTGTGGGAAATGTTAAAAATTATATGTATTTACAATATACTTACAGGAAGTTCCATTTAAAGTTTTAAAAGTGATCGTGCTTCCCGTGAAACAAGAAGTGATATCGATAATGTTAAAATAAGTATATTTTTCTCATTTAAAAACTTCTATATTTTATTTCAATTTCTAAAAATATGGTGGGCTGATATACTGAAATATGAATTAATTTTATCTGTCGTGAATTATTTTGAATGGATTGTTTTGTAAGAAAATTGTAAGTTAATTATGTTTATTACGTACAATTCTGTATTTTAATAAACCTAAAATAGCTCTTATGTTTCACAGCTACCTATTAGTAAACTGAGAACAGTCGTTATAGACACTCATCCCTTGATAATCAGACACGCAAATAGAATTTATAATTTCTCCGTAACATGCAACGGGGGGTTGGTTTGTTTGAGTCACCGTGTACAAGGTGTAGCCTCCGAACATTTCCGAGTGCATCTGCTCTTATTCAGGGGGCTTCCTGAAACTCTCTGGAGAAGAGAAGACAGAGCCCTCGTGTCCTGACGGTTAGATCGCGTACTACAACGTCAGAGGTGCACGCCCGATTACAGTTATACATTATGAACAAACTTGTTCTTTCGCTCAATTACTAAAATTAACATAAGTACTGTGCCCGTAAAATATTTGTATAAACGATGTGATTTACTCAATGTGTGCTGTGATTTCGTTTAAATAATAATTAAAAAACGTGTCCCAAAGATCATTTAAGATATTGTTATGTATAAGGTACATTTCATTTGATTTTTAGAATAGAGCTGTACATAGCGCTTTGTTGTTGTTTTTTTACACATCAAGACTAAATGAGACAGCTATCTTTCGAACTGTAGATTTTGGCTTTGTTGAGTTGAATGAATTTTTTATGCTGTTAGCACTGTTATTTTGTTAAATTGTATTATTTTCCGTAATAAACATATAATGAAAGTTGTTGTTTCTTATTATTTCTCATGCATAAGGTTTTAATTTTTCCATTATCTCGATTTTCCACAGGACGAAAATTATGGTGCAAACTTATTTAAATCAATGTTGTAAACACAGTATCAAGTAATAACGTATATAAAAATATAAACTAAATATTAAATATTTCCTAAACGAACGGAACTTTTTATAAACTAGATTTTAAATAAAACGCCACATAATAAACGATGTTAAATGTTATGGTTAAATAGAATAGAAAATTTATATTCTGTTAGTGTTTTCTGAGATTCTATATCGACGTTCTAGAGTGCAAAAAGACTTGCAACATTTAAAGGGCTTAAATTAATCGAACTACGGTAAGTAAGTAGAAAATGCGTAGACAATCATTATTAAATGCAAATAGATACATGAAACATTTTCCAATATAATCAGTTCAATTAAACCATACCAAACCGTAATCGTCATAAAATAAACCATATTTAAATGCCTCCCATAAACATCAAATAACTAAAAATACTATTTATTATTTTTACTCAAAATTATACGTTATATATTAAAAATGAATAGTATATAATAAAGATAAATTATGATTATCGTTTACAAATCGGTGTAGCATAAAAGTATACACACATCCAGGCTAAATATATCTATACATATCCGTTAGTACATATTTAGGGCAAAGGGGCGTGTCTCGCAGGGCGCAGTGTGGTAGATCATTTTTCTTCCCCGTGATAAATGAAGCGATTTACTCAATTTCTTTTATCCAGACGAAGCTTGTTAAAATTAAACGGCATGTGATTTTTTCAATCAGTACTACCATCAATTCTGGAAATTCATGCATAAAAAAATTAACAATATTTTTTTAATGAAAATATCATAAATTTTATAGGTATTAATATATAAAAATAATGTATTGTACTTAAAATTGTCTGTGTAACTTATTTGCGAAAATATTTGTTTTATTTTATTATTTAATTATGTTATATTTATGTGATTTACAAAATAACAGAACTTTAATGTGCGCATGCAACCCGTTTCTCTATTTGATTGACAGTTTAACAGAATAAATAGATAATAATTTAAAATTACTATAGTTTACATATACGTATATATCTGAAAATATGTAGACTATAAAAATATTGGAATATTTCTCTTTATTATTACATTCTGTGAAATATTTTTGGATTTACTTTATTTTTAACTTCCAATGTATATCTAAACTTTATTTTAAATAACCGTTAATTAAATGATAATATATTTCTTGTGCCTCCTTTAAGCACAAAATATAATCATCTTAATAATTTATAATTTTACATATAAATCTACAATTATAGCAAACATCAGGAGGTTTATATATTATAATTACGATTAGCCCACTAGTCCAAGTTAATACATAATAACAATTAAATAGCACACACATATATATATATATATATATATATATATATATATATATATATATATATATATATATATATATATATATATATATATATATATATATATATATATATACTCCTAAATATTAGTTCTAGTCAGATTTTCTTATACATTCCTTTAAACTAATTCTATTAATATTTATCACAAATAAAATTACATTAAATGTAAATATATACATCTAATACAAAATATAACAGCAACATGTGCAAGACTCCACGCCAAATAATAATTTTAAAACTTTTAATAAATTTTACATTATGTAATTTTCCTTACCTCTTGCTTACGGTTAATTAGTCAACATTATTGTTATAATATTAATATACTAGTAGATATTCTGTGTATAACTAATCCCAGGAGAACAGTCTGATTACAATTATATTAAAAGAAATTCATTATATTATTATAATTTTAGCAAATGAATTGGAATTTCGTACCAACACTAAATACATTAATTTTGATACGTTCACCAATAATTGATCTTAATATTTCATTTACTTTTTAAATAACTGTAACTTAAAGACTATTTGAAACAAGTGCTGTGATTGAATAATAAGAATTCCTGAATTTTATCTTTAATAAGATTCTTTGTAATTTAAATAATGCAATGTAAAAATTGTATCGTTTGCGCAATTCATATCGTGTGAAGGACATAATTGTATTATAATAAATACTATACATATAATAAATAATTATATTATATATTAAATTATTATAAATAATTGTATTATAGTATTGTATTCAAAGTTTATTAGTATGAATTAAATACACCAATTAGTAAAAACGAAATTAAAAATCATATTAGTTAAAAATCAAAGTAGGGACCCAAAATAGATGTGCTATAAATTATAAAGTCTTAAAATTTTTATCTTCTTCCTTCATTTCATGTACCCACATAACCCACAATCAGAATGAAGCAAGATGGAGAAGTATGTCTCTTATTACTTAACATACATCTCTGTATAATACTACATTCTACTATATCAGCTTAACATATAAATTATTTAGTATATTGGGAAGCGACCTGAGTTATAAGGTTTGTATAAGATTTATATAACTACATTGTCTGACGACGTTCTTTTATCTTTTCATTATCTTCGTAAATTCTAATGCGTGCATTCATTTAAATTTTTATGCTAAATGCATTACCATGAACCTTCTAATGTTTTCTCAATGAAAAGTAAAAGAATGAAGAATAGAAAATATTTCAATGAAAATCCATATATTGGTAAATTTATATATCCAATATTATTGTTACAACATACCTTTTATATATTGTACACAATATAGCTTAGAACAATAATTTAATATTACATTATATATAATACTTTTATAAAAATATATAAATATTCTATCGTGATTCGTTTTATTAAGTATGTCAACTTCAATTAGATTTTGCCATTTTTTGAAAATAGTTGAGAGCTTTTCAACAACCCATTTTATTGTAATAAGTTATTTTTTATTTTTGTTCTTGAAAAGTGGTCCTTGAAAAGTACAATTATCGTAGTGAAACATAAAGTATATTTATTTAATGACATTAATACAAGTAATAGTAGATCACTTTTTGTATTATTATTGTCTGAAGTAGCTCTATATTATTCTAATAAAGAAAAAGTATATGATTCAATTCTATTTTAAATCACACAAGATACTAAAACTTGAATTCGATTTACAAACTGGCAAATCAAATCCACTCTTCAATTTAAGTTCTATAAAACTCCATTAATTTAACCGACATTGTATGTCCAACATTGCCGAGATCTTAACATCTGCAGTTTAAATAATGAACGATCACACTAGATAATCAAATGCGAAATTTATTATAAAATAAAGGATAGACTGTATTTATAGTACAAATATGGAACCAAAATTATATACAGTGAGTGAAGAAACTATTAGCACACTCAACTTTTTTCTTAAATCTCAAAAATATAAAGGTGAATTGTTTGATACTAAATTTAATTAAAAAGTAGCATTCAACTGTTAACTTTTCGTGGCAATGGATTGAGCGAATTAAAAATAAGATAATAATAATAAATGTGAATATGAATTTTAAGACTTAAAAAAGTAATGGCACAGTAAACATTTTTATTTAAACAAGGTCTTAAACAATTTATTTACATTCTAATCAGTAACTTATAAGTCGGAAATCGAGAAAGGAACCACCAAGTCGCCAAGCGGCTATCAAAGTAGTTCCCGAATAGCAAAGCTATTACATAATCGCTCTAGGAAACAACTACTCCTCGGACTAAAGCCCCGGCAGGCATTGAATTATACCCAGCGATCCTCGACCCCTTTCTCGTGTTTCTGCACGATCAGATAAGGTTTCAAAAAATAAAACCAGCCACAGGTAGGATTCGACATTTGTTCCGGATTCCGGATTATAAGTCCAGAGGAGTAGTTGTTTCCTAGAGCGATTATGTAATAGCTTTGCTATTCGTGAACTACTTTGTTAGCTGCTTGGCGGCTTGGTGGTTCCTTTCTCGATTTTTGACTTATAAGTTACTGACAGAGATCGTATCGATAAAGATGTATAGGCCATAAAGTTCATTCGGCATTTGTCCTGAATCGGCGTACCGTATGCGGCACTGATGAGAACTAACAAGTTCGAAACAGCTGTATGTCGTTCGGTTCCGATCCGGGACAAATGTCGAATCCTACCTGTGGCTGGTTTTATATTTTGTTACATTCTAATATTTTGTTACCATACCACTTGCATAATTTATGGACTGGAGCCTTCGTGGCATCGCGTATACAAGATTCTGGGTTACTTCAGGTCCAATCTTGTCCCATTCTTGTAATAAAACCGTTTATAGCTGTTTCGGACTTTCAAGTCTAGCAAGTACCACAAACGCTCTATAGGATTTATATCCGGGGACTGGGGTGGGTTTTGGTTTGTCTACGAATATTGCAAAGTAACCATTCCTTTATTGTATTGGCGATGTGCTTCAGATCATTACTCTGCTGGAAGATAAATGTGTCTCCTATGCCCATCTTTTCAGTACTACTGCTCAAGTTATGGCGGAAAATGTCAACATACTTATCTGTATTCATAATACCTTCGATAAAACATAGGTTTTCAACAACACTTCCCGACATGCATCCCCAGATCAAAACGCCTCCGTGACCGTGTTTAACTTTTGGCCTAACATGATTCATTTCAAATTCAGCACTTGATTTTCTCCATACATATGTACATATTTGTGACTGTTAGAGCCGAAAATATTAAATTTGCGAAATAAGAAACCAAAAACTGCAATTGAGAAATAAATTTAGTATCAAACAATTCACTTTTATATTTTTGAGATTTATGAAAAAAGTGGGGTGTGTCAATACTTTTGTCACCCACTGTAGATCGATATTAAAAAATATCTGTAATAAAAGACATTCGTACCAAGTATGGTAGAAGTTTAAAAAATTATAAAATATGTTTTTTTTTTACAAAACCAAGTGAAGGGAATATGGGCCGATCATCCTAAAATAAAATCTGAAAAATATACATTAGGTTTCAATAAAGATATAAATTTACGTATAAAAATTATAGACTACATGAAATATTTCTTGTTGGCATGATCAGTCGACAAAGTTCAATGCATCTAAGAAATTATAAATAATATACATGATTTCAAATAAATAATTTGAAAGTAATAAAATTGTTAACCTGAAAAGTATTTTAATTAAGCTAATTATTGCATATGTAGAGAGTTATAATACATTTAAACGACAGACAATAATATATCATACAATGCGTATACAAAGTCTACCCTTGCTCTATTACCTTTAAAATTGAGAGACCTGAAAGAACAAACAGTGACGTATGTACATTAAAATGTAAAGATAATGTTTCATGTATGGCACCATTTTGAACATAAATTTTAAAATGGTGTATGAGTTGCATCTTATTTGAAAGCTGCCTCAAATATAATATATCTAACGCTATTTTTAGAAGTTTCTCACTTATATGTTTATTATTTTGCGTTTACATTTAGAAATATACGTTAGTGTACTTTTGATTGATTCTAATAATATGGCGCATACTTTAGAAGAAAAAGTAAATTTGATTCTAATTTCCGATGAGATTGAAAAAATCTATATACAGCCGAAACAATTTTCAATGAGAAATATTCCGATGGATCTGCATTTAGATCATATCTATGATAGATATCGAAGAAGCTTCAGAGAACAGGTACACATTCGTACACAGAGAACGAGTCAGTGAAGAGTTTTATAACAGAATTTTGTCCTGTTTTCTTTTTTCAGCATTTTTTCAGAAGGACATTGTCAGCACTTTTTAAAGATTCTTTAAATATATATAGTATTACTTTTTACTTTTATCATTTTGTTATTTGTGAATTAAATTTATTTTTTTCCAGTAACATGGAATTTATTTTTAATGTCAATACAAAATAAAATTGGGGTATTCTAAAACGTTGTAAGTGACTTTTTACATGATTTCGGTTAGAAAAAATCTGTCACCTAACATTTACAGACAAGCATTACCTAAAATCTTTAGTGGTATACCAGTATTAATATTAATTGATCTTTTCAAAAATTAAAAGATAAATGTCAAAACAAAAACAACATTTGAATAAATATCTAAAGCAGCTTCCAAATGAGGCGTAACTCGCATACTGAAATAATTTTCAAAATGGCATCATAACACCATATTTGATGATTATGCCACTATTTATGTATTTAAAAATAGTTTTACACATTAATGTATAGTTTATTTCATCTCTATTTGCCAAATAAAAAATCTCAAACGGCTCTTATCTCATACCGTGGCTTACTTTTATGACTAGGCTCAGGTAGACCGTTCAGTTTATCGGCAAAATAAGAGAGTTTTTTATTTGACAAATAGCGATGAAATAAATTGTACGTATACCATGTTTCCTCCTTTTAGGTCTGTCAGTTTCAAAGTTAAGAGGGGAGGTCACTTTAGACGCGAACACCATATTTTCATAATCGTATCATAATACGTGTCTGCTTTATTAAAACTCATCGTCTATACATGTTAACACATTAATTCTCACTTTGTGCTATGTACTTTTGTGCTAACAGCGTAATAATATAAGTTTATTTACTTTTACTACTTATTAAGTAGTATTAAGTTTAAATTAAGTTTATATACTTTTATGTCTAATCTACTGAAAATATATTTTAATCAGACGGCCAGCACATCCAAAATTATTTAAGAACTGGTATAGGCAAATCACCCGATACACGTGGTATTGTTTTGATATTTTCTCAATTCACTTATCCGGGAAATATCACTTTGCAAGTTATTTCCTTTTTATTCAGAATATTTATACCGACTCTTATAATAAATGTTAGAAGAAAATTTCTATCCCAAAGACCTGTAACCTTTTCCGAATAGGATAGACTTGAAATTGACAATTTTGGTATTCTAGAACAATAAAACACTAAATAATTAGTATACATGGGACCTTAACTTTTTTAGTTAACAAGTCAAGATTGTTGTTCACAAGTAAAACAGAAGTTTCTTTTTCATATAATGTTATCTATTCGATTTGATCTTCTTTGTCTGAGATAAAAAATGTTGAAAAGTCTTGAGAACCTGAAATCCATTGTAGAATTTTTTTAAGATAATGAAATTAAAGAAAATTTAAATGTCTGATATTTTATTATTATACGTTAGGAGAAAATTTACTGATATTATAAAATTTTATTTGGGAATAAGAAAATACGGGGTTAGAATTGTATTTTCTAATATATTAGTTAAAATATTTTTCATCGATAATATTGAAATTGAACTTCTGTTTCATTATACTTAAGATCAATCGTCAAGGTCAATTGATGAATCGAATACACTGATTAGGATCGTCAAATGATTAAACAATTGCTATATTGACAAAATAAATGAAAAATTAAAAACAAGTAAAGGTGTCCCATTGAAGTAATGGTCCAACAGACTTCAATTAATTTCAATTAGTATAATAATGTATATCTATATTAGACATGGAACAAAGTTTTCCTTACAGTACTTCCGTACAACAAATGAATGTAATTTTGAAATAATCTAATTAATGTAAAGAAAGAAAGAAGAAATTTCTTTACTCACAATTGCTTTAAAAACAAAATATATTGGGGGAATAAATGAAGCACTCAGTACTTTATTCTATGGATTAATGTTACGTACACTTACAGTTAATATTAATGGAATTATTAATCCAATAAAATAACTAACAATGATTTTCTTAGAACAAAATAATAAATAAAAAGTTAGTTAATTTACTATATTATTTTACCCCATTATAAGTATATTACGTTAAAATTTTATTATTTTCTAATTTTATGTTATGTTTAGATTGATACAGTCAGAAGAAATAATTTTTATAAATTGTGTATAACTGTTACGAATATTTACATTAATAATAAAATAGAATATATAGAGCGTGATTATTTTCGTATAAATATGTATGTTCATAATGTTCAATAAATAAGACTATACGAAACGCTTAAGTTTATATACAGCTTAATATTATAAAATCGTTAATGAGAAATTACTACATATCAAAATGGCATGGGATTTCCTACATTATAGGTGGATACTACATAAATCTTAAATGAACGCAATAAAAATAACAAACCAGTTTCAAGTATCTACTGATGAGATATTTATTCTGGTAATATTCCGCATTACATTTTCATGTAAAAAACGGGAGACGTACGTCACAGTTCAGTTTTTTAATTGAATTGAAAAAAGGATAGCACAACATAATTAAGATAACCTTCAGATTTAATTTTTGCGTATTTTAGATATGTATGCGAATTTTATGTTCATTACCATTAGAGATTTGCATTGAAATTATTAGTATAACCAGAGTGTTTATTTTGTATTAAGGAATGGATAGATATATTCTTTTATACAGTATGCATCTTCAGTTCCTTCGTCCACCCTATCTACCTTCACCCCACCTTTAGCTTCGGAATTCAGGAGCTTAAAAGAACGAAAAGTGGCATACGTATGTATGTACATAAAAGTGTAAAAATAATGGTTTAGTTAATAAATGGTGATACAGTCATCAAAGATGGGCCTTACGAGTAATGCTTCAAATATATCTATTCAAAGTTTGTTTCTATTTTGACATGTCTTTTGATTTTAAAAAAATCTATCAAGTTTAATATTGGCATACCATCAAACTTTGTAGTCAATGCCCCCATATAAAAGCTATTTTTGCTCTACTGCTCTATTTTATTTCTTTCAAGTTCAGAAGATTTTGGAAAATTTTGAAGAACATTGGATTAAAATAAATGTTACATCACGTCACATACAAATGCTCTTACAAATATGTAACAAATGTTTGATATCATAATTAATCAGGAACTAATACTTATCAAGAAGTTTCCATTGTGTAAACATAATAAAAAGTAAACTAATTAATAAAAATCTGTACTAAATTTGTACTTAATTAGTATATTTTATTATGTTTATTTAATTGTGTAAGGAAACTTATATGCGCACATTTAAATATATTTCACACCCTTAACTACCATCCTTAAGTGATTCCTACCTCAAGGCAGCTTCTTTTTAAAGCTTGTACACACAGTACAGAAAAATGTAATATGCATAATAATTAATTATTACACAGTATCTTACAGAAATCAATTTGATTAATGTTTATTAAATTTCTCTGTATTTGAAAAATTGGATCCAACACTTAATATATTATACTTGATAGTTACTTTACACATAAATTTTTTTTTTCAATAAATTTGTCACGTTGACTTTAATTTATTGGGATGCATCTACAATAAGTTTAAAAAAAACCGACTTCAAAAAAAGGTAACGTAACTAAAAAGCAAGAAATAAATATTTTCTACAACAATTTAATACATATTTATTGTTCCGCTTAATGTAATTAAGAAATTATTGTTTATTGTGTAATTATTATTAATTGTTTTATATAATTTTGAAGTCGTTGCCAAGTAAAACATAAAATATATACTTTGCTACTATAACAGTGAGTTTACATTTAAAATTGCCGAGAGCCGGTATTCGCATTACTAATATTGTATGGCACCCACCGACTTCACAATTATATAAAACAATCAATAATAATTACATAATAAACAATAATTTCTTAATTACATTAAATGGAACAACAAATAAGTAATAAATTGTTGTAAAAACATTAATTTCTTGCTTTTTAGTTAAATTACTTTTTTATTTGAAGTAGGTTTTTTAAACTTATTATTTTACAATTTTAAGTGATGGGTAGACCTACCAAGGATGCTTTGCGAATGAGAAAGTGATGGCTACTTGAATAAGGAGTTCCGTTGTGTATTTTCTAAGTCCACAGATGGGACCATCTTGGAACTACACTGAACCCAACGCAAAGAGAATAATTAAAATCGGTTTATAAACACAAAAGTTATACCCGAACATACATAAAAAATATATATACAGACGAATTGAGAATCTCCTCCTTTTTTGAAGTCGCTTAAAAGCACAAACTGTTCTTTAATTTATTGTCTATAATAAGTAATTTAATATTTATTCAAGGTTTATTTTAGGTCTATAAATTGAAGAATTAGAAACTGTGAATATCTTGATTAATTTAAAGACACTGTAACATTTTGTATTTATATCTAAATACTAACTTTAAGCATTTAAATATAAATGTAAACGTATTATCCGGTTGTTATATTTTTACCTTTGAAGTAAACAAATAATGAACAGAGTTAAATAAAACTGTAATTCAAATTGTGAATATTTGTCGGCTGGTCGATAAACAGAAATATTACAATTAAATTGGCATATATAAAGCAATTGCATTATCATTCATTATTATTAGTTACTTTAATCGACAGTGTTGAAAAGGTGAATTCTAGAAATTAGCGGGTCCGACCATGGACCATATGAAAAATCGGATAATCTAATGCAGACGGAATTTACAAATAAGTCCTTGAGTAATTTAAGATCCTCAGTTTAAGCAAATTTATATTTATATTAATTTTTTTAATATTTATAAGTTGACGAAATTAAATTGATAAACAAACTGTTCCAAACATTATTGCACACAAACGGTCAATAAGTTATAAAATTGATCAATTTATTGAACATTAAAGTGTATAATTTGTTGCAAAATGTTTGTGTTTACTTATAATAGCATTGCCACTAAGTAGCAACCCTCAGTGTATTCGTATTAAAGTAATTTCTTAGTATAGAAATGAGCAGCTAGAAGTATGTGTTTTAGTTTAAAACTGAAGAATGTCTGGCGTAGTTGATAATATTATTATATTATGTAAGGTAAAGTTCTACATGAAATAGTTCATAATAAAACAATGAATATGATGTTGAGTTACTGTGCAGATGTTGTGCAGGTTGGTTTAAAAGGAAAGTAAAAAAAAACTACGTTGCGAAGAAACTTAATTGCAAATTAGTGAAACTTCCACAGACGGAAAATAATTTGTCAGAATCGTTATTAAATTTCCAGTTTTATTAAAATCTACTTGGGACAACAAAAGGAAAATCTGGTACTAAGTTAGAATTTATTAGCAATCTATCGATTAGGGAGGTCACACCTTGGAAAATTACTTATATTCGCGTCGAAGTACACGCCCATCTTTTGAAAAATGGACCAAAACAAAGTCGATTTTAGCGACTGCAGCGCCTTATAGCAGGAGGTACACTGCCGAACTTACCGTATGCGGTCTTCAGAGTTCTGCTTTGTACGTTGCGGAGTTTTGAGGAACTTCTCGTACAGCTACAGGTAAATATCGATAGATATTTACACCTCTTTAATAAGAGTCCAGTCGATACTATACCAGAATTTAATAGGTATAACTGTCCAATGTGAAAATTATGCGGATTTACTAGGCTAGGATTTACTAAGACAATATAGGCAAAGCATTATACTCAAAATAATTCAAGACATATAGCTGTCCAATATTCGAATATTTTTCATTTAGTAAATGCGTATGTAAGTTTTGGAATATCGGTCAGATATTAATACAAATATTAGCCATGTTTTGGTCGAATCTCTAGAATGGGGGTGAAATGAATATAATAACTGTGAAAATATTTTTACAGTTTTATTTGAGAGACACATTTACATTGATAGAAACACGAGAAATTGATTATTTTACTTTTTTTTAACAAAAATATTACCTTTTGTCTTTATAATGAGAAGTAATTAGTTTTTCTAAGAACTATTATATTGCATGACGAGGATTGCTCGAGAAACTTAAATAATACACAGTTCAACTTAAAATATACCGTTTATGACGATTTCAGAAGTACGCATATTTTAAACTAATCCAAATGAAATAAACATACTTTAAATTCTACTATAAAAATAAAACGCATCTTCCATAGTTATCATTTACGTCATATGCTAGTGGACTGCCAAATTTGGTCAACATTGTTGTGGACGATAATATCCATATTTTAGAAGTCGTGAATGTAAAGTACCTTGGGACAGTGATGACTTGTGGGTTTGTACAGTAACGGCATGATATGTAGAGGTGGAAAAATGATAAAAAACATAGCTTACCGTTACTTGTAGAAAAATTTAGTTCATCAATTTTTGTAATACACAAAAAAGTTGATAACCTTTAGACTGGTGAATTTTTTTAATGCCTTTTGCGGATTTTGCACCGCCGACTTTTAAAATATATAAATCGGGCGTCGGGGAACATAATCACTTAATTTACACCTTTTGTTCATAAATTTATTTGCTTCATTAGTCAGTTGAAAATCAACTAAATAAGTTTTTTATACGTTTAATATTCAAACTAGGGCTCATTATACATTAAATGGCGATCAGAAAAATCAACTACGAGGGATGATCACGTACTAAAATGTGACAATTTTCGATTTATTTGAATTTATTTCGATTGTAACTTTCTCACGAAAAAATACGACTGGGCACGACTAACATTTAACCAAGGGCAATAAAATGTGTGCCCGTGACCGCTGTGTCTTGGTACATAACGGGCCATAAACGGTATAAAATTTAAGACTACGGTCTTTAAGTTTGTAATTAATAATAATAAAATTAACAGTGTTTATTTATAAAAAAATTAAGGGGCACCTGCCCTGTGCTTTGTATTATTGCCCGCTACTGTTTTGGGGTAGTTATAGATAAACATCTAAGATGAAATCTATAAATTAAAAATACAATTAAGAATATCTGATTCATACGACCACATTTCAAATATCTTAAATCCTTTTTAGATAGTAGCCTTCTCAGATTATGTTTTGTCTATTTATATCTATCCAGTACTTTATTCAAATTAGTTTAATGTTTTACTGATATCGTTATCTTTCTTATGTTATCGTTTTATTGTCATAATACTCCATTGTTATAGTTTTACCATTTTTTAATAGTCTATCATAGGTATTTGTCTTAAATAATATTTCCATATTTGTCTTAGAAAACAAGTTCAAAATTTCTTGCAGTTATTTTGACTCAATTTATAGAATAACTAGTATATTCCATTTTTTAATTATCTTTTTATCTACGAATATCCTATCTTTAATTGTTCTTTTATCCATACATTCTAATAAATTGGACAATAAAAATAATTTAAAAATAACGACGTAGTTTTGCTGAAATTTATTTCAGATATCCAAATTGTGATATACGATGTAAAACACGCATTCATAAGAAATGAAAACTTCTGTAAATCGTTTTTGCAAATGCTGAATTCGCCGTTATTTTAAAGTTATATTTTCCAAGGCATCATTTTTATTGGACTGGGAAATGAATATAATAATCTTTCAAACGTAAATAACATTAATTGTCATTTACTAACCTGGTTCCTTATATCGACATATGAAAGATAATGATACCTTAATGTATTCGATCAAATATTTTTCGCTAATTAAAAAAAATGTATTTATTCAAGTCTATCAAAAATCGATTTTGTTCAGACACATTTCTTTTTAAAAAATGTCAGTATAAGTATTCTAAAATTTTTAAACATCAAATCGGCAGAAACCATTTCTTAAACAATATATCTGTTGTCATAGAAAGTCATAGTACAGTTTATTTTTGATTAGGGAAAATGTTAGATTAACTGGGTATCAATACCTCTTCGTATTTCATTAAATATAGTAATATTACCTAAGTATTTCGAATTATTAAATCTGAAAGTTAACGAGATTTACTTTACTGGTCTGTCGTAATATTTAATTTGATAGATATACTTATTGGTGGTAAACTGTCACTGGTTGGAAACACAGCATATATAATATTCTATTTAAGCACGTGCAAACAAGTGCACTTAAATAAATTATACACAGTGTGGCTGAAATTTTGGGGACACAAGCTTATAATTTACTTATTACTTCATGGACTTTGTCAAATTTGACTAAATCATGTACACTATAGCGGTGAATATTTGGGACACATTTGATACAATTTTAATCATAGGCGAATTTCTATTATTTCTATTATCGAACTAAATATAAAACAAATAATGTCATATTCTTATTTATCATTTTCGAAAACATACCTAAAATTACATAATTTCCTACAAATTTTATAAGGGTTGGTAATCAAATACGATATGTGTGCATTGTTATTAACATGTATTCCCCAGAAGAAGGAGGTAAGAAGATTGGACTAAAAATAAATGAGAGACAAATGAAAATAGTGAGGATAGGAAAGGAAGTAGGATTTAGGCCAATTAAAGTGGGGAATTATGAAGTTGAGAGGGGGAAGAGATTCAGATACCTGGGAGTCGTACTATCCAGTAATGGAGATTATCTGCAATTAAGAACATACAGTATAACTGTCCATGAAGCTCTGTAAGCAAACAGGAAGTTAATAAAGAATAAGACACTAATCCGAAAAATTAATATGAGAATATATAAAACATTAATAAGACCCATACTTACCTATGCAGCAGAGTTACTGTAAGGAAAGTTACTGTAAGGAAAATCATGAGAATAATATTAAATATTAGGCCCAATATGAACAACAGATGGAGAATGCAGAATATAAAATGAGACCCAATTTTGAAGTAGAAGAATTAAAGGGAGAGAATGTTATAGGAATAATTAAGGAGCAAAGACTAAGATGGCTGAAACACTTGTGAAGAACCAACCGAAGAGACATAATAAATATAATAATGGAATAGGAACCAGCAAATAAGAGACATAGAGTTATACCAAGATCCACTTGGATACTAGAACGGAAAGACAGTCTGAACAAGATCGGAGTAAGAAACCCAAAGTGTGAAGTCAGAGATCAGAACAAATGGCATAGCATATAGGAAAATAAAAACATTATAGGGGATTGATAATCCTCAAGGAGTTAGACCTAGAGAGAGTTTATAAGCGGTGCTACTCCATTTGGGGCGTTGAGCCAGTCACATATACGTACATTCCCCAGAAAAAGAATTTAAAGATACAAGATTTACAGAAATATATTAATAAAAAGACACCAGTTAAGTAAATTAATGCGTTCTCTCAACTAATTATTCTGTAAAAGTAAGTTTTGTAATACCTAGTGTCTTATTTTTTATAATTACTAAGTCGAGCTATTTGATAAGTTTATTAAAAATTTTTGTAATTAAAAAATTTAACATTGCGTGTGCATTGTATGCATATTTTAATTTTCCTTGATTTTTCCCTGTTTGGCTAATATTTTGTAGTGCCTATTTCTATTTTTGTTTGTTTTCTGTTTTAACTAACTTGAAGATAGTCAAAGATATTGGACAACTAAATATTCTCGCTGTTTCTCGTTAGGCAACAGTTTGTCAGTAACTTATAAGTCGGAAATCGAGAAAGGAACCAGCAAACCGCAAAGCGGTTATCAAAGTGGTTCCCGAATAGCAAAGCTATTATATAATCGCTCTAGGAAACAACTACTCCTCGGGCTAAAGCCCCGCCAGGCATTGAATTATACCCAGAAGCGATCTTCGACCCCTTTCTCGTGTTTCTGAACGATCAGATAACGGGTTTTATTTTTTGAAACAATTTGTCTTAAAAAATCTTAATCATATTTTTTTAATAATAATTTTCTCTTAGTACATAATATAAGAGCTATTTAAAAGGTAATCCTAAAAATAAAAACACAACGATTTATCTTGAAAATTTCAATTGTGTTATGAAATGGATTTATTTATCGAAGTGTCACTCTTTTAACATAAACTAAGTAGTTTATATTAGTATAGAATTTGGACTTCAAATTATAGTCTCTAAGAAAAATGGTTTCACAACAAACCATTTTCTACACAGAAACTGGTAGGTACCAACTTTCTTAAATTTTTCAACAACTAATAAAGTAAGCTGAAAAAGTTAAGATTATTAGAATTGTGAGAGACGTGACGGCGCGAGGAACAGCGAGAATTTTTAATAACCGACTTCATAATCGGTTTCTAGTAAGTTATAGCACAATATCTAAAATTAATAGAACCTTTAATTGGATTCGAATTATTACAATATTAAGACTAAAAATATTACAATAGATAACTAATTGTGTAAATGAAAACAAATTTGTTTAAGCATTTTGTAATAAATTAAAATATAGTATTAGAGAAACTTCTTTGCATTTAAATATAAATCAAGAAATAATAAACAAACATTAAAAATATATAACTTAAAACCACTTACATTTAAAATGTTATACACTTTCTAGAGACAACGGAAAAAGACTGAACTATGCGCTCTGAATACAGGGTGAATATTTAAATAACAGAAACTTTTCGAATTATATTTCTTTATAATGAAGTTCCATTTACTTGAAATTGAGTGAGATACACTTAAAACATGAAACACTGGGCGTCAGAAAATCCACAAGAACAGTAATCAACAGTAAAAATAAATATGTATACAGAGTGAATGTTTAATGTGCTATTCTAATTCTACAACTTCAAATCAAAATTTAAGTATATTTTAGTATATTTTTCAAATCAAAATGTAAATACTCAAAATTTTTTGAATTTTCTAGAAAGAGAGTTAAATAAATTTCAGACTATATTCCGTTGAAGCTAAGAGAATATCTTTATTTTTTATCAGACAGTCATCAGGTGCATAATTTTCGTGTGGCTAGAAATTAGTTAGATACCAATCTTTCTATGAAATGGTTTAGTCCTTACAATCCATTAGAAATATTTTCTTCAATATCCCTCTATCTTATCCAAAACTGTGGATCCATACTGTGGAAAAATTGAAGCAATGAATTGCAGAGGCATGTTAATATAGTACATGGCAAAAATGAACGAAACTGATTAGCTATGTCAGAAAAAGGATAGAGAAGTGAATCAGATTAAATGGTGGTTATGTTGATGTTGTCTAGTTTAATTAATTAGTTGTCTTTTCGTTAATATATATTTGTAAGTTTTGGGAAATATACGCTACAAATAATATAAAATTGGACACTTACATGTTTCATATATTTCGACCAACCCTGTATAAGATTTGGTTGAAATATATTTTGGATATGTTTTCGAAGGTTATAAATAAGAATATGATATTTGTTTTTTATATTCTGTTCGTCAATAAGAAATAATAAAAATTAACCTACTTTATTATATCCTGTAAAGTAAGTTTAAATTTGGTCTAATATGTCTTAAATATGCACCCTAATGGTGTATATGGTCTGCCCAAATTTGAAAAATATTCACCAAACAATAAGTCAGATACAGGTTTTTGTCTACAAGATTGTAGTTACATAGTATATTAAGATACTTAATAGACAACTATTTTTAGGATTGCCTGAAGACTTAACTTTTAGTATCGCCAAGCAGTATAGATTTTTGTAAACTACAGATTCTCATTTTGTTCTAGGAATCAATAATCAGCTTTCATACTCAGAAATTGTGATCTCGGTATATGGGGATTTTTTCTTGCCCTGCCTTAATTACTGACCGAGATTACACAGTTAAGTTACTCTATAATTTATTTCGTAGGTAATTATTTCGCAGATTATTATCGCATTGTTTGCCAGTGAATAAAAATGTTTCGATATGAATTTTGTGGTATTATATTATTTAATTCAAATTCAAAATATTCTTTAAATCAGATTCTCTTTTGTTTGTTACATTTTTAGTCAAATAATTGAATAATCATTGTATAAACTAATGTTTAGCATTCTGAATAGGTGAAGTGATGTTTTAGTTTTATATTATATGATATTTTTATTTTTTTTTTTTGTTAAAAGTTTCCTTCACATGTCTCCTTGTTATTTCATAATGCCTTCCCGTAACTTGAAAATAACTTTTTGTGAAGAGCATCAAATACGAATATTCCTATAGTTACAAGGATGTGTACCAACTTTATATTTTGCTTTAGTTTTGAGGTGAAAATAGCTACAATAAATGACTTTTTTGTTCATTAATTTCTATCGTAAACGTTTTGCTGAATTGTGTATAATTATGAACGTGGATTATAGTTCCAAACGTGTTGTATAATTAGGTAGGTACCTATTCCAGTTTCTTATATATGGATTTTCAATTTAAATACTGCAAAATAATTTTTTTCTTAAACTGTATAACATTCTTTTCACTTGTATAAGTCTACATGCTAATTTCGGCGTAATTTACTTATATAGGTAGGACAAGCTGTAAATTATTATGTAGTAATTTATTTCTTAATTACGAGGATCATGCTAGAGCAGTATAAGCGGCGTATGTTCTAGAATTATGTACGCTCGTACAGAATTACTATTTAATCCATAGTTAGAACTGCGTGGTATGACTAACTATAGCTTCAGCTATTCGATATTATCAGTATCTATAATTAATCATTTAGTGACATATTATTCTAATCTATAAACATAATTTTCAACAATTCAAAGGGTGTTTATCATGGATTTATCAAGGGCCGCCATATGTTAGCCTGAAATATAGTTAGTTACACTCCTACTTCTTTCTACAAATGTTTAGTCTTCTAGACTCTAGAGTATACTACCAATTATAAGAACCTTATATTAGTCTAATATTTCTAAAACTCACAGTTTTAGCAATATATTCTAAAGTACCAACGTAGCTAGTACATTATATTCTTATTTTGCAAAACGATTAGTTCAGTTAATCTATTATTATTAGATGACTGGTTCACATAAATCTTTAATAATTTTGATAAAACTGATTCTTAGATACCTATTAAAAAATTTCATTGAGAGAATTTAATTAATTCTAACTATCAGTTTAATGTTATTGCGTAAAAGCAATAAGAATACAACAGACTAGTGATACACTTGTAATTTCTGTTAGACAGAAATGTAAATAGAAGTATCAGGCAGATATCTTAATAGGAATATCTTAATATCTTAACAGGGATTAAAATAAAATGCTTCCATGGATTATTTTTACAGTTTTCACACCGAATAAGTTTGAAAAGGCAACAATATATTTATTTCCAATAAATTGGTATACAGTTTATTGAAAATAATTTCTGTAACTCATTTTCATTGAACATTTAAATGGAACAATATATTTCTATTCAATAAATTGGTATACAATTTATTGATTTTATAATTTCTGTAACTCATTTGATTGAAAATTTAAAAACGCAGGTTAAGGGTTTATGACAGAAGTAACTAAGAGAAAACTACATCAACTGCCAAATACTATGTAACTTTGTGATATTTGCTTCATGTCATTTCAGAGAGTATATTAGTATAAGGAAAAATGAATCAAGATAAATCTCTATTAAAATTATTGTTTTCTGTTTACCTTATTTTAACACAATTTGACTATATATCGACATCTGAGTTTGAATTTGACTCATCTATTTTTGGTAAACGTTAAAAACAGTCTAACACTATACCCCATCATAACAAATAAAATTCACGACATTTTATGACGAAATGCTTATATTAATACATGGTATTAAATGATATAATTAAAAAAACATTATGTGGATGATGTGTGAGATTAGAAAAACTTGAAATTGATTAGATTTTATTTGTGATATTTGCCTTTGCGGCTGATAGATTTCATGGAATACATAAATAAAGATGAATAATTGTATATATAATATATAAGGTACTTTATATTAAATATATATCTATTTTATAAAACCTACACTCATTTATATATAGAGTCGACAAATACAATATTTTAAAACTACTGATTTATGAGTAAACCATACGTTGAATTAAAAAATGCATTAAAAAGTATTTGTAGTTGCTTTAATATATTCAGGAACGTACCTTAACTTTCAATAGTCTCCTTATTTTTCGAGATATGATAATGGAATTTCGTAGTTTTTTTTTTGATGCAATGATGCAACTGCAACACTTGTGGTTTTCCAGATATTAAATAAAATATTTAAATAGAGAGTATTAAATAATTATTTAACATTATTTTATTAATTTAATTTGCAGTTCACCGCTTATGTATTAAAAATGATTTTTTTTAGAGTTAGTGTATATATTTAAATTTTGTTAACTTTAAATTTAAGGTTATACTATCTGCTTAAAATTTTTTATCTAATTACTGTTGCTAACTGTTTGCTAATCACAGAACCCATCCTATAAAGAAAAGTAATCTTTTTTTATGATTCATAAAGTACTTATTTATTCTTTATTTATTATTGCTATTAAATAATTATTAATAACTAAAAATATGTTTATCAATACAAAATATTGAGTACTTTAATACGGAGAAAAAAGGCAAATATAATGAATATTCAAACTGGCAATCTTCAGCAACTTAATCCTAATCGATGAGCAAAAGCAGCCGACATTCAATAACTGCAAATAAAGTAGTCTAGAGGACTTAAATCTGACGATTGTGGCCATTCAGTATGTCTATTATTGATCTTTGTTCTATCCACCTCTATGCAAATATTTCATTCAGGTATTGTAGCACATCAACTTTATAATTGCTAATACAATAAGTAGAGTTTCATCTTAATAATATTTTATCTCGTCGTTTATGATTTTACATTGTAAAAGTCATTCAAGATTTGCCTGATTTGGAAACAAATAAATAGAATTATGAGTATTTTTACTTTTCTGCACTCAGCTATACCAGAGCGGAAAAGTAATGTAATCGTGTAAAGAGAAATGCGAAAAAAATTATTTTCTAGCGCTTATTTTTCGTTTCTCGGCCTAAAAACGAAAACAAATGGTTTTTACAAAATTTGTATCTGTGTGTGTCATTGTCGTTGTCGTCGTTGCCGTTGTCGTCGGCATTAAAATTTCTTGTTGGCACGATAACTCAACTAAATCGTGTCGAATCGATCAGGCTTTGACTGATTCTAACAGGGGAAGTCTCCCAGATGACACCTGTTGATTTTGAGGTGGATAGAACACACTCTACCATGTTCATGGGTCACAAGAAACGATGTAAATGTTTATGTTCATTCTGAGATTTTAAACATAAACATTTAACGCGTTGTTTTGTGAAAGTACAGTGGTGGACTATTTGAGAAATTTTTTTGTTAACACGATCACTCAATTAAATTGTGTCGGATAGATCGGGTTTCGACTGATTCTGATAAGGGACGTCTATCTCTTAGGGATCTCTTGATTTTGAGGTGGATAGGACACACCCCACCTTATCCATGGGTCACAAGAAACGATGTAAATGTTTATGTTCATTCTGAGATTTTAAACATAAACATTTAACGCGTTGTTGATTTTGTATTTAAGGAAAAAAACGTATAGTCGGCCTGTATCATATACGAATGAACGAGAAAAAAATAATTTCGTTCGATCACAAACGTATTGATACGGCACTGAAGCAGTCGCCAATGAAAAAAGTGTGAAACTGTCGCATGAAACACATACTCTGTATTGGTTTACTTTTTCTCGGCTACTCAAGTTCGAGATAGAGATGTTATACGTGCGGAAAAGTCCTCTTTAATGGTTTAAAACTGTTTATTTACAAGAGCAAACAGTCTACAAACCTAGTATTTAATATAAACATAATAAATCAGTACGTCATAATACAAGACGATAATATAATAAAAAAGAAGTTCATTATATATTAAATTAATAACTATATAATCCTATTTATTTTATTATCTTATTTATTTCTTTATTTAGTATTTCGAAAAGAGCAGATCGAAAATCCGTTAAACTCTATATCTTGTGATCATTGAAAAAGTGTGTCTGAAGATGCAAAAATATTATATTTCGATTCACTCTATTTCTATTTTTCCATTTAAGAAAATTAACCATGAAGCTATATCGTGCAAAATAGGATAGCTTTGCGAGCTTGTACTTCGATGAAAAGACTGAAATAGCTACAAATACTTTTGTTAAGCGTTTTAAACCAACTTATAGCTCAGCGTGGAAATCAGATGTTCCGATAAATTTGTTCAATAATGTATAAGTTTACACTGACATGTCGATTTTATTCAATTATAATATTATAGCGGTGCACTTTAAGTTTACGCAAGTTTTATTATCCTAAGTAAAAATTGAGTAATTAAATAACAGTAGCAATATTACTTATTGTTAACACAAAAATGATTTTCTCTTTAAGGGAGTAATTCTCAAATATGTGTGTTTAGAAAAATGTAATAATTTTCTGTTTTAAACCAGGTTTAACTTACATTTATAATTTTGTATGTGCACATATAATTTTATAATATACTATTACCAAAAACATTTTTTCACAGAGAAACTATTTGCCACAATTATAGCTTAAAAATAAAACAAAATCCATTTGTAAATCATCAAATCTGGGTAAACCAGTTTGTACGATATATGCAAATATGAGGTATAAATAAAGGAAGTTATGAGTGTTCCGCGCCTCCTTATTCATTATTCAAAGCCGACACCCCTCTTCGGTACATATAGAGTTCCATTTTATTTAGTTATACGTTACGCTTATTTTTTATAGAATTATATATCTATTTAATGGTTAGAGCGTTAGTAAATATTATTAATTGTTTGAATTCAGTTTACAATGTGGTAGCTTTAAGGTGAAGAAACATTTATATATACACCTCGTACAAAAATTGTGGAATAGGTAGAAAAAATAAATCAAATTTACATACTAATATTTTCGTTAATGTTAATGCAAGTTTGATTAGTTATGTACAAATTATATACTACTTCCGTAATTCAGTACCCCATATTTGGTTTAACTGTAAGGGTTCTCATACAGGGAAACTCAAAATATTATAATATGTGAATTCATAAAAAATATAATTTGAGCTGTAGCAGTTAAGATGCAATGAATATATATTTCTTATACAATTACGATGTTACTTTCCAAATGGACTCACTGAGTAGAAAACATGCTAATAATTTGTATTCTAAAAATTGTATTCCACAGTAAAGAACAGTTAAATATTTTGTTCTGGGAAGGGGTGGAACATTCGATGGAGCATCAAAAGCAGGAGACCAATTTTCTACAAACATCACTTTTCACGTGAGATTATACGTTTCTTGATGCGCGTTCTGCCAACCAAGTTGGCATAATCAAGAGATGATTAAAACTCAATTATCTTCCAATGATGCCACTTAGTTAGCGGATCGCGGGCCGAGAAATATGTGATCTTCCAATGTTTGTAGAAAACTGCTCTCCTGTTTTTAAATATTTTTCATTTATGTTGTTTCTTGTATTTCCTGACTTGATATTTATACATCACATGCACTCGGACTAATTTAAAAGTTTGGACAGACACTAATCGCTCTTATAATTAATTAATTTCTTCTCCTAACATATTACGCAGCGGAGGGGAAGGTCATACATATAGACAAGGACAGATTCACATATGCTCAGGAAGAGATGCTAAAATTCTCAGATTGGGACTTAAAACCAAGAATAAAATTATTACAATATTGGGTCCAGTTTGCCACTACGGACCATAGTATAAACAATTTTATCATAGAAACCTATATAGAAGAATGTGTTCCTATATAGAAGAATTCCCCTCCTGGGCACTTCCCATCTCGAGCATGAACGTGTGACCTATCATATTCTATTAGCAAGTAAAAGTAGCAAGGTGCTACATTTTCATTAGTTTCGTGTCGAACAACTGATTTGAATTATAAATGTTTAATCCCCTTCTTAATAGTCTTATATGTTTTCTTCATTTTGTGTACTGTGGTGTATACAAATATTAATTATGAATTCATAGCTCATATTTAATAAAATATGAATTTATAATAACTTGTACTGTATGTTTGCGAGTACTGTATGCTGTACTGTATGTTTGCGAGTTAAGTGTATTTCAATCATCACATATATTTTACAGTAGTAAATATACATTTATAGTAATAAACAATTCAGTATGACAGCATTATCAATTGTTAAATACTTCAAAGAATGAAGACAACCGTGGGTATTAACGCATTTAAAATTTAAAATAATACACATGTTTTGTGCTCAGAATATTAATATCTAATTAGTATTTTATTGTATGACACAGACTATTATTACTATCTGCTGTTTCTATCCCATGTTATTTATTTTTACACGCATAATATTGTACATCCTTTTTCGATTTTCAATGTTAACGATATATTTATATTATATGATAGTAAATTTTATCTGGAAATCAGCATGACATATGAGTACATAATGTAGAAATAGATAATTATATGTGCATGAAAATGAAATTGACGGATCAAAAGGTCATTAAAGTAATTCTAAATCGCATTGTGTATCAAGCATCAAAATTATTAACAAAACTAATATTAAAAGGCACTAGAAGTACGATTATTAAAAGTGCGATTTATTTTAATTTGGATAAAAAATATGAAAACCGGAAATTATGTTTTGACACTTCAGTCTATTTATAAATAATGGAAATAGAAGATATTTGATGATACAAAATGACATCTTTTGGAATATTATATTACATAATAATAGGAGTATATATTCATCAGGAAGATACTAATATTTAGATAAAATGTTGCTCTAATAACTTTTACCACCTTTATTTTGATTTGTACTATTTCTTAAAACTCTTGTTTTAACTTTTATAATTATGTATCGTAGTTATTGTGTTGATTAATATAGCTTATATATATATATATATATATATATATATATATATATATATATATATATATATATATATATATATTACTGTATCATTATAACTCCATTTCGGTTATAGCTGTTATTAATTTTATAAAATGCGAGAGACTTTAGTATGTATTTTTAATTTGATATTTAGCATCTAACATGGTTAAATTACTGTACATAAATAAATGTGCTTATTTTGTACGATAGATGACAAGTTTTATCAAGTAAATAGGAAACTAATGGCAGTATCTCTAATAGTGTACTCTTGTACAATAAGAGATATGGTTGATAATAGGATATATTCGGTTGTTGTATAATTATTGCATTTCTTTAAGGGCGCTATAACGTCGAAAGAATTGACAAAATTTACAGGGCATCGTGATCATCTTTTGGCGTATTGAGTGGTTTTGGACTTGATTCTATATCGCTGAGGACGTTCAATGAAATGTTAAAAATTTCGAGTACGATAGTGATTTGTCTAACTCCAATAAATCTGGTCCTAATATAATATAAAACTAAAATTTTATAGAGTAGTCTCAATTTGCTACCATATTTGCCTGTTTTCTGAACATAGTCCTTTCATTCTGTATCAAGTGCTTAAAAATGTGGTAAGAATGTTTCATATAAAAAAGAATAATTTAAAACAAAATTATGATAATTTCCATAAATCTATAGCTATAAAATTCATGATAGATCTTTGACAAGTCGGTGAATACTTTTGATCAGTTGTCAATTGTCGTTAGAGTTAGGGCACTTTCGAAGAAACGAAAATAATTATGTTATAATTAACCCAATAATACAGGAATCTTAGAATATAGTTTAATTTCAATACGAAATAACTGCGGCCCTTTACATAAATATATTGAATAATATTTAGTTTTCAAAACGGTGATATAATTCATATTAAATGGGATTACATATTGTCTGTGAGAGATCGCAATGAATTTTAGTTTACCCATCAATACCATTTATGAGGAACAAAAGCATAACATTCTATATTTATAGGTGATATAAATATAGACATCGATATCCAAATGTAGAATGCACAATGAAACACTCAAATATACTATAGGAATCTGATTTCGTCTCTAATAATTACAACAAATTAATGCCATCCCATTAAAACAATATCTATTGAGATACAGATACAGAAAGCATCACAGTATTTTACATAAAAAAGAATAAAGGATCTAGGAGTGTTAATCAATTATCATCTGTAATGGAATATACACTACTACAAGGAAACTATAATATAGTGTCTATTCCATTGCAGATAATAAAGTAACCATGTAAAATAAACTAGATTATAAGGAAACTTCCTAAAACAGTGTTAAATCTAAATGGCCATAATTTAATAATGTAAACAACGTATTATATTAAAACTAAGTGGAAATAATTATCCTATCATGATTGAGAGTTGTCAGTATGGTGTACTTTTACTTTTTACTACTTATCTACTTTACTTTTTCTATGCAACAATAATTGTTTTAAAATTATTTTATTAAACTCATAATAAAATAACATAATTAACTAATTAATACAAAACTTTCATTAATACAAATACTTATTAATACAAAACAAAAATACAAAATAACTATATATCTGTATTTATATCTAAATCTCCCTACCTCCAAATTGTATAAGAATTCACCTCATTATTCAAAAATGTGTACCATACGTACCATGTGCGACTTTAAATATTAAAAAGTACATATTTATTGTATTTCTCGACAAAATATTCGTCAACTTAGAGTTTTGCAATTACAATAATAAATTCATCGTTATTTGCCAAATAAAAATCTCTTTTGTCTTGCCGATAAAAGGAAGAGTCTATTATTAAAATTATACAGTAAAGATTAAAATAAATTCGATACAATTTTTTCCTAGCAGATACCGGGCCGGTATTCGACAATTTGGTAAATAACAACCCCTTATCTGATGACATTTAAGGGTACACATTTTTACATACGATATATTAAAATTCGTGGTAGGTTACATGACAAATGTTTCCAGAAATATATTAATTTAATAATTAAAGCATTTATTTCCATTACTTCGTTTCGCAGTAAAGTTCGCTAACTACATTTTGAAAATCCTACATTTTGCTGTTCCCAAATGTTGCCATCATATTTATGGTATTTGACGTATTGATAGGGCAAAGTAATAATAATCCCCTATTCCCAAATAAGGTTGTCCTGCCTAGCGAGACAATGTCTTGTTTCGATAGTTAATAATAATATATAGTTGATAATAATATATAATAATGATAGTTAATAGACAATAAATTATAGGTATTGGGCTCCTAAAAACCATTTTTGGATGATAGAAGAATACATAAACACAGATTGTTTCTACTACAATTGAAGTACTATTTTTATTAACAAATCATTAATTTCTGAAAAGCATTTGACATTGCTACAACAGCATTTAGTGCCCTAATTTATGGAATTGTAGCGAAATAATAAAATACTGGAACAGTCAATATGATATAAACATAATGATACGCCACGACATTATTCGGGAATTGTGGGTAATTATCTAAACTCCGTCTTTCTTAAGAACCGAATGAATTGGTAGATGAAGAACGACTGAAGATCCAGTTAGATCTCGGGATCTAATTCCGCTTGACTACTTCGTGGATTATATTGAATCCACTATATAGGTCTTAAGACAAATTAACGCTAAATAATATAAAATAACGCGAAATAAGTTTCGACTTCTATATTGTCAAGAGGTGTAAAAATTGAATACTCTATTTAAGGGTTCTTGTTTACATTAGTTATTATTTTTCATAATATTATTCTGACTAATTTGCTGAAATATTTATAGACTTTTGTAATAACTGTTATGTTAACTTAACGCAACATTTTATGCCTTATAAAAAATATATACATATGCTCTCTTGACTGACATAATGAAATAGAGGTATTATCATTTACAATATTGACCATTTACAATATTGATGATGTCCTATTGTTTATTTTATCTCTACTTGCCAAATAAAAAATCCCAAAATTCTCTTATCTCATACCGTGGCTTGTATTTATGGCTAGACTCAGGTAGAATGTTCCGTTTATCTTCAAGATAAGATAGTTTTCTATTTGGCAAATAGCGACGAAATGAATAGTAAATCTTTTAAAAACAGTGATGATATAAAAAATATACATATGCCAAAAAAAGACAGAAAAACAAAATCGATTTTGTAAATTTATTTCAAACTATTACATTATGTGTTCTATACTTTTTATATGTTGTTTTATATAGTATTATTACTTTGGTTGCTTACACTAAATTCATATTTGTTTCACGATTTTAATTTTAGATATATTTAAATAGCCTCAGTTCCATCATTTATTATTTATTCTATGTTTATAATAAGCTTGTTTATACAGTATAATTATTTATAGTTTATTTCATCGCTATTTGCCAAATAAAAAATCTCAAGAATTTCCGATGCCTTGTTTTTATGGATAAGCTCAGGTAGTGTTCTGTTTATCGGCAAGATAAGAGAGTTTTATATTTGGCAAATAGCGATGAAATGAATAGTATGTATTTATAGTGGTTTATTTGAGTATCATGTACTAGTTTTACGATATACCTACATGATTAAAAAAACTGAGAGTCAAACAACATTAATAGTCAACTTAGTTTTAATGAAAAGCTTACTTATTCTTATATTAATTAAATAAACATTGTTTTAAATACACGTTTAATTTCTCTTGAAAATAATTTTTTCATGATGACAGAAACTTGAAAATGTTTTACTAGCTTAAAGAAAATAGTTTATATATTATTAGTTTATTTAATTAAATGTACTGTAATAGAATAAAGTAGGAACATTTAAACAACAGAAACAAGGAGTTTATACTGTTGTTTGAATGTTACCCTCTGATAGTAAAACTTTGCATTATATTGTAGGAACATTTAATTCTATAAAGAATATTAACCATTCAAATAATTGTTTGTTTCACATTTTATAGAAACTCATTCATTATTTTAATATATACATTATTAGTTCTATAGATATTTTATGCTCTAAATACCCATAAACTGTATTGAAAGATGGAATTTCCAGTGAACAATTTATTCTGAATCTGTTCTTAGTAGAATTTCAACAAAATCGGCTAAAGGATTATTAAAATTTTTACGAAAAATCGATTTTTTAAAAATAGTTCAACACTCTGTATCTTAAAAACGAAGTATTACCGGACCTATGTTTATATAAACTTTTCGTCTTAGAATCACCCAAGGAATTACCCCTTGAAGTTTGGCCACGTATTTAAAAAACACCCTGTATTACGATCAAGCATTGGGTGTATATTCTCTGTGTATCTGGAATGCTGGATACAAAATTTTAAAGCACAATTAATCCAATATACATGTTTAATACTTTCAGGTCAAATGAACTATTCTTACACTTTTCGCAACTTTCTTAAAGTTTATGTAATTTCATCGCTTGATGAAGGAGAGTGTGCTTGTATGTTAAATCGCACAGTATATATTACTGTATTTACGACTTCTTGTAATGTGTGGAATATAAAATAAAATAATAAATATGATTTGTAATCATTCATAAATGTTTTAAATGTAACAGTTTCCAGAGTTTTGGTACACCAATAAGTATCAACGATCTCTGTTAACTCTGAATTTATTTCACGTTCTACAACTCATCCTTCCAATGTAAATAAACACTTCTGCAAAATATTGACTAGCGCCTATAAGCCAGTTCGTTCGATACAATCACCCCTTGCTTTCATCGATGGCTGGAAAACCGAATATCAATGAGATCCGCCTGTAAAATCAAGACAATTAAAAAATTCACCTGAAAACTTAATTACATCGCTTTATTTACTCTTTCAGCATCCATAGAGTGGGCGAAAATCCAACGCAAGCGCACCTCCGCAGCGCCTCCTTGCGGAGAGCTTTCGAACACCAGTCTGACCTGATGTGTCGCGGTAGCCAAACTAAGAGGTCGATTGAATATTTTGGTGATTTATTTACACACAGTGTCTAACTTGAATAAATGGTGCATATCCGTAAAATTTAGTGCCAAAAGGTGTATTAGTATTTATATAATATAAGCAAGTAAAACTCTAATAATAAGAAAACAAGTACCAACGTTTGTGCCATAATAAGTGTCAAATTTTTAACAGTTTTAATATTATATACCATTAAATAATTATATATTTATATAAATAATAAACGTGTCTAAAAATGGGGGCTAAAGGCAGTGTCGAGGCAGCTAAAATCAATGCACAAAACTGGAGTAGTTTGGAGGTAAGAATCCAGATACCGGCATTTTATATAAACAAAACAATTTACTACATGATCCACTGCACAATTCCGTCTGCACTAGCTAATGAGCGGGAGATGATAATCAAGAATCTCTTACTATACTGTTGTTTAACTGCTTTGAAATATTGTATAAGCTCGAAAAAGGTATGGTGTTTATCACATGGGCGTATAAACGTATCTCGAATCCCCTGGCATTATTCTCAAGATGAAACTGAATAATTTTCAATTTAAAATGTCTATTTTTCTTTTAACATAATTATATCCTTACACCTAAGAGCTATCAGTCTGAGCTACTATAAAAACTCAATAGTTTAATTTAGAAATCAACATTGTACCAATTGTTGAAAATAATGTAAATAGTGTAGTGTGGTAATACATATTCACTTAGAATATTATTAAAATGAATACATATATAATTTAATAAAAATGGTTGCTAAGCTACAGATAGTAAATCAGTACAGACTCCAATTTATATAATTTATCTGGGCTAGGCTTGTGTATACCTTAGCCGGGACGCCCCATTTAGGATAGTTGCGCAACAAAAACGTGATGGTTAATGTCGTGGCGGCCAATGGTGTAGTTTAGTTACAGGTTTTTGGAGTTCGAGAAAGAAAATTAAAAAGGGACGTTCATATTTGTAAAATTAAATTAGGGCAAAATGTAATTTACTACGTCCTTTGGATGTACATACCCCACAAAATTATAGATGCTTCAGTAGTTTTTGAGTGAACCATAAATAATATATAATTAAACGTGAACGAATTTTAATTAAATTCAAATTTTGAATAGAGTAAAATAAAATGTTGTAAAGTAAAATAAAATTTTGAGCATTATGTTAAGAAATAATACATTCCCAAAATTTTAATGTCTACTTTGGATAACATTTTGACGTAAAAAACATTAGCCTTTTACGGTTATTAAAATAATTTTCAAGAAAATAGGGCATAGTGTCATTTAAACTAGCGTTCTAATTTTATTCATTCATTTATTATTTGTACATAATGAACTAACTGAGCTAAATTTTACTAAATATAATGTGCATGTGCATTTTAGAAATTAAATAAGTATTTATCTAGGTGATCGTGATGTATAAAGTAAGTGATTTTTATTGTGAAATTCTTGTCAGAAATATTCGATGACATTCGATACCGAGAAATAATCTACAGTTCTCGAAACAACCTATATTTTTTTATTATCGGTAAATGTCTAAATCATAGATATTAACAGATTTACGTGAGCATACTAACATTTTTTATAAAGAAGTTTATGAGTTGATGAATTCTCTGCGAAATAAAATAAAAGTAATTAAAACTGAATGTACAGATTTAATACACTAACTATGTGTTGCAATAAAATTTGTGTTGAATCCTTAGACAATTAACCTATATTACTGATTATGAAATAAGTTCATTGACATTTAATAATAAATCTGTAATTCATCGATCAGAACGAAGCCATATATGTATCTTGAAGAAGTAAACTAGTAGTCTATATTACTCTCAATTGTATTGCATTAAGTTAATAACGTAACCCTAGACAATGTTGTGGCGTTTATTAAACAACAAAACATAACATAATGCTTTGAATACAATATCACAATGATGGAAGAATTACATTAATATAGGAAAGTTTTATTACAAGACTATGGCGAAGATGATTGCCAAATTTTCCACATTTCTAAATTAAAAAATATTGCTTTAATTTTGCGAATTATAAGCTGACGACATGAAATATCAACACCAACTCCTCGAGTGTCATATTCTTGATCTTCTTATATCCTATAATACTTAACACGCGTACTTACATTATTCATCAAATTCAATGTTTTCTAAATAATGCCGAATGCGCCGATTAGCAAGGACGAATAATCATTTATATAATATGTTACTACCTATATAAACCTGAATCTAATAAGATTATGTTGACTCAGACTCATATCAGGTTAGACTGTTTATACAATTTTAGATTTGTTTATAATTAATTGCATCATGTAGTGCACAAAATACGATGTGAATACAATTTGGAATATATAAAATTTATAATTATTACCAAGCAATAACAATTCATTTCGTTATCAGCACTTGCTACTATTATTATTTACTACAAATTCTGCTATTATTATTTGTGTGGATATTTTGTTCTAGTCGAGTATATTTACATAAGTGCGTTACTGTTATCTGTTCTCTCTTTTACTTCCTTTATTGATTAGATAGTATTGTATGGTAGGCAATAAATAAATGCTTAAATAAAATTTATAGCAACGATATATGTAAATAGTTTGTGTAATTGGTAGTGGCGCCTTCGCCATTTTATAAAAGCTGCTAACTATTTAGTTTACTACTTTCATTTATACAGTGGCCACTTAAAAGGGGGGGAGATAAATTCAATAAAATATTTACAGAATAAATGAAAAAAAAAATGATCGAACAGGTCTACTTAATTTTTTAGATGTACATTTCTTCACATATGTATATCTGTTTTTCAAATAGCAATACTCATCTATGCACTGTTTAAAAATGCTCTTAAAAACCATCTTCAGATAAAGATGATAAATTCTGCATCTGGATAAATGCACACCTGGAATACAAAATCCGATGATTTTACCAATACTTTCCCAGTAATTTATTCCAACCCTAATAATCAGCTCAAATGTATAAATAGTTAAATAAGATTTAACATATAAAAATATAAAAAAATGTAAATGTATAAATAGTAAGCTTAACTATACTTCAAAAATGTATATAGAATGTCTGTTGTGTGTCGGTTTTGATTATATCCATTCTCAGATATCCCTCCATATCCTTAGACACAGGGAAATAATATTTGAGGGATATCCGTCCTTGTAGCAACGGACTGTATTGCGAGAATTTTTTTTATCATGTGACTTTTGAAATGTTATAACGTACCAGTTTACGCGTGATAATTCTGTTCATTATTCATAATTTAACGAAATTGATGTCGGGTGGGCTTGGCATTTAACTGCTGAACCCAGCAAACATAATTCCCACTGGCTCACCTATTTTTGACGGATGACTAGATACTACTATAATATGTCATAACTCGGCAACTTTTATTTTCCGATTTTACGAGTTCAAAAGAGTATGACTATTGTTGTGTCAAATTTTGAAAATTTCATAACAAATTCTTATTGGCGTCTTAGATTATACTCTATATCAGCGTTTTATACTTTTCTGTATCAGAAACTGTCTCTCTAACTATTCAGACTAAATCTATTTTGGAACTTAGAAATTTGAAATAAAAACTAATCGACCGATTCAATTAAAATGCCATAAAATATGGAATCCAATTACATTGGTTTCGTTTTAATTTCAGAAACTTTTGGAAATATTATTACACATAATAGTCATCCCTTAAATATAACATCAACGATACATTTAATTGTAATGTTAATCAAGAGTTGTATTTTACTTGCCTGATTATTTTTGTCTGTGTAAGTGCGCGTAGGCATGGGTGTGTGGGTGTGTGCTTGCGTATGCGTGCGCGTGTTTATGTGCGTGAGCATGTGCGTGTGCATGTATATGTGCATATATGTTGAAATAATTTGACAGATAAGATAACCTGTAAATCTTTTCTTAAATAATGTTAGAAAAAACAACCAACGCATTTTATATTAATTTGATATTATTAATAACTCTCATTTCACTGTAGAGACTTGAACTGAAGTTTAACAACATTCTGTAAATGATTATGATAAGTTAGTGACTCACTGTATTTTTTAAGGAGTCTAAAGGGTATTTTTTTTAACACATAACACGATAACTACCATTTAGTTCTTAATAAACTGGTTATTGACAAGCCACTGTCATTATGCCATGAGAAATAGATATAGGAATGACATAAATACTAGATACGGTATGCATTTCCTTATTAAGAATACACTTCGGAATAACAAAAATAACAGAATCAATATTTCTTAGGAATAGGAATATTGATTGATATAATAGACAGAAATAGTAGTAGTAGTACTTGTCTTTTTAATTATTAAAACTACTATATAATTATATTTCTTTAGTTATTTTCATTTTATTAGAAATTTCATCTTATAAATATTTAATTATGTAAATAAATAAAAATATGACAGTTTCAAATCAAGTGATCGTGAAAGAGATAAATTAGACAATCCCCTAAATTCAAATACGAAAATGTTTAGGTGGGTACATATATTGTAAAAATGCACACAACATCCATTTCGACCAACATGGCCAGTGTTGGCAGTTGAAATGAAACCAACTTGGCTACCATGATGATAGATCTTATTGGAAATGACTCTCTTGCAGTTCGTAATGCATTTGTTCTATAAAAAATTCTTATCATTTAGTAATTGAATTTATAAGTCATGTTTGATAATAGAAGTAATCAATTTATTATAACTTGATTGTCTTGTAGAAAGAAAGTATTAGTTTCTTTGTTAGGTTGCCATACAGTAGATTTTTAACATGGGAAATCAAAGATTTATTCTTTGAAAAGAACTTGCATATAATTAAAAAACATCCGCAATTGACAATATTAACTGGCCATTATTACCATCTAATGTAACAAAGTCATACTATTATATATATCATATCATAGTATCATACTATTTTTTCATACGCATATACACTTTTATCATTACGAACTGTTAAAATGACTATTTTAAGTGAAAGTTTAACAATGCTTTCTTATATCTCTAGAAACTGGGGAAGATTGGTGATACTAATGAAAATGCCAATTGCTATGATATGAAAGTAGTTTTAATAGAAGAAAAATTAATTTTAATTAATTGAGTGTATTCTCTAAACGACGTTACAATCAAGTAATTTAGATCTCTTTATATAACATATGTTAGGAAAGAGCGAAAAGAAGATTAGAGATAATTTAATCAAGAAGAAAAATTAACTTTAATTATCTCTAATCTTCTTTTCACTCTTTCCTAACATATGTTATATAAAGAGATCTAAATTAATTGATTGTGACATCGTGTAGAGAATACATTCAATTAATTAAAATTAATTTTTCTTCTATTAAAACTACTTTCATATCATAGTAGTTGGCACTTTCAAGTATCACCAATCTTCCCTAGATTTTAGAGATTTAAAAAAGCATTGTTAAACTTTCACTTAAAATAGGCATTTTAACAATTCGTAATAATTGATGTTGCTTTATTCAAACAATTTAACAAAATATTCTATGATCCACAAAGTTATTTAAATTTCGATACTTCTATTAAATTACCTGTGGCCTTTAATCATGTTCATGACAAGTAACTTTTATTTATCTGGGTTTAAATGATTTCTATATAATGGTGTATGCGCCAGTATAAAGAATGTCGGAACAAGATAGCTCCCTATAGACGGTACTTAAAGTTTCAGTTGACATAGTCGAATTATGTAACTTCTTATATTATTCATTTATCGTTATTTATCAAACATCATGCCAATTAATGGTCCCACTATTTGTATTGAATTACTGTATATATTCCAACATCTAGTATCTATTTTATCGATATAAACGTTTTAGAGGGGGTTATTACTATTCACTTTTTATTTTATTCGTATATTAGTATATAATAAACCTGTTGATTTTTATTATATGTAGTATGTTGTTATAAATTGATTCTATATATACTCCACGCGACAGCATTTCATTTAGCTGCATTTTGTAAACAATTATGTTTAAATAAATATTAATGTATTTTTCAATCTAATCTATTTTTATTTCATAAGTCGGTTTTATAAGGGGTTTTATGAAATTACTATTGTAAATATTTTTCATACATCCATATATTATAAAATTGGGATATACCTATCCAGAAAATCGGTGTAACATTTCTATTGGAGTATATTGAAAAAAGCGTGGGCTTAATCTAAAGCCCTTATGTCCGCCAGGCTTTAAAAATTCATTGCTCACGTACTTTTTGCCTGAATTGTTTGGCGTCAACGGTCCCACTAGATTTCAAAATTCCCTTTTCGCAGACATTTCGATAAATTTTTCATTGTTTACTTGAGATCCTGAATGTTTCTACATAAAAAATATGATTATTTCCACCAAAATTTACTTACACTGGAAAATAATTTCGCAGTTAAGTCAATATTTGTTATTACGACTGTATTTTCATTATTAATGAATTATTCATGTAGCATAAATTTTAAATAAGTTTAAGTTACAATACTACACTACACTACAAATTCCATACTGGCAAAATCCTTTAGTGGAAACAGTCAGTATTGTGATAAATTTCATTCCTTTTACATCATAGTGTGAATAACTTATCGATAAGTACATAAATAAATTAATTTAATGGAAATTAATATACTTATATAATTTACACATAATGATTGTTTTGAGATAACTATATAAACAATTTTTAGTCCTTCTGTGTTCATTTTGAAGGGTACTGTAGTACAGTGCTTTGGTAAAGTAATGAATAAGTTCATTAATAATTCACGATATAACCTTTGGGAAACTCTCGGAACCATAAAATTTTATTATGGATTATTTTAAATATAATTAATGCAATTGATTCGTATATGAGGTATGACGTCATCTAAATTTCCGTATAGTAGCAACCCCATTTCATTATGTAATATGAAAGAGCACATTTCGTACACATGTAGTGTATGTAATAATTACATTAGCGTGGGTATGGGTTAGATAAAAAATTAAATAAACAGTTTTAAAATCTTAAAACGGACTTTTCCGCACGTAGAACATCGCTATCTCGACATTGAGTGGCCGAGATACAATAAACCAACACATAAGTGGAGAATATGTGTTTTATGCGACAGTTTTTTACTTCACAGATAGTACATCATCGTGCTTTCTCATGACCCATGGACTGGGTCGGGTGTGTCCTATCCACCTCAAACCAATATATGTCGTCTGGCAGATGTCCCCAATCAGAGTCAGTCAAAACTCGATCGATCCGACACGATTTAGTTGAGTTATCATGCTAACAAGAATAAAAGTCAACGACAACGACAATGACGACAACGACACACACACAGAAAAACATTTTTAAAAACCATTTTTTTTTGGTTTTTATGCCGAAAATCGAAAAATAAACCCAAAAAAAATTTAGTTTTTCACTTTTTCTTTACACGATTACATTACTTTTCCGCGTATAGTTGGGTGTGGAAAAGTAATAAAAAGGATTGCGCAATTTTAAAATATTAAATTTAACGGTAATGATTCTTGAAGAAATCAAGTAAATTAAATGTTAAAACTATGCACTGTTGGTTGCTTGCGAGTTGCCTTAGAAATAAAAACTTGAAATTGTACTTCGTCAAATAGATTTTTTTTTATTTTTGGAGTTATGTATTTAAATAATACAATTCGTAAATTTTTTCTACAATATTTAAATTTTAAGATTTATTTTATTATCCGAAAAGAATTACGAAATACATTAAATGAATATATATTATATTGATCATTCCAATTGATAGCTTTCTAAAAAATAAACAAAATGGGCAGACATAGATGAAATTTTTGAAATTCGTAATTGGATACATTTCTATTTCTCATTGTAATTTTTGTGGAAATAAATTTTTCTTAAATGTCTAACATTTTATAACAATTGATTTCATGTATTTCTAATGTAAAGATAACCGTACTAGAATTAATTATTATTAAAGTATAGCTATAAATAGATTCTAGAAGAATAGGGAGTTGAGTAGTGCGCCCAAATGTATACTCTGATGATGTCAGAAGGAATTTTAGTTCCGTCACTAAAAACATTTCAGGCTTGTTTTAGTTCTTCAAGAAACCTTAATAAATACATTAGTTTAGAGATCAATTATCAGGATGTATTAAAAATGGTCAATAAGTAACAAAGTAAAATTTATTTAATGATTACAATTTTGTATCTATTATAGGAAATAAATTTACGCCATCAGATTATGTATTATATATGTTTTTTCTTTTCCTAATACCTGTCAGGTTTATATGATATACAGGTAATAGAGGTAATCTATGTGATTTCAGACTTGTAATTGAATGAAGTTGTACGTCTCCCATATTGTCGTGTCTGTATCCATATACAGTTACCTTACATAAAAATTGCCCTTTATAATATATATTAATTATTTTATAGATAGTCAGTGTAATATATATGATAATTTTAGTATATAGGGGGCAAGCCATAAATAATTAGTAAATTACCAAATTAGTACCAAGCAAGTTTTTTTAATGGTTAAGTACATATATTTTTTGCCTGCAAGGAAAGGTCTCCTCACAGCATAGTACGGCTATAATACAAAGATAATAAAGATTTTTTAAGGAAAAAATATGTTTCTTATATATCCATTTTTTTTTAAATAAAAAATACTAGTTTTATTACTAAGTTTGTATTTTATTTTATGTCAAATAAATACGTTCCCTTATCAGAAATAAACTATTTTCTTGGTGCACTACATTTGATACATACTTCACTCACCTATATCGTTTTAGGAATCTCAGTGATAGTGACCACCTTCTTACTCTTAGCTTAAATAAATTAACTATATAATTATAGATTTTACGTATATAACATGTTTTGCAATATGAAAATATTAGGATATATTGATGTTGATATATAATGAGCTTAAATTTTAATTAGTTTGGCATCAAAGCAAGCAATGAGCTTTATTGATCTTTCGTTATCCCATCACAAATTTAGCAAATTTAGCTTTTTATTCTGAGTAATTTATTCAAAAAAACATATAATTTATATACTGTACCTACGATATGATTCATTCGCAGATAAGGCATTTGGTAGATTAAAACTGATATACTTATTAAAAAATGTAAACATATTCCTTCGAAACTTTTCTTACGAAGACCTACTAGAAACATTCTTGATATGGAAGAATATTTCAGTTAAATGATCTTCTGAGATAAATTAGTTTGGTATATTTCGCAGAAACTGTTACTGTAGACAGTAGATAGGTTGATTGTTACTATTAAAGCATACGTTTTTCAGAGGAAGGGTGTACTGCATATAAATACTAGTAGTTTAATTATAATAAAAAGGGGGTTTTGATACACGGGGTGTATCATTATTTAATATTAGCAAAAGATCATGCACAGGATTAAAAAAAAAACAATATGCGTGAAATTATTAGAAGAAAAGGTTATTTGACTAAACTTAAAAGATTAAAAGTTCCTTTGAATGTCTCCCAGAATCGTCTTGTTTCTGAAATATGTCAATATATTTTTTTTAAATGTACCTTTAATAACAATTATTTATGAGATGGTCTAATTAAATTGGATAAGCCCATTATTTGGTTTAATTGAAATTTGATTGTTTTTATCGATAGGGTAATTAAAAGTACAACTTTTTCTCTTAAAAGTGCAAATAATTCTTCCTTAAATTTTCGTTGTATGTCACTTTGTTTTAGAAAAGAAAAAATGACTTTCACTTTGGTCTATACTTATTTATTCCCGGTATTAAATATACAGAGAGCCAATAAAACCATACTGGAGTAGGTTTGAACCTTTGGTGTGAAGATAACACTAACTTAGTTTTCCACAAAGCACTAAAACACTATAATACACTCGACGCGCATTTCGCCAACATAGTTGGCATCATCTGGAGATGATTACAACTAATCTTATACTAATAATGTATCCTATTTATACCTAAATTATTGCTGTGGCTCAATGAATCCTGACCGTCACGGTTGCGGCTCAGTGAGTCGTGAGTAACTAAAAAATAAAGTGGGCAATGTGGAATAGGCCCTCTATCACTACTCATACTATTTTTATAATTTTCAATCTCTAAAATTTCAAATGCATCCAGCTGTCTAGCATTTGTTACATTCCTAATTAATCTAAAGTTGCTATCTATCTTATGGTTGTTCTCAAAAGAATGTTGCGCAACATTAGACTTATCTGTTCTACCATATTTCAGATGCGCCATGTGCTCTGTGAACCTGGTTTGAATAGATCGTCTGGTATGCCCAGCATACCTTTAATTACAGTTGATTTCATAAATTCCCGTCCTGTCACTTGTGTTAATTTTATCTTTTGGAATGTCTAAAAGTTCTTTTAATTTATTTTTTGACGAATGAACCACCATGTTTTGTTTGCCAATAAAACAAATTATTAGAATATATTAATCTAATTGGTGGAGTTAATGAAAACCAGCGAAGGAATACATTTCTGACAGTTGAAAATTATCATTTGTAACTGCGACTAATGCTTCAATCTTGCGCTGCATTGATCGACGAACGTATTCAAAAATGCCTGAGATGTGCCGAATTGTTTCACGTGATATTACAATGTGACTACTAAATTTCTTGATATTATCAATTGAAGTGATATAAACTAGATGATAAGGTAAATATGCAAATAATGTGGATAAGAGAAAAAAAATCTGATTACTTTAAGTCAAGGCAGTCAACCTTGGCCTTTGTAGGTCAAGGTTGACTGCCTCCTCGACCTAACCAACGATTTGGGTACACTGCACAAAATCCATTTGGACTCTTAAATGAAACTGGAGTATTTTCCGAAATCTTCACGAGTCTTCTACTAACATCAGTAACTCTTGTTAATATAATTCTAATAAAATTCTCTAGTTACCCTCCGCAATAAAAATATTGAACCAGTGAAGTGGTCTCCAATAATTGCATTCCATTCATCGACTGAAAATTGGTGTTGATGACGGCTTTCAATTATTGTACGAGTATTTTCATTTCTTCATATTATGAAAGCTGATATGATTTCTCTGAATAGATTAGCCTGATTGGTAAAAATATTTCTAACAAAAACTGATAATTTTGTACAATTAGTTCTTATATTTATCGGTAAAAGCCTCTCTCTAAGAGAAATCGTCTTGTAAAAGTACTCATACTGATTAATAATATTAAATGAACTGCCTTATGAGATGACTCGTGAATAAACAAGTAAAATATATTGACACAAAGAATAGCTTATATTATTAGAAATAAACTTCGAAATTCTAAAAAATCGAATAAGAGATTTTTGAAATGGTAATTATTAAAAGTAAATAAAAAAATAATGCCCTATATCAATAAAATGTTTCCGGACGAATGTTTTTTTTTTAATTTTTATCCAGACAATATATCCCTACATTTCTACACAGTATTACATTATCACCCTGTCGTATAGCTGTAGAATTGGTAGCCATATGGTATTGTCTCGAATTTGTTGTGATTTGAATGATGAAAATTGTTTTGATTCCTGTTAAAATTATTTATAGTAACCTAATCAACAACCATGGAAATGTTACCAGATAATGTTTTATTATGAGTGAGCTTTTATCGAATTTATTGCTCCATGTGTTCCATATTCTATTTAAAGGAAAGTCAAAGTGAAAACTGCTAACCAAGTGTATCAGTCCATACCGCTACGAAATCAATAATGAAGGCAAATATATCAAGGACAATAACACATTCAACGGCAATTTAACGTAAATCTGTCTGACAGGACCTTGTAGTAGATGAAGCGTAGTGTTTAGACCCATGTAGGTGACGTCATCCGCCGGGATACACTCTGGATCGATGTGCTCTGCCCCTCCCTGCTTATCCAGACGCTGTGGATGCTGGTATTTTCTCCCTCGCCGTGTCGGGTCGTCGATGCCGCCGTTTTATAGTTTTTTACTCTGGTTATATTTGTACTTGTGCACTACAGACCTACATAATGAGTATTTTAAAACCGGCTACAGTATAGACGGTCAAATAGAAGTTTTCGAAATTTTTTGAAAGAGTAAATATGTTCAAATGACAAAAAATTCACAGTATCTCATATTAGAGTACATATTGGAATACACCAATGTGATGTTTTTCTGTGTGTATTTTTATGAATAAGAGAACAACATAAAGCCGTAGTGGACTTTTAAATAGGATTTGCATTTGCTTCATGAATATTTCCAAAAATATAACCGATCAAAGCTTTTGTATTCTTTCATATTTTCAATAAGCATGTCTTCATAACTTTGCACTAAAGGTGATAATTTAAAACCATTCTCAAGTTATTAAGGCTTTACAATGTACATTATTACATTAATGTATTGTTATTAATAAGTAAATAACTGAGAAATAATATAAAATATAGATCTATGTTATTTTTAATTATATAATATTTTAACTACTATACTAATGTAAAGTTTTGTGCTAGAAATAGTGAAATATTATATTATCATTATATGATAAATGTGAGTTATTTTCCAATAATGCACATATAAAGTATGTTCTATTTATTTCATCGCTATTTTCAAAATAAAACACTCTTTTATCTTGTCGATAAATGGAACAGTCTACCTGAGTCTAGCCATAAAAACAAGTCGCGGTATGAGATAAGAGCCGTTTCGGATTTTTTATTTGGCAATAATAGCGATGAAATAAACTATATGTATTTTCAAGAATGTAAATGACTGAAATATGTGTCTATGAATTTAAATTACTTCAATTAATACTTAAATTTCCATTGGGTGGAAGTTGAAGTATTAGTTAAGTATTAGAAATACATAATTTGTGCTAAATTAAGTTAAACTCAGTTTAAATAAGAATATCTTAATAATCATGCAACTTTCTCGTTGTATGCAGTTTCCCATTGTATACTGGAATAATCTAGAATGCAAAATACGGTGGCATTTAAGTCACTTATGTCCCACGTGGAGCTAATAAAAATGAAGCCTTTCCTCCACGTACACAACATGGATAGCTAACTCATCATATTGATGTGACCCATCGTATGACCCATTGACAATTTTAAACTGTCGTACTTGTTATATGGGGTGGTTTACAGGACCCAGTGTTGTGGATGTAATTGTATACTTAGGTTCGAGCACCAACGAAAGGAGTTTGGTACCTTTCCCTGAATATGAATGTATTTTCATTTCTATGTGTAACCTCCTTCCTCTCCTTGCCACACAAGTTCAAAGAGGAAGGAAGCTCTGCGTGCCTGAACTTAAGAAAAATATATAATTTTACTACTGTAATTTTGATATATATTGAAAGGAAAGTCATCATTAATTTAAATTACGTTGAATCAATGTGTTGAAGTGGTATATCGTAGAATCAACCAATATTTCTCAGCATTTATTCATAACAGGTATTTGTAGAAATATGATGTAAAGCTGTAATACTCTAGGCTCCCTAGACCGTTAATATATTAACAGTTCACCTAAGTGAACTGTTAATATATTAACGGTGGCAATATTTAAAGTTAACTGAAATATTTAACTGTGTAATTGTACTAGAAAAGAGTTGGAGTCTTCTATTCATTAACAATAGTTTTCAAGAAACAAAGACTGAATGTCTCTCGACAAGCTTTTGGAATCACTAGGAGATAATTAAAATTAATAGTCAAATTAATATATAACTTCAATATTAAAATATTAACTGGTATATAATAGAGTTTAACAATGTTTTATGAGTTATTCATCACAGGTGTTTTTAGAACTATGATGTAATTTCAAAATAGTAATATTCTAGGTGCCTAAATGAACTATTGAAATGTTAACTATGTCAATAACTAAATTTAAATGAAAGACGTTAACTATGTACTGAGATAGAGTTGGAGCCATCGATTCATTAACAGCAGATTTTAACAAACAAAGACTACACGACGCTCGATAAGCCTTTGGAATCATCAATAGATGTTTAAATTAATGGTAAACCTACATCTAGTTCAGTAAATCGTTACGAATATATTTTTTTCAGTTTTATACACAATTGAACAAATTAATTTAAATCTTAACCTCGATTAATATAAATATTATTCTACATGGTTGTTGATCAATAAAGAAATAATGTGTTACAGTTTACAGCATCACTGCTTCTAATACTTAATTCCTTATAAATTTATCTTTTCATGACAAGTAGGTCGTATGAAGGTAAACTTTCAGTTTATTGATCCATTAATTTTATTCACTAGATTCAAAATAACTTTCAATAGTCTTATACTTAATGGTCAGTTAGATACAGGGCTTTGTTCATGTATTGTCAGATTTACTTATCTTAATTTTTCCAAAAGCACCTAATAGTCTGTTATTGGTTACATTTTCAATTAACATTAAATTATTAAAATCTATTCTATAATTGCTTTCAGAAGAATATTGGCGTACCGGCAAATTTTTTTAATATGCCATAGTTTATGTGAGCTACGTGCTTTTTGAACTTAGTTACAATTACTCTTTCCATCTGCTTATACTTTTCACTACACAACTGATTTTATAAATTCTCAACCTCTCTACTTGATAACTGAGACTTTTCACTTCATAAATTCAGTTAATTGAGTTATATTACGACTTGCTACTAGAGCCATTATAACTAATAAGAAATTATATAACATATTATTTAACGTAATATTTACCTAGTTAGCAGTAAAAATTTAGGTTGATTGAGCTAAATATTTATTACATTTATCTATATATTAGTTATTATGTATGTTTTTTATACTAACCTATTACATTATACTATTATACAAACCACGTATTACGTATGTTTTGAAAATCGTTCCCGTGAGCCATGTTCATATTGGAAAAAAAAGAAATAATATTAACATGTTAGCAAGAATAGGAACAAGTCTCAAAACTACGATATCGTATCGCCCACATGGTGTGCAGTAAATAGTCTGTCTTTATTCAGTCGCATTGAGACCTTTGCGAGTGAATATTGATGAACATAAATGTATACAGAGTTCGATCTCGCCGCGTATGCACTTTCCATTTCCCTTCGAATGCTGCTTCACTCTTTTTTCTATGAATACAGACAGATACATTTTCCTATTATTGCTATGCGGTACATCCAAAGATGCAATATTTGTTTAATTAATATGTAATAATCTAGTGAAATATGGACGTGTTCTGGTTATGTTGCAAAATTTGTCTCTAACACTTTCTCTTCTTTTATGCTATCTGCTAATTTTGTACAATTACCATGAATGGTTTTTAAAATGTGCCTCCATTTGTGGAGTTTGAAGTTTTATCTGACTTTCTCTAATGGTAGCTGATTACTTTGCATTATAGAGATAAGGATATTATATCTTGAAAACTTAGTTTGAGAATTCTCGATTATCAAGTTTATGAAACATTGTTTATGAAATTCTCGAGTAGATTTGGGAGATTTTAATAAAACTGCTTTGATGTAGGGTATTAATGCATCTACATTCGGATAACACTTTATAATTATTTCTTCTGTAAGATGTAACGCATGAAGCATACAAGTAATACGAGTATCTATTACTTGTATATCATTGAAAAATACTAATATTTCATGTGTTAAAATTTGTTTAATGTAACTAATATTATAAATATTATGTAGACTAGATATGTAGATAACAGTGAAGCGGTTCAATTGTAAGTACTATAACGTTCGCCATAAAATATTAATTTCTTTTCTTCAAGTATCTTGATCAGATATGGTCAATGTCGTTGCAACGTACTTCAGTTAGACAATTTTCATATTGGATAGATAACATTTGTTCCAAAACTGACGAAATAGTTCACTACTCAACATAAATAATAGATCATTACACGATCATCGTATTGAACTTAAATCGAAGGTAAATTGAATATAAAGGCCACTTTTTTTATTTACGCACAACCACAAGTTTTATACATATGTAAATATTTCTTAAAGGTAAACAGTTTCAATTACAAACTCATTATATTTTAAATCAGGAAATGCCCATACAAAGCTTCTCATATCGTGCGTAAACAATCGCGGGTTATTGCAAATTTTCGTCATTTTTACTACCTATATATGAAACACACAGAGATAAGTTAAATCTATAAATATTTGTACTGCCACAACGATCAAAATAAGCAATAAAACATGACGGCAAAGTAAAACTTAATTGCTTATACCTACATCGATTCAAATATCTCAAGTATCAGTTACTGTAACGTTACCTGAGTATATCAACACTTATGGTAGACAGCTTTACACATCTGAAGCACACAGATGACATTACTTTCCTTTAAATAACTTACTTACACCACAGTGCGTTGGTAGTTGTAGCTAGAATATCTTTTATCGACGTAAATACTGAGTAGATAATACGAACGTTATGCACTAATGAGTTGAGTTAATAGGCTGAATGAGCCTGTAGTATATTTGCATAACCACTATATAAATGCTACATTGGCGATGACCGATAAAACCATCAAGCTGCCATTGACGATAAAAATTTACGTTTTCCGAGTTGGTTTTATAGAATATAATGTTGCATGTTATTAACAGCCTACACACCTATTTATAATTGTAAATGAACACATTATAAATAGTTCTTCAGACTCGCCCACATTCTGTTTGTATTTATGCTCTAGTTTGTGTCACAGTCTTTACTAGTTCATTGCACTAATCTATTTTTATTATTATGATGCTTTTTCATTTATTTACATCTGTAACAGTAGCTTCAAACGAAAAATGTTGCGCTCTGTAATGTTGCCATTTGTCTTAATCAAAAATAAAGTATAATAATAGGTAAGGTATAAATTCAATCAGTAGCTTCTGTAATGTAATTAAAGTTATGGGATACATTTTATGAAATTATATTATATGGTCTAGAACGAGACTCATTTTATTTTTGCATATTATATCTTGAATAGACATCAGTAAAATGAAATTCAGTCAAAGTCTTTAGTTAAGTTATAGTCCCTGCATATGCATATCTTGACTGAAAAGCTATCATCTTTAACAGGAAATGTGGTTCACTAATCGAGTGCGAATTCAAAATAGAAAAAACTGATATTTCTCGCTAGAGATGATATATATATATATATATATATATATATATATATATATATATATATATATATATATATATATATATATATATATATATATATGTAAGTGCATTAAGACATTAGGTGTCAGGTAAATGTACTAAATATGGTACATTTGACTAAATTCTATATACATTTTTTAAAGCAACACATACATCGCCTATTATTCAAGATGCCTGTTTAAAAAAATAAAACGGAAAGGCTTTTTGTTTACTGTAAATAATTTTTGTTATTCATTTTTGTATGTACAACTAATCAAAGGATTATCGTTATGTTGGAAATAACGAAATAATAGGTGGCTATCATTCTTTTATTCTGAAGCCTAACGAAGAAAGAGAAATGTATGTTTATTAATATTAATAATAATAATCCTTATTTCTGTAATTGTAGTACATAAGTCCAAAGTGGAAGTTTTAAGTGCATTTAATATAATTAATAAACATAACATTGCAAACTAGTCTTAATTTATTGGAGATACTAAACAATAGATTAAATAAATATATACATACATCTATAAAAAAGAAAGACAAAATATATTTTCCACAAGATAAGGCAGAGCAGAGGTACGAGTAATCTGGAAATCAGGGAATTTCTTAGATAAGGATATATAGATGTAATTATAATTCTTATTTATTATAGTAACTAAAGTAGTACTTTTAAAATTTTTAGTTCATGAACGTTAATAAGAATAAATGTTTTAGTTTAATTTATTTGTTAAAGTTATTGATTTGGCGAAGAGCTAAATCTAGGTTATTAAAAAGCTTTATGCAATTATAATCTATAGCCTTTAAAAACTATGTGTTATTTGTTATAGATAATTTAAGAAATTTATTAATATTTTCCCCTTGTAATATAATAATAATTTATTATGGTATTAAACTGTGCGTTTTTAACTAGATAAATTAAGAGTAAGAGAGCATTTAATCCCACTATATTTATGATGCCTGTTTCAGAAAGTAGAACGAGACAGCTTTTTATTTACTGTAAATGTTTCTTGTTTGATTTTTGTAGAACTGACAAAGGGTTTACTGTTATGATATGAAGTTATGCCTCAAACTCTTCCAACATAACTAATTACTGACTTAACCAGAGCAGAATATATATATTTCTTGGGCGATTAATTCCAAGAAATGGTTTTATGTAATTAATAAAATAAATATAATAAGTGCCTAATTTTATTCGCGAGATATCTCAATGTCAATATCCCATCTTAATTAGGAGTCAACTTTTATCCACAAATATTGTATACCTTTTACAGCCTTCATATAAACATAAGTTAGTTTTTATAAACTAACAAATTGCATTTTTGTATTCCTCTTACAAATATATATTTTAATCATCTTACCTACCGAAAAATATATTACAATCCATGAATACTTATTATATTAGAGATGTAATATAACAGTATATTATAATCAGTTTACAGAGTTTGTCATGTAACAGATTTATTGAAAGCTTGTCGTATTCTCGTGACGGTTAAATATAGAAAAAATGTAGAGGAGTAGTTAGTCCTTTATCCTCTCGCTAATGTTCCCTCAGAACTGTTATTAATTCCTATTATTGATATACCGTTATTAATAACTGTTATCTAAATGGAATTCGATTTTTATAACAATTTAGAGTTTTCCCAATCGTTTTACTCTCAATAATTTATCGAATTACAAACCTAATAAATATTATATTAGTACTGTTCTCTTTTCAGTTTTAAAGTTTTCAGAAAATGTTCTTTTGATGATAAAATACATGCCATTCTATGGCAATATAAAACGGTAAGTCTACGATCGGTTGGTTAGTAACAATGAAACTCTAGATGGTTGAGAAGGTAGAAAGGGTGAAAAAAGCATTTGAGGACTAAACAAAGACGAATTGTGGAAAGGTTAAAGAAAAATGGAGAATACATTGAAATCTCGCAATTTATTTGATTGAGAGATTTAATTTATTTTAACGAATTTTTAGAAACTTTAATCTAATGGTTCACTTGATGCAAGTGAGTACGTTTTAATAAATATTTAAAATAAACCATAGTGAACATGAGAAATGAACGAATATTTTTGAATCGATGGCCTACTGCGAAGAATTTCTTTTTCTGTTTGTAGTTCTGTTGAAACATATAAAACACAGAATATATGTTACTACGAACATATATGGGTACTATTTATTTAAGTTACATATAATACAGAATAGGTAATATAATTATTGCTGCATTTAACAGTTCAAAAAAATTTAGGTTCCATCTGAAAAAATAACGCAATTTCAGAACTCTAAGAATTACCGTATTATGCAGATTTTGTATGTATATTCTTTGTCGACTAGTAGAACATTTTCTAAAAGCCCTAAATATGAAATATAATCAATAGTAGATACAAATATAATACTGCTTCATAGTTCGCTATAATAGAGGATATAGGGAATTAAGAAAATTTCTAAATATTTCCAAAACCACTATGTTTTGGGATAGATTAATAATATAATATAAGCATATATATGTGCTGATGATCATAAATGTAATAGAAAATATATATATCCTTAAATAATAACGAAGTTTTTATTTAAGGGAGTATTATATTCTATGATATTATTATATACAAATACGATTGAGATTTTACTGAAGCAAGTCGTAAGTAACTACTTCCTACCCCAAATTTTATATATGCAACCTTTTTGGGAACATGAAAAGCTTTTTATAAAAGTATTAAATTTAATTAACGTAACCCATATAGGTTATGTTAAATGGCGTATGACATGTACCGGTTATCAACCATACGGGATGTCATCTGTATGGGTTATGCTATGTATAAGATATATTAAAACAATATATATTCACATAATTAATCATACATTATAAGAAGATATTTTAAAATAAAAATCAAAATTATTTTTACAAATATTGATAAACATACTATGCTATCGCCGATTTAATTCTACACGATATAATGTTACAAAGTTCTCTAGTCTGTTATCTGGGCCATGGTACAATAACTATAATAATACAATTAACACTCATATTCGATATTAAATATAATATAACTATTAAATACTATCAGACATACTTTGCTAATTTGTTTAAATCTAAGAATATTCGCTGCATGAGATAAACATTTTCAGAGAATATTTATTATTACATTATAATTGTATTATATAACATTAGCATTATAACATTGTAATATAGTATTATTGTATAATATTATTATAACATAGTAAAGTGCATCAGAAACAATGTTAAAATGTGCGGAATATAGCCTAAAACCATTAGGAAAACCTTATCAAATGAACATGCAAGCCAGTAAAGAAATATTTGTGAATTAGATATTATAGCTACTGTTAAGTTATTTACAATTCATTTCCAATACTTCAGTGATAGGAAATGTACTGAGAACTTATGATAGTTTAATGTGTCTGGTATTAAAAACAAAAAATTTCAGTTTTTTGTAATACGCAACATCTGTAGATTGATCAATCTTACTAATTTCATTCGCTATGTACATACTTTCTATACACAGGCTAATACGTATATATATACCGGTCTTTCACGAATAATATTCATTTTCTTTATTATTCGTTGCGACTCATTGAATTTATTTTCTTCATAGTAATTAATTTTTAAAAATAATTTACTGGATACTAATTCAGATTCATTAGTAAGAATCATATAAAAGGATTCTACATTTCAAATATACGTATATTTTAAAAATATTATTACTGTTTGAATTTATGTTTTCAGACAAACCTAACTTTAAGTTGCTTATGCCATTTTAGATCTTTAGAAATAAGTTTTATAGAGTAGTTATAAAGCGTCGAATAAAAATCACAAAGAAAATTATAAAATATTCGTCTTAACGTGATTTGATACTAAACGTTAAGATGTAGAGTTCTCTTTCTCGTTCTCTTCACTCAGTATATGTAAGCTTCTAAAGAAACTGAGAACGTAAGTAGAGAAGAGAAATTAGTGACCATGAAGAACCCGGATGAAATTTCTATACGAATAAAGTGGTGGTATATTTATAATATACACAAAATAAGGGCAGTGGGTGATTCTATATAACAGGTGGTACGTATATCAAAGTAATACCCACACAATATTCTTATTATTATTGCTGAGATTTATTGGCAGTTTCTTAAATCATTTCCACGCATTCAGCTGGCCTCTGCCACACCTAATATATATAGAATGTTAGTGGCACAATTAAAATTAAATTGTAACAAATATTATCAATATCAAACAGTTCTCATTTCCTGAGTCATATATTTTTTAAAAACGGGTCTCGTGAACAAAACAGCGAATTAAAATTTGGTATTTGATTTGGTTAATAAATTAATACAAAATATTTTAGGATCCATTAAACTAATAATTAATATGCTTATCGTACGAACATTAATGGTTGTGTACGATGTGTGCACATATATACATACATACATGTACGCATATAGACATATTTACACTTAGTATTAAAATCTTAAAGATATTGATGTTACTATTTAAAGAATTCTATGGTAAAGGTGGATATCAAGGACGGTTACAGAAGTTTACCCTAATGTAATAAGAAAGGCACGAGAACTTCCACAAAGTTTGTATCTGACGAAAGTTGGAACTGTTCTTATTTTTGAAATCCCACTCAATACGCCGCATGAGATTTATACAAATTAAAATTGTAATCTACAGAATTACTACTATATTTGTGTGGGAAACAGTTTCCATGTGCTGCTGTCCTAGATATTAAAATATTAACTAGTATTAAAAATCATGTTTACTACTTTATTTATATTATAGATCGTAATTAAGGAAACTATAACATTATCATTTTCAAAGATTATATGAATATATTATAAAATGTGCAATAGGATATTCATTAATTGATCAGATGATAAAAATTAACGAAGTCATAATTTTTTATTGTAAAATAAGTTTAATTGACAAACTATCGACTTATATTGACTAATTTTGGAGTACCTATTTTCTATATTAGCAAGAAGAGAGTAGAAATAGGCTTTAGTTTTATAGGAAGTAAAATTTTTATTGAAAATATAATAGCTAGAATAAGTTCAATGAAGCCGTTAGTAGGCAAGGAGATAAAAATACTCAGATAGATTTATTGGTTTGTAAATGTGCATTGTCTCTTGTAAAATATTATTTAACATTTCAGCATCTTACTTCATTCCGAATTCTTTCTGTTATTGCCTCAGTCTGTTAAGATATACATTGAATTTACAGTAAATCTGCAAAAAATAGTCCAATGGAATTTTACTTATATCTATCTAGGCACTCAATAATACCCTTTCTAGTAATCCAATTATTGAGAAATACGATGTCTAGATAATCACGAACAATTGGTGAATAATGTGGTGGGGCGCCATCATTTTTGTACCACAGTGACTGTTTTGGTATTTGGGGATATTCATTACTTGGAATATGTGTTATTGTAGCAACTTCAAATATTATAGAAATTTGGTAAGTGCCATCTACCCGCCTACACAACAAACCATCTTACTTTTTATTTCTAACGCAGGTTTTCCCATGACACCATGTGAGGGGGCTATCAAGAGATTTATTGTCATCTAATTATTGTCAGTTACACCATGTTGTCTCGGAACTGCATATCATTAAAAATCAGTGCTCCTTGTATTGGCGGCTCATGGTGGCTGGGTACAAAACGCATTTAATATTCTCAGAACGTCAGAAACAGTTCGATATACATGCATTTATGATTCCTAATAGGGATAAAATAATCACTTTATGTATATGCCTTGGTGTAACTGAGAACCAACAACTCCTACCAACATGTTGACTTTCTCTGGAACCTGAGTAACCAGATAATGTAAAAATAATAAAAATTTTTAGAAAAAGTAGAATAATTCTCAAAAAAGATTCTATAATAATTGTTAAGACGAAATAATGCAAAATGTACTATTAAAAATGTATTTAATAAATGGCTCGAAATAGTGGTTATATGACATATTTTAAAATTTTGATAAAAAAACTGTCGATTATAACATAATTCCAACAGTGATAATGGCTTCTTGTTCAGTAGCGATTTTATTGAATTTATTCCAACCTTCACGTACTCACTGTATGTTTATTATTATTTAGACTAATTTAGTCTTTAAGTAAGTAATTACTGTGATTATAAGAAAATTTAAAAGAATAGATTTGGACAAATTTAATTATAATCTGAAATTTCAAGACATAGATATTATTTCAACTTATAAAGCTATGACTAAAATTTAAATCGAAAATGAGTAACTGTATTTGAAATTTGCTATTCGCAATTGCTAAATAATGCCCTTTTACCATATATAAAATATAAGTTACGTGATGTTGCTTATTACTTCTTAAATAGACTGACATGCTTGTTTCATTTCCTCAAATTTATTTTCATAGTTATAGCTATGAAATAATGTAATTCTTTTTGAAGTGAATACTTCCTTGGCGGCGTTCTGATATTTGACGAGAATGGAGAGTGAATTGGAAAAAATGTAACGTTTCCAGATTTCGTTACACGAGAGAAAGTAGATATAACGTAGAGAGAAGGAGAAAGAGAGCTATACATTTGGTATACCTAAAACACAGGCTTCGTTACAAGACAGAGTACACAGATGTATAACATAGAGAGAAAGAGAAAGAGAGCTATACATCATGTATATCAGTTTAGGCTATCTGCGTCTCTCTATTGTCGCACATGCGCGCGTTATAGATGTATGCGTTCAGACGCTATATATTAATAGCTGAAGCAGCACGCGTGTGTACCGAATATTTATCATTGTGTTTTGTAATTATTTACGTTATTTACATCTGTGTTCTGTGATTATTTGATAATATCCTTGATCCGTTTAACTTGTTAAAATCTAGAAGATATAATATATTTCATTCACCGCTCCCTACTGGTTTACAGCCACACAGGTACAAATGCACTTGGAAGAGGCGAAGACAAAATTCCTTTGATGCTTCATATTTTAGTTATCACAAACCAATCATATCAGTATTCCCAATTGAACCACCAGCCGATGATAGTGTAGATAATGAATAAACCGAATATTTTTTACACAAATTTTATATCGTTATATTTCTTTTGAAATTATCCCTCTCCCTTTCTCTCTCTCTCTCTCTCTTTCAATCTCTCACTCTTAATCTCTCTCATTCTCTATTCTAAAGAAGTATTCACTTCTATCACGTGTACTGTGCTGCACATGATATTTTTTTTAAAGGTGATGTTACTAGTATACTCGTATGTGTAGAGCAATTTATTATCAGAATCATCATTTGCTAAAATTATCAAATAGATGACAACGTCAAGTCTCCAGCGATATGATACCTTTTGTTGTTTTTTTATTTTGTAAAATTAACCATTAAACATCATGCAACATAAATTAGAAATTAATTATTAAATACATGTAATATTAAATATATCAGGACACATTCAACTGATAAAAATACAAATTAATCAAATTCTAACAGATATCCGCTTCTTTTACCAACAAAATGTTCCAAATAAAGCTAAAGTTTCTAAAAAGTGTTCCAGATCAAAATGTTCATCACAAAGTAGTGGTTATGGTAAGAAATAATTAGTAAAATAGTTTTATTTGGGATTAATAATATAATTATCACAACGTCATCAATGGGGTAAATAAAATAAGTATACTTGGACTATTTGAAATTGATTGGGCTGACTTAATAATTTTCTGGATTTAGCATATCAAAAACTAGCATTCATGACATGTTATTTCCAGTCCACTTCTTGCATTTTACAAAGATGATTTGTAATTTTAATGAAAGTTTATTTATTTTAAGACGTCATCTATTACTCCCCATTACTAGTAGAGGGTGGTTTGGAGAAATATTAACGCATATTTTGATCAAATCTGGAGTGAAATACGTATTTCGTCTGAATACCTAGAGACGTTAGTGCATTTAATATAACGAGGGAAATAACGTAATGAGGCAATTTAATTCGATACGTTCTAATGTAGGCAAAAAGTCGTAGTAAACTAACATATGGTCATAATCTCAAATGAACACACCCTCTATAGACTAAAATTATTATTAACTCAAAATTTTATTCCATACTTTCCATATTTCAGAGAAATGTAACGAAAATGTAATTTCAATGAAAGTTTATTAAGAAAGTGTTTACTACACCCCATTATTACACCCAATGATCCTATTAGGATCCTACTATTAGGATGATAACCTATTAGTTACACACTATTGGCGAAATATGAAAGATTATTTCCACCAAATACTCCCTGGAAGATGGATCAACTAATTAGATCAAACAACATCACTTGATCAACTAGGCAATTCACCTTAATACCTTTACGAGTAAGCAAATCGCAATTATATTTTGCCGCCCTCTCGTTCATATCGAAGGCAACTTCGGAGTATGCCTTTAAAGGCTTCCGATCAAAAAACAAAAGTTACCACGTTGTTCGCAAGGGTGGATTTACCATACTGGTTTTGTTATAATGCCGAAATTCGAACGAAAAGAATTTCGTACATTGGCTTCAAAATTTCGTGACACACACATGAAAACAGACGTTTAGTAAATAGAGATATTTCAGTATTTTTGATATACAATATTTGTGTTTTTAATGAATTTTGGTTTTTCTTAAAATGTTTTATTGTATCCCACTGCTAGAGAAAAACTACCCAATGACTGAGTTACACAAATTTGGGAAAAGAGTGAATGTATATATTCTTCAAATATTTCATGATAGACGAATTAATTGATCAGGTCCAATTAAATGATTAGCTGGATAGATTTTAACACCTTTAGATTTCCTTATAAATTAATATATTAAATGTAAAGTTTAGTAAAATTAAGGTCACCCTGGGAATTTAAAATAGCTACGAACATGATTTGCCTCGGAACATCATTACACCGTGTTATTATTGTCTTTAATTCGTTGATGGGCATTAAGGAACTAATCAAAGAATATCATTAACTCTATTTATTGCGTTTATCTTCTTACTACTATTGAAGTAGTATACTGTACTTCTGTTGACACTAATTGACAATTAATACAATGAGTTGTTAACCATACGAAGACCATAATGAACAAGAACGTTTATAATTTATTTGATGAAGTATCGCTAGAAAGAATAATACATTAAAAAATTATATACAGTTGTTACCAAAATTAAAATAAAACTCTTCCATGAGATATAGCCGTGTTACACTTGAACATTTTTATAAGAGTAATACTATAGAGACCACAAAAGGGTTTGAAACGTAAGTTGTCAATGATATCTGTAAATAATTGTATCACAATGAAAATCAACATTTATCTTTATGTACATATAAACAATGTCGTCTTGTCCATTTTTTAGAATGTTTCACAGGGTATCAAAGGTAGTTTTTACCTCATATTTACATTATGTATCCATTCACTCAACTTTGTCCTTAAATGTGTTATAAAGGTGCTGATGACTCTTGTCACTAAGATATTTACGTAGGTGTTGTATTTCTACTAAAGCCCTTTTGTTCTTGTTTCAGCACAAACACGGGAAGCCGACACACCATCAGCGGTCGCAGTCTTTGAACCGCGGTGTACGAGGTCAGTGGGGCTCAAGGGGGGCCGAGTTTGGTACGGACATGTGGTGACAAAGGGGGCAGTGCCAGTGCCCAGCATCCATGGGCAATAAGCTCAGCTGTTCGTGTGCTCCTATACTCCGGAAAGCGTATCGGTACGAGGACTCGCCGTGGCAGACGTCCAGAAGACGAGATGGACATCTACTGCGGTAAGTTTGCTGCTTAAAAGTATTGTGCTTCTTGTAGTAGGTTAACTAAATACGAACAGATGGCGCTGATTGTTATACTTCAGTAGAAAAGTATCTATTGGTAACTTGAAATTGTAACATACCATAGTGTAATTATAGCTGATCTTCAATAGTTAAACGCCCAATACACTGAGAAAACAGTTCATTTTTATAAGAAAACGTTTTCTCGACTTTCATTTGTTTAAATCGTTAAATCATAGCTAACGAAATTCAGTCTACAATATATTCTTCATTTGAGAACATTTTCTTTATGAAAAGTGTATTTGACCATTGTAAAATTGTGGTTTACTATAAATATAATAAGAAAATTATTTTTCCTTTGTCCTACCAAATAGCATGCTCATATTATTTATTCTCATGAACTCATGTTTATTAAAATGAGCATAAAATAATTTTATATTTAACAAATACTATTTGAAACCTATTTGATTTTATTATTTACCGCTTGCATTTGTTTCCTCTATGATATATGATAATGATTATTCATTAAAAAAAGAACTAATTTATAATAATGTATTGTCTGTTGTTAATGGAAAACGAATGAATGCAATATAGTAATATAATATATAATTAACCAATCGATTACGATCCAATTATAGGACAAATTAATTAAAATATCAGACTAACCTAGTCTATATAATCTGAAGTTTAATTAAGAGTGCTACATTAAAGAAAATGACTAATTATTAAATGACTCAATGATTAATTATTTTAAACTTACACGATATATGTCACAAAATAAACTAATAATCTTATTTAAACTATAACATATTGCACATAATGATGACCACAAACGTATGTTAGGTCTAGATTATTGGTAATTGGAGGATATCATGTCGTCCAGAAGAAAATTGCAGTATTGGAATATGATTGTAGCCACGCTCAAGGTATATTCCATCATCATCATTAGGTCATCAGTCCTAAGACTGGTTGGACGCTAACCTCCAGCTTCTCCTATCTTGTGCTAACCTACGCATTTCGCTAATTGTGCTACAACCAACATCCCTTACTATTTGCGAGCAGTAGTCTAATCTAGGCCTACCTCTGCCTTTCTTCACTCCTATTTCTGCCTCCAAAATATCGCGGACTATTCTATCTATTCTACCATTCTATCTCTTCTCTTCTTTAAGTTTTTCCACATACTCCTTTTCTCGCCGACTTTCTCCAATACTTCTTCGTTTCTAACCCTATCAGTCCATGGTATTTTCATCATTCTTCGGTAACACCACATCTCAAAAGCTTCTAATTTCTTCCTACTTGCTTCCCCTATCGTCCAGGTTTCGCAGCCGTAAAGTGCCGTGCTCCATACATATGTTTTCAAAAATCTCTTCCTTGTTTCTAAGTTTATTACCCCCGAGCATAAAAGTGCTTTCTTTTTGTTAAAAGCTACTCGACCCTGCGCTATTCTTTGTTTTATGTCTTTATCGCTTCTTCCATCCCAATTTATTTTACTTCCTGAATAAGTGAAGTCTTTAACTTCCTCCAATTTTTCATTATTAATTTGTACTTTCGTTTTTGCTCTGCTCTCGCGCCCTCTGCATTAGGTATATTCCATGAATCTTAAAATGCAAAACTTTTAGAAATGTTCTCTGAACTTGTTCCACTAGATTTATTTTATTATTATAGTAGGGATACCATAGATTAGAGGCACCGTTCATCTTGAACCGTAAAAGCAATATTAAAATAATTTAATCGAATGACCATTTTAAAATTTTTGCAGCTTCGGATTATGAATTCCTACGTTTCATATGTTATTGATATGGTGTGTGCTACGTATTCAGTAAATGAGAGGTTATTCTTGAATATTACACCTAAATATTTTACAAACTGACAGGCATTTATCTGAGATCGATTTATTACGTATGTATATTCAACTGGCTATTTTTTAAGAACAAGTAACAATTTTACATTTTCATGAGTGTAAATACAGTCTATTTATAACACAACCAAGTTTCTACTTTTAATAATTGCTCTTGAATAAATAAACAATCGTAAAGACTTTCAATAGTTTAATATATTTTAAGGTCATCTGCAAACAGGTCATAGTATGTCCAGAACATTAGTAATGTCGTTAATAAATATTATGAATAGGAATGGTCCTAGATTGGACCATTGTGGTACTCCAGATGTATAGAAAACTGTTTTAAAATTAAATCCTTAAAGCCTTGAACACACACATGAATATATGGTATTTAACGCTTAAGGGAATCAATTAAGAAGGAAACACTTAATACAATTCTGATTAAGATAACTTTAAGATTATCTAATTAATATATTGCACATATAGTTTGACATTACAATATGATGCGATTGTCTGATACATTTCAATACGTGATTGCCACGAGTTTATTTTAATTTTTTTCATAATTAATATTACGGCTCCCATGACCTGTTTCACGTTTGCAATAATAACAGTTTACTAATAGAGGGAGGACGAGACAAAGGTTATTTGCATGCAATAAAATATGTATATTCAATTAAATATATTTCTTTTTATATCTGTTTCATTTTATTTTACGCTTTTTAACGATAAGCGTAGTTCAACTCAAATAGGTGTATAATATTGATTTATACATGACAACTTTAGATTTTGTTTAACATCAATCTATTCCTTAAAGATGGCATTCGTTTCACAAAAGTAAGTTTATTTAAGAAAACACTAGCTAATACGTTAAACATTAACTAATAATTTTATTTCAAATGTCTAATATGTTCACAACAAGGTGCTAATATATTAGAAGTTACTACGTGCTTAAGGGAAATATATTTGTTCGGCTATATTCAAAATTACTATTTATTTGTGATAAACGTAATTTAATAACAATAAATAGATCATTCTCTCGGTATAGTATTACATGTATTTGGATATAAACCTCAAAATATATAAAAAGGGTTTACAGTATTGTATTATACTTAGTATATATAAAAACCTTTACAGTTTCAGTTTTAACATATTTACAATTACTGAATTACTCAATTTAAGATTGTTCTCATTTAAGTCTAATATTTATATACATTTGTTATATTCGGAATTATTTCGACGAAATAACCTATGGTATATATTTCTTAATATATCAGATAATTGTCGTTGGCGTTTATCCCACAAAATTATATCTACAATTTGTATAATGGATCTGTCTGCATGTATCAATTTAGTGACCACGCACAGATCACATGCTACACCACTCGCAATTGTTACTAATATGCCACAATTACCAGCAGATAATGTATATCTAGCGACATATGTTTCAATCAAGTATGTATGGCATAGACAGTTTATAATTTGCCGAACAAAATGAAATTATGAAGTCACGTCTTATCTTTACTGTATAATTTGATTCATTAGCGTCTCAATACTTCTGTAAAGTTTATTTCATTTTTATTTAATTTATATTGATTCTTGTAGAATTTATTTCACTTATTTTTATGGAAATATCACTTCTATTGAATGTTTTTGCGCAGAACCTTTTCATTACTCTGTCATAGGTTGACGGATTTGTATTGTACTAACTGCTATCATAAAATGTGTTTTAGACACGACACTGTTCAAAGATGTCAGTTGATTCATTCATACGATTGTTACCTGTGATGCACACGCAAAGAATCATTATACAAACCATAGTTGTCTCTAATATATTATATGGTTTATTAAAAATAGTTAGTTTTGAATATATAAAAAACTCAAATTAAGAAAATATTGACAACCACAAAGTATTTTATTACCGAAATATTTAAATTACCTTAAAATAGACACTTGCCTAAAATCTATAGCCGAAAACACTAAAATACTTATATTATTTAAGGTAACGTTCTATCCAACTTGTTACTACTTGAATACTATCTCAGGACGGAGTATTTGAAAATAGAAGTAAGCTTATCTCAGGATATTTTCGGTAATTAACTTTTATGTACTGACAAACTTATTATACGAGTATACTAGTATACTTTTGTACAATACCATGTTAGGTACACATATCATGTAAACACTAAATATAAGAATATAAATTTCAAAACATAAACTTACTCTAAATTAATTAATCTGAAGAGGTTGCAATTACCTTGATGAGTATATATTAAAAGCAAGAAACTTTGTGAAATTAGCTTTATCATTTTATCCTTAACAGAAGTAAAGTAATTTGGAAAGTTTAAATTAGAACCTAATCGATATTCAAGTATATTAAAGTTTATAAACTGGAATGTAAACAAGTTAGGTGAAACGTACCGTGAGAAGCTAATTAATGCTGCAATGAACAAAGGTCTTAGCCGAGGTGGTTGATGGATTAAATCAATAAATTATTTAGGTGAAATTTTGAACAATTTTTAAATGTAATTTATTGACTAAAAACTCTAGTGTTTATAATTCCCTATTATATTCAATTATAATAATTGTGTTATATACCTTTTTTCTATACTTTGATATATGAGAAAATTTATAAATACCTAAAGGCCTGGTTACACAGTACGAGCTGCTGACGTGACAGTAAACAGCTACTGCCACTGTATACTCGCATGACAGTACCTCGATTGGCTTCAAATGGTCATACGTTGAGAGTAGCTGCTATGACACAGGTAAGCAGATATTGCCCGAGAGACTGCAGTCAAGTGCAGCCGTTGTATGCAAATGCAACGACCACACGAGGTACTGACATTTCGCAAAATCGTGCGAGTTGACGTCCGAGTCGCATGCGAGCTGTTGCCTTGTGGGTAGTGGGGGAAGGCGATGGGCGAATAAAAACAAAAAATAGCTATACTGCAGTAACTAATTAGTCCAGCTTGCATGCTAGCTTACGCTGTGTAACCAGGCCTTAACTCAAATAAAGATCGTAAAATTTTAAGGAAATATATACCGTTCTTTCATATTTTTACTAGACAGCAAGTCAATCGGTCGATTTCGTATAACGTGTAGGGAGGGGATGCGGACGGTACGCCCTGCCTCAGGTTGTCCAGTGTCGATAATTAGCGGCGCTACGACACTTACGTTCTACACGTGAGGGAGTGTACATCGTATTTACAACGGGGAAAAACTTTTACGTGGGAAGTGATGTTGATGGGTTTACTGTTAAAAGATGATCAAGGTATTTAAAGAAAAAATATCTTGGCCATATTTAACAGCAAACTATGATCTTTTTTGCATTAATTTTATAATTGGTTTTGCATTAAAAAAAGTGCCTTCTAATAAAACGTTTAAAAATAAATAGATTCTCTTAAAATAATTAAAAATAAAATACAAACTCTTAAAACTTAAAAAATATCGAAAATTTTCGAAGTTGCCTCCGTCTTGCGCCAAAAAATAACCCAACCTGTCGTAAAATTCTGAACGAATGTTGGTCAGCATAAGAGGGCTAATAGTTTGAAATAAATTTTCAATATTGGCCCTCAGTTGATTTAAATTATTAGCTCTTTCATGAGGATTCCCGTATAACTTTGATTTAATATACCCCCATAAGAAAAAATCATAAGGGGCCAAGTCTGGCGATCTTGGTGGCCATTGAACTACGCCTCTTGTAGATATAATTCTTTGGGGGAATATCGTATTCAAATAGTCAATGACTATTCTTGAGTTATGGGCCGGACACCCATCGTGCTGGAACCAAACGTTGTCAAAATTGGGGTTAATGTTTGCCAATGCAGGAACAATTTGGTTTTGAAGAAGATTCAAATAAGTCTCCCCATTTCAATTTCCATCAATAAAGAATGGTCCAATAATATCATTCCCATAAATACCAGCCCAAACGTTCAATTTTTCGGGATATTGTGTCCTTGTATTTAACAGGCGATACTGATTTTCAATAGCCCAATACCGCAGCATTGATGGATTGTGCCTACCATGTAACGGAAACGTGGATTCATCGGTGAACACGATGTTATAAATAAAATTGTCATCCGCATTTGCACGTTCCATTACCGTGTTACGAAATTCCATTCTACGGTACTGGTCTTCAACGAAAATTTCTTGATGGGCTTTGTATTTATAGCAATAATATTTATTTTTCTTTAAAATTTTGTGAATTTTACCCACACTAAAACCAGTCTCCTCGGAAATTCTTGGGATAGAAATATTTGAACATTCTTCTACCATTGCACACACCATTAGTTCCTGCATTTCAGCATCCTCGTTAATTCTAGGTGTCCTGTGGCATTTACAACCTAAAATGCACCCCGTTGACTTAAACTTTTCGACTACTGTCGATATTGTGTTCAAGGCAGGGATCGGACGATTTATATATTTGACTGAGAAAAGGTCCCTTATTGCACGTAATGAATGTCCTTGAAGAGACCATGATATCAAATCAATTTTTTCCTCAAGTGAGTACGTCATAATTACTAAGTTTTGAATTAAAGGAATCTATTTAAATACACGTATTACTACGAAGTTCACTCGTCTAAATGCCAAACACGTATGCAACCGCAACGGTAAATGTGAAATCTAAGTCGTCGATCATCACGGCGCCGGCGTATGGCCGGACTCCCCACCTGAGCGGTGGCTAATTTTCCGAGAAGGACCAAACGGTGGAACCTATGTATAGTTTTAAAATGAAAGAACGGTATGTCATTTTATATTTGATAATAATTGTTCATGGTCAATAAAAGTAAAATAGCATTAATATTCCAGAGTTCAACATTAACGCCTAAAACACCAACAATAAGTAGTTTGGTACGTTGATTATTTACAATTCTTCTCAAGCTTTATTTAGTCATTTCACGCTAAATCATTTTGAACTGTTTCAATATTAGTTAATTTCAGTACAGGTACAATTGATTGATGCTCCTAATGTGATAAAACAACTAAATGCAATAATACAATATTGAGACACACGCACGTAACTGCGTCAATTTTTATCGCGATAAAATAATCACTATTGAAAATAAAGTTCGCCAAGAACAGGAACAGGTCTCAAAACTTCGATATCGGTCCACCTCTAAGGTGCACAGTAAATAGCCTATTCTCTACTCAGTTGCACTGAGACCTTTGCAAAGTGAATATCGAGTGTCTCGAATGTAGAAATCTTATATTTTTCCTATTATTGACAATATGTAGTTAACTGTACGCCCCTGGCTCATTTTTACATGTTATATTATTATAAATAGTTATTTAGAAACTACATATAATTATTTCTAATTAACAAGTTGGTATCGGTGTGCAATCTGTACGAATCTGAATTCATATATAAGCATAATTAGTTGCATATTATTTTACATCACATAATTAATTAAACATTTTACATTACATTATTATATTACATCATTACATTACATTGTTATATAACATTATTACATTAAATAATTAAATTACATTATTACATTACATTATCATATTACGTTACTACATTATAGTATTAATAAATTAACTTCGTTAATTTTGATGATGACAATAACCACTATCGAAACTAGTCAACTATAGGCCTCCTCATTTTTATATATTATATTATTTGAAATAATTATTTAGAAACTATACATAGATTTCTAATTTACAAGTGTGACATCGGCATACAATCTGTATGAAATTTATATAGAGGCACAATTAGTTGCATATTATTCTACATCACATAATTAATTCGACATTATTACATTACATTATTATATTACATGATTACATTACATTGTTATTAAGATATTACCAAATTATAAATTATTGGAAACAATAATATATTAACTGGTAACAAATTGTAAACTATTAGAAACGATTAATTAACTATTAGAATAATACTATATTTAGTCACAAAATATAAAAATAATGTAGGTAATAATATTATATAAAAGAATTAACTGCCAACGTGTTTTTAATTAAACATGTAATTATTACTTCCTACTACGTGTACTAAAGTATGACAAAAGATTTATTCCCTAGCTCTTATTTGTTGGTATTGTATGTAAATCGATTACATTGAAGTGATTCAAATAACTGATGATTGTACGAAAGACGTACACCAAACACATAAAATGTTTATTCTTTTGAATGGCTCTATAAATTACTTACTATATACAATAGAAATTAATTCACATTACAACGATATTTATTTGTCGCAAGATAGCTTTAATATAATATTAATGTCCGGACTCTATCCAGAAATTTTTAACGCGAAGGACATTAAATATAAAGTTGGAGCAGAATAAATTGATATCCTCAGTTGCGCTAACGGTAGATTGACTAACCGTTAAATTCGGGTAAATTACCGAGCTGATGTGGCTCTCTGTATATTTCTGGTTCCATTCTGAAAAGTAAGTGGCTATAATCTTTTGTTTATTGCCACTAAATTGACTTTATTATCACGCATTAACTTATACAATCTATGTAAGCAATAGCATTAAACATTACATGGCTCAGTTAATTTTATAATTTTATATAATATAATAAAGGGTTTTTCAATCAAGACGCTCGATTTTTAAATATAAATAAAGCAACTTGTATGTTAGATATCCACTCAATTTTTTTTATTTGAAAGAAAATGAAGCACGGAATATAACGTCGTTCAGATGTCAGCTGCGGCTTTGCTTGGTTGCACATATTCGGGAACTAAATATGGCTGAATTTGCGGAATGGCGTTCGTTATGTTGACTTTTACGGCATCAATTGTTGGCATTTTATTTGCATAGATATGCGATTTAGGATAGTCTCAAGGGAATAAGTCTAAAGGCGTTAAATCGCATAATCTCGTTGGCCTGTTCAGGTCGCCGCTGCTGGAGATAACCATGCCATCAAATCGCTCGTGCAAAATGTCCATCGTGGCACGCACTGTGTGGCACGTAACGTCATCCTGTTGGAACCATATATCGTCGGTATCCATATAATCCAGTTTAGGTCACAAGAAGTTGCTTATTGTCGATCTGTAGCGCTCGCTGTTGTCGGTTATGACTGTTTCGTTTGATGTATGGCCAGTTTCGTTTTGGAAGAAGTATGGATCGATAATTCCGCCAGACCAAAATCCACACCAAACAGTAACTTTCTCGGGATGCATTTGGTGCTGGTGTATCTCGTCTGGATCGGTATCGTCTCAAAGCCGACAAATTTGCGTGTTCACATAGCTTGGTCACATTCATCTAAGAATGGGCCTCGTCGTTAAATATGATTTTTTTTTTGGCAAACTTTGGGTCAACTTCCAACTGCTCCAGAGTCCAATCAGCGAACACACGATGTTGTATATGGCCGTTTATCTTAAGTTCCTCAGTTAGTTGGATTTTATATGGGTGCAGACCCAAATCCCGATGCAAGATTCGCCAAGTTAAAGTCGCATAAAGACTAAGTACATGTGTGAACGACGATAAATTGACTGCCTAGTGTTTTCCCGGACACTCTAACACACAGCAGCAATGTTTTCAGCAAATCTTGAGTTTTGGTAACGTTGGCTGATTATTTATCAAGCCAGTTAAGCCGAATTTGGCCACCAAGCATCGAATGATCGACTCGACGGCGAGACGGTTGTGAGAGGATAAAAGTCACGTAATGTGCGGAATTTTTCTCAAACGGGGCACTGATTTTAAAAATAAAATTTAATGATTTTCACATATTGTTGAACGCCATAACATTCCGTGGTGATTTGCCATACACTATTGAATAACTCACAGTAAATTTAGAGGATGTTGCTTTAAAACATGACCGCTATAACTTACCAAATTTTGAGGGTCCCTATTGTATTACTGAACGTTCAATATTTCATTTAATAAAAAAGCTACTAGTACGTATACAAGGAATTTCAGTGACAATTTAAAAATATTATGAATAAATTAATAACAAATAAGCAAGACCCGTATATATATATATATATATATATATATATATATATATATATATATATATATATATATATATATATATATATATATATATATATATATATATATATATATATATATATATATATATATATATATATATATATATATATATATATATATATATATATATATATATAATATATATATATATATATATATATATATATATATATATATATATATATATATATATATATATATATATATATATATATTGTGTTTGTGACGATTTATCTAGTTAATTATATTTAAGTACGGCAAAGAGGTCTTTGTTTGAATTTTTGTTCTCAGTGTTTAACACCTCCAATGTTCTTGACATCTGATTAAGTAATAATCATTTATGGGCATTTTGTACAGGGCGTTAGTTAGATGGATTGCTAAAAGACTATGCTGGATAAGTGGGACCATTTAGAAGTTATTGAGACTTAATGATCTCTATCCCAAGTCTCACGGTTTTATTATTTTTTTTAATTTTGAAAATTTCCTTTAAATCAGCAGTTTAGCATGTATAACAATTTTTTATGGCTTTACAAATAATTCTTTTTCTAAATATATTTTTGTTCTATCATCATATGGTAATAAAGAAGAAATTGAATTGATAATAAAGAATAAACTAATTTTGAACTACTTGCTGCAACATAAGTCCCTAGAATTGGTAGATAGTATCTTAAAGTTAAACTTTTTTTTGTATAATAGAACGAAACGTGATCAAGATATTCAAATATATCAAAAACATGTTTCTTTAGTCTCACTTCTAACAATATGTCACAATAGTGTTTTTTAAATAATAACAGAAAATTGGTGATAATTTGCTTACAAAGATATGTCGGAACCACATTATTGGAAATGAAGTAAAAAAAGGCAATAAATTATTTTGTAAATTCTTGATCAGAAATTTTGCTCAAATTGCGCTCCCCTATTTATAACACTGGAGCAACATTAGATGTGTATGTGATATGAACATACCTATACATATAAACATGTCTATATAAACATATAGTATTGAATTTCTACCGTTGTTGTACCGCAGCCGCATCTCTTCTCTCAAATGTGCGAACTCCACGTTAATTCTTGCAATTAATAGATCTTGATTTTAAATTTATTGCGGGTACACAAATTCTTAAGCATGTCTCCAGATGTAGAAATCAATCGGTGTTAGGTATAGGGACCTTGCGGTCCCCAGAAATAGTCAACTTTCAACTAAAATGGAGAAACTTGTTCCATGTGTATCTCGCAAACGAGTTCATTTTCATCATTATTTGTTATTGTTAGCATGATTTGGATATTCTTGTAAAAACATTGTCACCAATTTTTTCATATTATTTAAATATGTTTTATTGCGTGTGACATACGGTTAAAACTGGAATTAAAGATAGAAGTTTTTGAAAGCTTTTGAACATCCTGATTGCTTTCCGTGTTTTTTTGCAAATGCCAGAACAGGTGAACTTCATTATTTTTATCAATTCTGTTGACTTTGCTAGCTCATAACTATTTATTTCTTTATTATTAGCATCCCATATAATTATAAATTAGTTTGAACTGTTACAACCATAACAAAAATAGTTATATATCCTAAAATTCTGATTTTACGGAAATTTTCAAAAATAATAAACAAAATAGTATCTAAAAAAACATGAGACTTGAGATGGAGGTCATTAGGTCTAAATAACTCCTAAATGGACCCACCTATCGATCATATCCGTTTGGCAAACCATCTGCCTAACAACCTATATATCTTCTATTTTCTCAAAACCAAAGTGTCATAACCATTTTTGGTAATGTTATATGTTTATAAAAGCTCCTACCTATTGAAATCATTACGTGTAACATTGTTATACATTTTGTAATTATTTCTGTAATCGTGTTACATATTTGTAATTGTAATCACTCTGACTATTTTTCAGTACAGTATTTGCGAATGGGCATTTAAATAACATTCATATTGAAAAAAGTATTTATAGCTAGAACTATGGTCGGTAGTTTCACTTTTCTCTATTAAGCTATTTACAGATTTCTAATGTTTTCGTGTTTATCTCACGAAAGAAAACAGGCTGATTGTCTTTCTGTTTACCGCAGCCTCTTAACTAGCGAGCCATTTGACATTATGAACTAGAACAGGACCTTGCGGATATGTAAACATTACTGGAAGTGTAATTCCAGGAAGATTGAAAATCAAAAGCGTATACTTTTCTAACTATGTGGAGACGGTGAAAGTTAAAAAGTTATGTTGCACACCGGTTCCGTAAATTTACGTACAATTGGGTAATATTTGCATATATCGATTGAAAGTTACATGAAAAATACTTCTACTGGAGATAGTGAACTTAGAATGTGTACATTTTCAAAAGACATGAAAAATCTTTGCAAAATTACTTTTTCTGTTTACCTTTAATAGCATTTTCTAAAAAATACTTTATTTAGAAAATGAATTTACTTTATTTGACCTTCATTTGTTGAACTTGATTACCCACTTTATTGATCGTCTCGAAGGTAATTAAAATACGTCATTATGAACAGCGTTTTATATTGCAACATGAGACATCCGAACATCGTTATAGACATAATAGTGCGAGAGCTATATAGTTAAATGATATTAAGATTTCAAAAAATTAAACCCGCCACAGGTAGGATTCGACATTTGTCCCGGAACTAACAAGTTCGAAACAGCTGTATGTCGTTCGGTTCCGATCCGGGACAAATGTCGAATCCTACCTGTGGCGGGTTTTATTTTTTGAAACCTTATCTGATCGTGCAGAAACACGAGAAAGGGGTCGAGGATCGCTTCTGGGTATAATTCAATGCCTGGCGGGGCTCTAGCCCGAGGAGTAGTTGTTTCCTAGAGCGATTATGTAATAGCTTTGCTATTCGGGAACTACTTTGATAACCGCTTGGCGGCTTGGTGGTTCCTTTCTCGATTTCCGACTTATAAGTTACTGATATTAAGATTATAAATTCATCATTTAGAATCATACAAGTATAGATATGTAAGAATTCTACATTATCCTCAGTTATCCTCAAGATTGCATTTGTTTTACACAAACAAATTTATTAAGCTACTTTATTCATGTCGAATATTAACCAGTAGTTTCTTTTTAAAGTCAATGTTTATTTCACAAAAGAAAATATATCTTTTAGCTGATAAATGAGAACATTAAATTATATCTAATATTCTAATTATATTTAATAGAGTAATAATATTCTTACAACATATTAGGCATTTCAGCTCAGTTTAAATATGGAAAAACTGTTACAACATGAATAACCTTCCGACGGGCGCAATGCATCTGAGACATCCCATAATAAAATCTTACACAATTTTGATTGTAATGAGGTGGAGACGTAATTAAACGCTTATTTTAAATAATACAATACAATAATAAATACTTCATACTAGTTTTTAGTATTCAACAATATTTTAAATACAGAAATCACCGATTTCTTCATGTAAAAGTCATAAAGTTATATAAAAAAATATTGAATGTGAATTACAAAGTAAAGTTATAACTGCCTATTTTAAGTGTAAAGTATTATAAATATTAAAGTCACATAGTTAGTAATGATATTTATTATAAACCAGTAACTTAACGCCGAAATACGTTAATTTTTAATAAATAATACCATAAAAAGCCAGAACAAGTAGAGGACCCAAAAAGTATTATTAATTTAAATAATGAAAGAAATCTAACAAAATATAAAAGTGAAAATAATGACGTAATCAGAGCAAGTAGTTATTCAAATCTGTAGGATTCTTAGCCATAAATAGAAAAATATGGTTATGTGGAACTATGAAAAGAAATGTCAAATTTCATAGTGTAAGGTAGATCCAGTTTATTAAAATTATATATCATCATCATTAAAAAAGGTAAGAAACGTGAGCCAAATTTTCCACAAATACCAAAAGATTATTCATTACCCGATTTCACTTTCACCAACTAAGTTTATTAAATAATTAAAATTCATAACAATTACTTAAAACCTGTTTTAATAATTATCTCCTAATATTGGTAAAGTACGTGTCAGTGGATATATTTTTTGGTATTTATGAGTACTGTCCTGGAAAATTTCCTGCTTTCTGTTACTGTCTCAAAGGTTCAAACCCTCTCAGAGATTTAAGAAAAATATCAGATCTGTTTAATACATGTTAGTTCAGAAGAAAGTTTCTTTATAAACTGCAAGGCTGCGTTCTTACTCTTATAATAAACTTAGAGGAGTTGAGTTTACCATAATTTATTAGCCGGTTTGTTAATCTTAAATATTGTCTACATAGTGTTAGATAAAATAAAAATATTGTAACAGTACTAATAACAAAAATATCTCTAATTAATTTCAGGCTTTGGGCGGAGGTGTTTCATGTATCTGCTAGCGGCGCGGGCACAGTGAAATGGCAGCAAGTGAGCGAAGACCTCGTTCCAGTCAACATCACTTGTATCCAGGACTCACCGGAATGCGTTTTTCATATTACGGCCTACAACTCCCAGGTCGACAAAATTTTGGATGTTCGGCTGATGCAACCGGGTATGTAAAAAGAAAATGCATTTTGAAATATGAGAAAACAGCTCCTTATTTTGTTATTTCCTTGTTTTAATATTTTTAATACTGACTTAGTTTTCCATAAAACACCTAAACACTACACTTGACGCGTGATTCGCCAACAAACTTGACTTCATCAGAAGATAATTAAAACTAATCTTATGTTAACAATGTATCCTATTTATAAGTAAATTATTGTTGTGGTTCAGTGAGCCCTGACTATCATAGTTGCGGTCCAGTGAGCCTCCATTGGGTCTTGAGTGGTCCAATGGCCATTAATGTATTTATATTTACTATTTTAATTTTACAGCTGACTATAGAAATGGCCAATAATAAAAAAATGGGTATTCTATATATTACGAAGTTACAGTAGAAGAAACATGTAAAAACTATTAATTAGGAATAAAGGAACAAAGTTTCAAAAACCTAACGATATACCCAGCTAACAGTTTAGCAGTTCTTATTATGATATTATGAAGCATATCAACCAAACGATTAATATTAGTAACTTTTTTAATTCTTTAGAGTTCATTTCATTATAGAGTGGATTTCAGTGAAGATGTGAATGATTGATTCCAATTTATAAAGTCTTACATTTACCTTTTACCATCGTAAATTTAGAACTTTGTTGGCGAAAGGCATATCGAGTGTAGTGTATAGAGCTCTGGTGTTTTGTGGAAAACAAATTCAGTGTTATCTTCACACCAAAAGATTTCGACCCACTTCAGTATTAGTAATTACAACAATTAGGATGGAGTCAACTGAAATATTTTCAATTTCCATTTTTGCTAAGTCTTCATGTCTAAAACTCTTTAAAACTCCAATGCCAAGAGCAATTTTCATTAATAATCTTCATTTAGGGTTTCGCTTAGGAATGAGTTAATGTGTTCTGAGTTGAATACATGGGGTTTCTTAGGTTATTATCCAACCGTTCTTCTTTTAAAATATGAAATGATTTGACAAGTTTCTCAGACTAGAAACGTGTCAATAAAAATAGTATTTTTTGTACAAAGCATTGACTTTATCATGAAATAATTCCATAAAACTTATATATAACAAAATAAAATAATACTTATATATAACTCGTGTGGTAACGGCTTTAGGAAACGGTGCAAGTGCAAACAGAGATTTTTGTTCACTTTAAAAAAACATTACTACTGTTGATACATAATATACCATTAATAAACGGTTACTTTTTAGGATAGGTAACATTATTCGGATGTAAGTAGATTAGTCAAGAATTATAATATCTTCTCATGCCTTCTCTTCTCTTCTCTTCTCGTCTCTTCTCTACATATTGCGTTAAGTTTTAACAACTATAAATGTATGTACTTGTGTAAGGCTATATATGCGTACTGTAGAATAGTTAACCCTATATATTACTAATATGTATGTACAAACAAGTATATATATATATATATATATATATATATATATATATATATATATATATATATATATATATATATATATATGTTAAGATTCACTATTCAGAAACAGTAAGATTGTTAGATTATTTCACCATCGAACTAAAGGACACAACTGAATTCCAATATTTAAGTGACATATTTTATGCCACACATACATTTTTTAAGTATCTATCTGTTTTTAATTACAGTTTTCTCAAAGACATTAAATTAATGGAACTGGATTTATTTAACATAATCTCTTGTATATTTCCCATTTTTATTGCACCTACTGCCAATTATTTTCAGTAAAATAATTTATCTCATTTTACTAGACTAATATATTTATGTTGAAAATATTTATAATATGTATGACAGTTGTAGAATGTCTTGATATTTATTAATAAATGCTTATAGCCTCGTATATTTGAAGTCTCGTGAAAGTAGTTCAAAAGAAATTAATTACTTTATTGCAGTTTAGGTGGCTCCAGATTTTCTCTTATAAATACGTTAAGTTAAACGTTTCAAAGCTTTATATGTTATCAGATTCTAGTTTTGAATCCTCTTAAATCTGGCAACAAATATTACTTATTTGTTGGCTTTAAGTTTCTCCTTTTTTTTACATCTAAAATATCAAGGTACACAACAATCGTATATGCCATGAGATAAAATTTAAAAATAAAATGGAATTTCTAGATCTCCATGTCATATTTCATCATATCTAGAATTTAAATCAAATTGAAAGTCGCACTACTTTTCTATACTTTTTTACATTTTTACAATCAAATGATAGAAACAATTTACCAAACTCTTATTTAATTGTAATTCAACATATTATTTTAAATGTAAACTATAGAAGAATATCGGAAGAAAATAAAATTTATTATAACGACAGAAGAGATTACGTTGGTAAGAGTCGTTATCCTATGAAAGAAATTCACTAAACTATTTATTCAAAGCCTTTTATATATGAAACAGTAAACTGATGTACTTAACAGTAACTATTATTCAAAATGTATATACTCACCAATTAGCTAAACATTTATTTTTAGTAACCTTTGTTTTTTAAATACTTAAAAATGTAATAAATTACTCACGTACTTATAATAAATCGCTATGTAATTTATATACGTATAGGTATGTGTATGGTATAAAGTGTTTTTTTTGCATTTGGGCATCGGCAACCAAGGCCATTAGTCCAGAACCCCAGTTTGATAAGAATTCTAATGGTAAAACGGAGGACTTTAACAAGAATATCTTGTTAAAGCACTAAAAGTATCTAATACCTTTCCAATTCAATCTGAACCCTGAGTTTATTGGGCCGTTACTTGATGAAAATCCGTATTTACATAAAATTAAAACATTCACTGGTTACACTTTCACTTTTTATTTTTTAAACATAACAATTGTTTCGCCAACACAGTGGCTTCTTTAGATGCTGAGTACATACATAGACTAAATTTTACGTTGTGGAACTGCGTTTATATAACTAGGATAATTCTAGGTTAATTACTATGGGAATTTGTGCTATTAAACTATTGTCATTAAGTTATAAAATTTCAACCGATGGTATTTGTAAATTTTAAACAAGATTTTTGGATTACATGTAGAACTAAAATAAATTTAATAACGGAGATGTGTTTGTTTCTATTTGATCATTTAATATTATATCAGATTTTATTGCTTTATTAATTTCTAAAGATTCTGATAAATTTAATTTTCAGCCTTTCTTGTCTACATGTATAATTTTAAATTCGTCGTTAAAGATATGGTCTCCTTCAATTAGATGAGTTGCATATATTGAATATCTTTTTTTATTAAACTCCCTTTGTGTTCTGCTATTCGAGTGTTGAAGTTTCTTCCTGTTTGTCCTGTATATACCTTAAGACAAGTACCACAAGCCAGCTTATAGACTCCTGAATTATTTTTGATATTAGTCGTATCTCTAGCATTTGTAAACACATAAATAATGCATGGGTGGGACAGAAAAGACGCATGTGTTTTTTCATTTTGTTGATGGAATTGTTCGTATATTCATAGAATACGTTGAACGGGTGGGTTTGAAGAAAAGGTCTGTTGGTGATTGCATATAGCGCATTTAGTTTAGTTTGCATTTAGTGAATTTGAACAAATAAGGAAGTTTTTGCTATTCGACATTTAACAGTATAGCATAGCTTGCCATTGCATATAATTCAGCATTAAATATAGAGGTTGGAGTGGGTAAGCTCTAATTGTATGCTTCTGTCCTGATAGAGAACATACTTTCTATTCCCTGTTGTATTCTGGAACCATCGGAATGCAAAATATCGTACCCTAAATGTTTTTGAATGGGTTGGTAGAATAATACTCTGTAACTGGTGTCACTTATGGTTCTTTTTTAGAAGAACATACATTCCAAATCGAAGACTGGTGGTAGTACCTTTCAAGGTAGTATTTCAGTAATATCAATAGGTAACATAGATGGGAATATATGTAATTCCTAGACTGTTAGCTGCTTCGTCTATACTTACGCCTATTGATTTTGTAATAGTTCGACGAAATTCAAAGCTTTACAGCGTTATTTGGATGACGAAATTGTGACATGATGTCATGATAATTTGTCAGGAATCCTTTTCTTTTCCTAGATCTAGGGATGGGATCAACATATAAGTCGGGAATCGAGAAAGGAACCACCAAACCGTGAGGCGGTTATCAAGTAGTTCCCGAATAGCAAGGCTATTACATAATCACTATAGGAAACAACTACTGCTCGGGCTAAAGCCCCGCCAGGCATTGAATTACACAGAATAGTGATCCTCGACCACTTTCTCGTGTTTCTGCACTGGCATCAAGGTTTCAGAAAAGAAAACGCGCCACCGGTAGTATTCAAAATTTGTCCCGGATGAGGACCGAATAATAGATAGCTGTTTCGAACTAATTAGTTCGTATCAGTGTACGTACACGGTACTCCGATGCAAGACAAGTGCCGAATAAAATCCGTGGAGTATTCATCTAAGTCGATACGATCTATGTCAGCAACATATAAGTTAGCAACATATAAGTGTACGGGACTGATGAGAAGTAATAAGTTCGAAGTAGTTGTCTGGCTTTCGGTTCCCGTTCGGAGCAGATGTTGAATACTACCAATGACGGGTTTTCTTTTCTGAAATAGGGATGGGATGTCTGCGTCACAGTGTATATATGACGCAGTGTATATATGATTTTGGGCTAGTTAGAAATGCTTCTGTTGCAAGTCTTAATGCGGTACTTTGTATCTTATCTAGTATTTTAGACGTGAAAGTCTTGCTGAGTATACTGCACGCCCGTAGTTTATCTTTGATGAGATATTTGTCCATTATTTGATTTATTTATCCTACTTGAGTCATTCTTTACAAATTTAGCTCGATTCATTTAATCAACTACTTACTATTATTTATTTAATCACGTTTATATTTTATAAAACATTTTCATTACCGAACTGTAAGTTATTCATTAAAATGTTTATTCAAAAAAATATTGAAGAATGTTTTGAGTGTATAGATATTAACTAACTAAATTGGATATTATTTAAAAGGTAGCATTAATCATATGAGGCTAAAAGAAGTCAGATGTATTTATCATAGTAATTCTTTACTACATATAAAATTTTGTATACGTTCATTCTCAATCACAACAATTGCTTTCACGTAATATTAAGTAGCAAATGATTTGAACAAATTATAACAAAAATTTCTCTGTTTCAGGAACAAGAATAGGACAAGCTTCGGACTGTTTCGTCTACTGGAAAGACCCCATGAACAACGACACATGGGGATTAAATTTTACATCTCCCATTGATGCAAAGCAATTTAGGGAGTGCTGTGTAAGTATTAAATACATTATTTTATACTTCTCCTTCTTTACATTAATATAGGATATATATATATATATATATATATATATATATATATATATATATATATATATATATATATATATATATATATATATATATATATATATATATATATATATATATATATATATATATATATCTTTTTTTTTTTTAATCCGTATGCAGGAAATATTTGTCCAGTAGCTCATTCAAAATTGCTTCAAAAAGCCCAATATAAACATGTTTGTATACATCTTAATTTTTACAGTAAACGTACTAAATATAATAAATGAAGTAATTTCTGTCAGCACTTTCACAATCAAAAAATGATTGACAACCACAAGATACTAGTTTCCACAATTATTTTAAAATGCACAGTCACTTTTGGTCAAGATTTTTTTAGATCTCGATATAATGTAATAAAAATATCATGATCTTAAATTATAATTTTGATTATGATTGAGATTGTATAACCTGGTACAGAAAGATGCATCAAGTAATTAACAGTATGTGTTTAAATATTGCCCTATACTTTAAATTCATATATGTATGCATTTGCGCTATTCTAGTACACATATCGCCAATGGTAAGAAATGATCGGTTGCGAATTTCAACGAGGACGAATAAAAGGCAATTCTCTCTATATTGGTTTACGCGACAGTAGGAATTTACAATATTATTATAATATAATTAATTAATATTATTACTTTACAATATTTAAGACCACTAGGTATAAGAAAGCAATGAAATTTATAACATGTTTCAATATAATATTAAGTTAGTGGCTGTGACAAGTTAGATTTTATTATATCTTACAGTTACTATTAGTGAAGATTTTAGTTACATTTTGCAATAAATTATGAACTAAGTAAGATACTAAATTAATAATGTACACATTTTAATAATACTACCATTTAATCAATGTTTATATAATAATAAATTATGTATTAACCGACAGACAGTATTAAAAAAAATAGCGGAAATGGATGCCAGTAAAAATGGCCACATGTATACTAAAGTAATTATGTTTAAAGTATTTCTTTATTGCCACAATAGTCTTGGCAGATCACATATAATCAGTATATATATATATATATATATATATATATATATATATATATATTTATATATATATATATATATATATATATATATATATATATATATATATTTATATATATATATATATATATATATATATATATATCTATATATTTGTGGTAGAAAATATAACATCAAAAAATATTTAAATGTCTAATAGGTACAATAAAATTTTCGTACAAATTAAAATTGTAGGGGCGCCTCCGCCAGTTATTGAAAAACTATTTATTTTAGGAAGAAATAGGTAATTATTCCATACTCCAATTTAATTAACCTGTATTAAATAATAATTCTAGAAACAGTGTAAATGCCATCCATCTGTTTATTAATATGTGGTATACGAAATATTTATAGTTAATGGGTGCAGTGCTGATCGAAATAAAATTATTTTACTGGCAGTATCTGTTATTTTTAAACATATTTTGTCCAAATGGTTGCATAGTTAAAAATTATCATGGACTATAACGGAATATTCTAAATAGTAATATCATATTTCGATTGTTTGTAAATAAAATGTTTTGGGAGAACAACATATTGCAAATCTTACAGATTCACGTCGTAAGATCAGAAATCAATATTCGCGAAAATTCGACGTAACGGAATATTTTGTTGAGTAAGTAGAGAAGCCCCTTTTCGATATGCCTCACAGAAGTTTTAACAGTGAGTCACCTCCTCGTTTATGGTACACCATTTCAACTTAAAATTAGGAAAATATATTTTTAGGTTGGTTTTACTTAGGTATCTGTTAAGATGATGATTACATGATGATTGTTTAATCTCGTGGATGGAATCCGGATTAGCAGTAAATGGACGTAATTATTTGATTTTTATTTATTATTATTTTACTAACCTATAAGTTTAAATATGGATTGTGTACATCATACATGTGTTTTTAGGGTATAGACGTATTTGGGACATGGACGTAACCCCATATTTACAAAAAATTCTAAAGATATGTGCCTTACGACTTGACTGTAAAGATCCCAATTTATTGTGAATATGCATTTAGTTCTACATTACATGTATTTTTCAGATTAAATACAAACAATCTAATGGCATAATTTGTGTTAAAGTTATTTTAAACCCCATTTCAGTAACTACGTCGTCTTATTTTCGTAATATGACGGTTAATGTGATACTTTTCTGTCTTTCTGAAATTATTCCTCTGGCATTTATATAAAAAGTATTGCAGTGCATGTTTTTCATCTCCTCTCAATATAGTTTATACTTTTTCGTTAATTCTAAGGTTTCTAATATGTTCGGCAGTCATTTTATAAATACGTGCATGATTTATGTATTTGATTTCCTTTAATATCACTCCTTTTTTCCTAATCAAGAGAGGAAACTTATAGGCAGTACTATTTTTCTTTTTGAAAATGAAAGGAAATTTATCGCAAATGTATACATTAGTTGTATATATGTATATCTATGGAAGCCTATCATAGAGATCATTGCCTTTATATAAAAACTTTGGTACATTTTTTAGTGCTGCTTCACTACCTCAACCTCAACTCACAACCTTTCAAGACCTTGACATTTATTTTGCATAAATCTTTTTGTTGTTAATTCACATCAAATAAAATCTAAAGCAAAAATTGATAACCTTTCGTTGTTTTCAACATTGGCAAAAAAAACAAAACATGTACGTCAAACAAAATTCATTATCGAAGGAAAGCAGAGATGCGTATTGCATGTATGCAGTCCAGTTCTTAATTTCTTAATTTATAATGTTCTATTAGTATCGCCCATCCTGTATAAAAATATTTTATGCTGCCCAAAACATATTAGAAAAAATTACCAAATAGTGAATAATTTCTTTAGAAATGTTTTTATGGCAGGCAAAGTTTAGCATAGTGCTTCTCTTCTATACAATCCTTGATACTCACATGGATACATACAGATATATCCAGCCGATTTATGTGGGAGTTGAACCCACATAAATTGGCTTAATTTGGATCACCCTAAATTAATTCAGGGAACTTGGAAATATTCTGTGAGGTAATTATAGGGTAATTTTACCCTCGGAAGACCTTGCCATATATATAAATGTTCAATGTCAATTGGTATATAAACGTTTATATGTGATACAAAATTATATACCATATTATTTGATATATAACAATAACGGACTAATACTAATATGAATAGTCTACTGTTCTGTTCGTATAGTTACTCCACATATAGTAAATTATACTTGTAAAATAAATATTCTATAGTAGGCATGTGGTTCTTCCATTAGTATTCGTTAAAAACTGACACAATGCCGCTTTTAAAAGTAAAATTATTTGAGTCATCTTTTGATGGTACATTAACCATTTCCTGTTGGTTTTAATTGTTCTTTGATGACATCAACTTAGTTACCAAAAAGTGCGTAAGTGACTTGATTATGCGTTACTCACATAAAGTATAATCTTTTGTGTTCATGAGAAACTGCTTTTCTTTTTGTAATACATTTTGGCATACCCATTTAAAGAGTCGTGATATCTATTTGTGATTTATAATAAAACGTCAACTATTTTGTGTCAAATTAAACATTTTGGTAATTTGATTGACAGTCATTTTACTTGTTATTTTAGTAAATTATTCTACATCAATTTCATCGGTAACATGGAATTGTCGCCATATTAAATTTGAACAATATATTTCATCGTCACCATTGAACAAATTATAGCATATTTTTATATGTCGCTAAAAATGGGTTTTAATCTATATTCGACTGTGAAAAAGGCATATATGGTTCTATTTAAAATTCTTCATTTAAGCCTACTTTTGAAGAAGACCCAGAAGAACAATTAATTTTTTTTAATAGAAAACAAGCCTTAATGAAATACATCTTATCTTTAAAGATGTATCCTAAGTACTTTATTAGATCTAGACATCTAATAAAGTACTTAGGATACAGTACTTTATTAGATGTATCCTAATAACATTAAAGTTGTAAAATTTGAATTTTACTCATAAAAGTATAACTTTAAAGACTATTAAATGAATATCTTACGATATAGTAAAACACATAAATTATTTTTGTTTTCTACCACTGTTTATAAATAATGGTAAAAAACAAAATAATTTATATCCTAATGATTAATTACCACAAAGTAATGGCTTCGGCCATCCAATTTTTAAATGAATGTCGGTTATTCAGTATAAAGAGACCTAGACAAATTTAATTTGAATAGACATTTTCTTAAAATTAATACAGGAATATGAAAAAAAAAAGTGTTCTATTCAAAATAATATAAAGTCCATGCTTTCTTTTTTATATTTTCGATTGTAACTAAGTTTCCACGTGAAACTGATAAAAAATATTAAAAAATACTTTCCTGAATTTTTCTAAAAACTGAATACATTGAAGACTTACAAGATAAGCGACAACACTTATTACAACAAATTACACAGGCCTACAAATTTTATCATTTTAAATGTTGATTTGTGTGTGATAAGTGATTACAAGTGAGTTATTTACGCTAATTTCATGTCTATATTCCGTCCTTGCTCCTCACGTAAGGTTTTTGATCAACTAAATAATCAGAGTAAATTAGAAACTAAAGAAAAAATTACATTTTAATAAACATTATATTTAATGAACATTAAAGAAACATAGTAAAAAGCAACAACAGAAATAGTTTTGAGTCCCTAATTTCTTCTTTTTCTTTGAAAATCTCTCCCTTTTTAACAAATTAACTTCTAGTTTTTTGTTAAAAAGGGAGTTTTCTAGTTTTCTAATTTTTCTTGTGTAGTCATTCATTGGATGTTCTCTTTCAGCATCCAGCAGTAATCTGCCATCATCGCCACATCTAATCGACTCTGGTACCTCCTTTCTATCTCATTTATGCCTTGATGGATCCTTTCACCTTGCTCCTCACTAACAGCACCAAGATTTTCTGGAAAGTAGTCCAGATGAGCACGCAGAAAATAAATTTTCATGCTCATATTATATACAACCAAGCTGCTTAAACCTATCCAGCATTTTATTGACAATTTCCTCATACTGCGGATGTATATAATTTCCTAAAAAAATTTTCTGTTACATCTTTAAAGCAAATCAAAGCTTCTTTTTCAATTTCTGTTATTGTTTCTTAAAATTGTTGGTCCTGCATTAATTGTTTCATTTGTGGTCCTATGAAAATGCTTTCATTTAATTTTGCTTCGGAAAAAGCTGCAGATTTACCACATAAGTACTTAAAGTAATTTTCATTATTATCTATAGCTTTTACATATTGTTTCATTGATCCTAATTTAATATGAAGTGGCGGCAAAAGATTTTCTTTTGCGGATCAACCAAATTTGCATAAATAATGTTTCTTGAACCAGGTGTTAAGTTTATAACAAAATATATTTGGTGTATTTTTCAAATTTATAGGCATTCTTGAAACAAAATAAAAACACACGAAGCGATGTCACGAGCAAACGTACACACATTAATAGCGTACTACAGCGATTATGTAAACATCCGAATAATATAAAACAGGAATATCCCCACCGGCCAACTCTGTTTCGGTAAATCCCCCACAGTCGAATGTACGTTTTAAACCGATTAAGCACAGAGGCGCCGCAAAAATTGAGGCAAAATTTTATTTTATAAAACCTCGGTTTTAAGAACTACAAACTATTGTACAATGTACATTTACTAATACTGGTGCGTGATGAAAACAAAAAAACAGTGTTTCTGTAGTTTATGGTATCTAACTAAGCCAAAAAGTAAAAAAAAATCCTATCACAAAATCGTTGTTAACCTGTGTTATTAATCATTTTCTCCATGAATCACCCTTTCCCAAGTAGATGACTTAAAAATGCTTATTAAATGCAGTGTGATTCGTTGCAGTCGCCCACGTTCAAGTTTTCAAGGAAGGCATCCTCGTCGTACTCTCTCAAGCTGGAACCACCCAACAAGCAAAAATTCAAGACGAAGAGAAAGCCCTTGAGTACACCGGCTTCGCCCAGCAGAGCAAGGGAGCCCCAGTGCACGTGTATGACGGCCGAACAATATGCAAGACTGAGGGCGCAAGACCCAAGATACAGAGGTATGTTGTAATCAATTAATCAGCCCCGTTCAACCCTCAAGGTTATATAAAGAGATGCGTAACGGTTCCGACGGAAATCATAGGATCAACCTTCACTGCCATCTATAAACATTGCCACTCCTCTTGGTTATCACTTAAGCGTGGATTAGAGTAAACTAATAGTTTAGTATTTCCTTTCAATAGAATTATTATGATTTTATATCTCATAATAGTTTTATGTTGTATAAGAATAGTATCGGGGTTTATATGTTCCTCGGCATCTTCCTACAAAGATATAAATTACAGGTTTTCGTTATACATGCGTTTATTGACATGTTTATTGTCTCTCGTTCTTGTCGGAATTACTTATATATTTCTATAGCAGTGACGGTCGGTGCATTTTTTGTCTGGGGGTGCAATCGATAAAATAATAAACGAAAAATTTAAATAAACTTACCTATGTCCAAGCCTGAGGTTATTCATATAGGAAATACATTCGTCTGTTTTTGGACTTCGCAAAAACGTCAAATACAAGATTATTAAAATCTGGAATCGCTGCAATTAGCACTTTCTCCATACTTATCATGCAAAGTGAATTTAGTCAGTCGTGCGCTATTCTTTATTCTCAAAAAAATTTTAATTCTTTTAAGCGTCGAAAACTAGCGCTCACTTTCAACACTTGTTATGGGTATGGTACAAATTAATTTTAATAATAAAACAGTCTCACTAAAATAGTCCATCACGTTTCGATCTGTAAATAATTGCAAAACTGCTGGTTTACGAAAATCTTTCCTGCTGCATATAACCGTTAATTCACTTTTTAATTTAACTTTGTCCAAAAATCCATACGTTTTCGTTACATTGTCAAAATCTCGAATAAGGAATTATTTCTCATAGTTATTAAACTTATTGGGGAAAAATAGTTTCGACACTCTGAACTCAAAATCTGTTTTTATCTTGGTTAATTAATATATCACACACTTCCTTTGTTTGTGCAGAAAATGATATGTCATTATGGGATCGCCTTGTATATTTTTCAGGCGATTTTGAGTAATTAGTTGTACGTGTTATTATAATTGCGCCTTCAAAATTATTCAAATAACTGATCATATTGACAGCATCCATGATATAGAGTCTGAAACTCTTTAAAAAGGATTTCACAATGAGGCATGACCTTGGCGAAAAGCGCTATGTAAAGAACATTCTCTGTATAATGATATAACAATGTAATGTATAGTAAACACCTAATATGTATTTTTAGGAATTTTTAAGGGAGCTCACTGCACAAACTAATGCACCTACAATAGAACCGCCACTGCTCTATAGTTATTATATAAATACTCAAATGAATCATTAATACCAACAGTGTTATGAAAAATAATAACTAGAATAAATAAAAACCATTAGATTATGTATAAAAATTGTCTGCTATTCGCCTCTTGACAATGTGAAATTTTTGTAGGCGTCTGCATTGTAGCGTCTCGTTGTTAAATAGTTTTACGACGGTTTAAATTCTACCTTTCAATGCCTTAATAGTAATTGGTTTATTAATTTCTATCTTGGATTTAAGGCTACGCTACAAAAAGTAATCCATTGGAGTTTAATCCAGAGATCTATCTGGTCACTCAATAGATTCTCTTCTACCAATTAGTAAATATAGTGTTTAGATAACTATACATAATTCATGATTAATATAGTGGCTCATCATCATATTATTGTGGTACTTATGGATTTTCATTAACGCTGCATAACTCTAAATACTTTTTAGCATTTAATGCAAATTGGTCCTACAGTTGTGGCAAAAACAATTCCTGCCAACACAATTACTCTCTATGGAAGAAACCGTTTATCCCTCTATCATCCAATGAGAGTTTTCAGGAGCCCAATACATGCAATTTTTCCTATTCGTTGAGCTATTTAAACAAAACTGATTTGTCAGAGAAAACGACCTAGTTTAGGAAATCTGGATTATTATTATTACTACTATCTTTACTCCTAATTCCATTCTGCGATCGAAATAATATTCTTGAAACTCGCGAACTAGTTGCACTTTGTATACGTGCCATTTAGCCTTATTTAGATATTTCAAAACAAGTGACTGTCACATTGCAAATTCTGATGTGATTTGCGAGTTGGTTGATCAGGATACCTGCCCAGCCAGTACGTTTCAGAACATAAATAGTTTCAACGCGCCAAATATGTAATGACATATTTCAATCAACATGAAAATTAACTCAAACATTATTTTATTTTACGCGAATTTTTTTAAATGTGTGCCACATAAACAGTGCACGTTTATATGTTCTTTACAGATTTCTTTTGTCCCAGTACATCAAAGGTGTATCGCAAACTAAACATATTAACCCTAAAAGTCTTTTGTAAACTCTTTTATGGTGTTAGAAAATGGTTGCTTGTTAGATTTGCATACGGTTCACCAGCGGCGGCTCGTGATGAAAAGTTTGGGGGTTCACAAAGTTTTTTTTTCTTGTGTTACATACAAGTACAAAATATTCATATTTTAATATGATAATAAATATACTAAATTTTGTTTTTGTTGGTAATGCTTACCATTTTGCAGGATATTTCTTGCATGTCTATCTAACAAAAATACGGGTGTAGAGTATAGTAAAGTAGCTGGCTTATATTAAATTGATAATAACCAATATGTTAGTTTTATAGAACAATCACAAATTAAACACATTAAGTTATTAAAATCGGGAATCTCTTGCACCAATTTTTTTGTATTGACAGTATGGCTAACGCAGACAATCCATCTTCATTCATAGTGCTTCTTAATAATGTTTTCGTTCGTTTTAATGTCGAAACATTTCTTTCTGCTTCTGCAGTGGATATAGGAATTGTTACTATAATTTGGAGCAGATCATAGGTTGCTGAAAAAACTTTCTGTGGATTATTTCTGATAATGAATTTCAGACAGTGTACAGCACCAGATAGATTTCTAAAATCTGGTCTTTGATAAATTATTTCTAGTTCAGTTTGAAGTCTATACCAATCCACTATACCAATTTTCACCCGACAGGATTCCGCAGTTTCCAGCAAAACAAAACAAACTATTTCTTATTTCACAACCGCACAGCAAATCATATTTTTCATATAGTTCTATTTTAAATAGTCTCTTAAAATCACTTTTTGTCCCTTTTGTAATTTCTGTTAAGTTGTCGGTATTGGACCGCCGTTGTATTGTCGGTTTGCCCGATATTTTTAACTTGAATCTTTTCTTCCAGTGTTAATTTTCTAAGAGTCTCTTAAAAAGTTCACATTATATTTACACTTTTCTTCAGAATAACATTCAGAAGAACATGTCGTTACCGTATCCATTTTTCAGGATTATTTATAAATGTTCTAAATAAAATATTGAGATGGCCGAAAATTCACACCCGCGAAATAGTCAATACTATCGACGAGACGTAAACATTGTATTATTCAACTTGTTAAATGTAAGTCTGGTAAGACCCACAGTAATGTGCATATGTACAGTGCACTAACAAAATCATATCGGCACATGAAATGTGTGTCATATGGGATAGAAAAAGAGCGATTTTTAGCACCAATTAGCTGGACAGTGATGTACATAGAAAAGCATGCCTTTATCGACGTCACATTCGACTAAACCACAGATTGAAATAGCTACATTGCCGACTGTTGCGTGATATCATTAAGAGAAGGAATTTTAGTTTTGCCAAATTTCTCGTGAAATCTGTAATTCTGGTGATTTTGCTTTATTATTACTTAAAAAATGGAAAGGAGATATCCGTGAGATGTTAATTAAATAGTTAGTTAAAAACAGGGAATAAATCATGATTAGATGTGATTTTTTATTTTCTTCGTTTTCTTTCCTTTAGGGCACGTGCTCATGTGCTCTTATATAGGAGCTGCCACTGCATTCCATATAATTATTAATTTACTCAGTATTACAAATCAACGGGCAATGCGTAAATAAAACTAATAGCAATAACTGAAGACCGGCGATCGACCTGCACAAATAGCCAGTGTGATGTACTGGATTGGTGCCATTGGAATTCGCTCTAGTCTAGAGAACAGTCTAGAGAGCTCTAGAATAGCTCTACTACTCTACTGTTGAAAGCGCTAACTGCTATTATAGAAAAGTAGTTTTAATATGACAGAAATTAATTTTAGTAACTCAAATATGTTTTCTGTAGATCTTTGAGTGAAATCTGAATCTTTTTCTGAATTCTTCTAGAGTATATCTTTATTATGTAATCTTGTTTTTCCTATTAAATTCAGATAGCTGCGTGATAGCGAACGCGAATATCATATAGACTTGAGATATTTAAATCGATATAGGTATAATCAATTCAGTGGAATCCAGTTTAGTTCTGCTTTAGTATTTGGTCACTTACATGTTATATTAATATAGTAATATGTTTTATATAAATTATTATTTAAATTATTTAAACTGGCAAGTAGTTGCTTATATATGGTGCAAGCACTGGTGAGGCATTGAAGTGGTCTGCCATATTCCTGATACATTGAGTCCGTTACATAACTCATACATTATACGTTAAAATTTATATACATCATAATAATCTTTTAAGTATGCGAAAAGTATCAACTTAAATTGCAACAGAAATGTTTTGCTTCAGGATCGTCAACACTTCCTAGGGCAACAACTAGGGCGACAGATACGGAAGGGCGAAATGATAAGGTTACTGCTGCGACTTCCTCCACAAGCCTCTACGATAATGTTGGTGCTACACATACTGGTAATACACAAGGTAATCATCAAGTATTAATTTTAGTATTTCCGTTATGTTGTATAATATGTTATCTAAGTTATATAGGTTAGTGGATGTATAATTAATACTATAAAAATATTTTCATTTTCCCAGGTACAAAAGGGGCACAAAGGGAAGGCAGCCAAACGAGACAAATGAGAGACCGTGCCGTACAACCACAATCAGACACTTCTACCATGACAACTAATAATACAGCTACTGGACCAAAGACTGTTACTGCCTCCGTTGGAACCGAGAATAACGTTGGATCACAGGTAAAGTTACTTACTGATAATGATAAAATGTATTATATACACTAAAACTTGATATTCTTGTATTATAACTGAATTGGCGTTTTTCATTTATGTAACTAAAGTGGGAAGTGCCCCTAATAGGCATTATAAACTACATTGAAATAAACAGTTTTAAAACCTTAAATTCCGCACGTAGAACATCACTATCTCAAAATTGAGTTGCCGAGAAAAAATAAACCAACACATAAATGCAGAATATGTATTTTATGCGACAGTTTTACTTTTTCCAAATAGTTCACCTTCGTGCTTTCTCATGACCCATCAGCAGGGTGGGGTGTGTCATATCCACTTCATAATCAATAGATGTCATCTGGTAGACCTCCCTAATCAGAATCAGTCGAAGTCCGATCTATCCGACACGATTTAGTTGAGTGATCGTACTAACAGACAAATTTCTCAAATAGTCCACCATTGTGTTTTCTCATGATCCATGAACAGGGTGAATTGTGTTCTATCCACCTCAAAATCAATAGGTGTCGTCTGGGAAACGTCCTCGATACGAATCAGTCAAAACCCGATCGATCCGACATGACTTAGTTGAGTTATTGTGTTATCAAAAAAATTTCTCAAATAGTCCACCGTCGTGCTTTCTCATGACCCATGGATAGTGTGGGGTGTGTCCTATCCACCTCAAAATCAATAGGTGTCATCTAGGAGACGTTCCCGATCAGAATCAGTCAAAACCCGATCGATCCGACACGATTTAGTTGAGTTATCATGCTAACAAAAAAATTTCTCAAATAGACCCAAGGGAGGGGGTGGTGTATGCTATCCACCTCAAAATCAATAGGTGTCATTTGGGAGACGTCTCTGATCAGAATCAGTCAAAACCCGATCCATCCCACACGATTTAGTTGAGTTATCGTACTAAGAAGATTAAATGTCGACGACAACGACGACACACACACAGCAAAAGATTTTTAAAAACCATTTTTTTTGTTTTTAGACCGAAAAAAAATTTGTTTTTTCGCTTTTTCTTTACACGATTACATTATTTTTCCGCTTATAGTGGAGTGCGGAAAGGTAAAAATATTGAAAGATATTTTATAAACTCAAAATTCCTTATTGAATATTTGTAGTGAAAATTGTTATGATTTCTTATAGAATGGCGGCATTTTCGAGGGCCTCACATGATTCTTTACCATGTTTTCTATGTTAATCTGTTTTTTTTTTGTTTTTTAACAAATATTCTGACTCATCATTTGAAACTTGTTATACGCTATCATGCAACACGTTTCTTCAACAGGGCGATTTTTGTTGCTCAGAACTTGCTTATTTTAAAAGATGTTAAAGTTAAATGTTTTGTCTTTTTGGGAGCTGAAATTTATATCTTCCTTTTTAGTTTTTGTCTATTATATATCATATAGAAGCACACCTAAACCTAAATATTTAGAATGGGAGAGATAAACTACTTAAGAATGGATCCTATAGCTCTTAGACTGCAAGTATTTTTTTGTAGATAATTTATTTGACAATATGATTTTTTTGTCAATATCCTTTATGACAGTACTAGTGGTTATCGTTGATGGAATTAAGTAAGTGGATGTAACTATATCGTTAATACGAGTATAGTAACTAGTTATGTATCATTAACGACCATCACAAGTAATTAAAATTAAACGAACTTCTCTTCCATGAACAAGCTCTAGCAGTACTTTGAACAAGATTTTAAACATGGAAATAAACTTCTATTACAATACAGTAGTGATCAAATATGAGAATTAATGCATATGTGTAACATCTGCTTGTTCTTCCTGAAGAAAATGGCTTGCTTATATTAAAAGATTCCCACATAGACATAGTCACAGTAAAATATAATGAATCAGTAGAAAAATATGATTAAATTACTATTAATATAAAATGGGGATTAGTTTTATTAGAAAACATCCCACTCAAATGTTTTAAATTCAATTAGTGTTTTATATTTACAAGCAATTAGTGTATATTTTCTGATAATATCCGCTTGTAAGACTTCTAAGGCTTTGCATGACTCAAATTATTAATGAACAATGAAAACTAATTTGGTAACAAAATTGGTTAAGTTGGTTGGATTTTAACGTTGGTTATCGCTAGGTACATCATATTTTCGCAACATGTATAAGATAGTCTGTAACTTTAATTGTTAGTAGCATTTCCCACTACCTTTGAAATTACTGATCGGTGGACAGTGAATGCACGCAACATGTTAGTTGATTAATCATTGATTAAAGTTTTAATGTGTGTGTAATTTTAAAAGAATAAGTAAAAGAAATTTCTCACAATATCGTATGTCGCACTTCATGTGTTCGTAAGCAAATAACTGAAATTACTGAAATTCAATGATCAGAAATTTTCTTTTTCCTTGGAAAACTGATCTGGTATTAGTATTAAATATTTAGTTTTAATGAAGATATAGTTTTATATTTGAAAATTTGATGAACGTTCAAATTTAAGAAATTCTTATCTGGAATAGAAATGGATTTGGAATATAAATTTACATTAAATAGAAAGCTCTAATGATAGTTGATCAAAAACATAATGTCTAACAAAAAATATATATAATATAGCTGAAGATCCTGTTTTACTATTCTCTTTGGTAATAAGTCGAAAATACTTTTGGGGAAATCGATATATACAATTTCTTCTGATTCAAAGCTACCAGGGTAACTGAATTATATCCCAAAGTGGAAATCGATGTCGAATCCTTAATATAGCTGTACTTTCGAAATACCATATGTATAGGGTGTACTATGAGGGGGTATCCAAAAAGAAAATTATTTGTTACTTTTTGTTTATGTAAGATAGCACTTGATAACATAAATCTGTTTCAAAATACTGCTCATTAGATCATACGAGTATGCACATCTAAACGGTTTTTTCACTGTTTGAAATATTTTTTATATTTTTCTGAGATAATGCTGTTAAGTACCTCAAGCGATTTTCTTAACCTCCTCTACATCTTGCAAACGACTCCCTTTAAATTTATATTCATTATTGAGAATAAAACAAAGTCACGGGGGGCTAGGTACCGTTGTCATGCTGTTTGTTAAAAATTGGATGATTTTCAACGATGTGTGGTCAGGCGGGTTATCATGATGAAGAAATTAGTCCCCCGATCTCCACAATTTTCGTTTCTCTTCTCACTGCCTCATGCAATAGCTTTAGCACTTCCAAATAGTAATTTTGGTTCATTTCGATGTTATGAGGAATAAATTCAAGTTGAATTCCTTTGCTGCCGAAACAATAAACCATCATGAACTTCACATTTGATTTCACTTGTCGTGCCTTTTTATTCTGAGCGATGAAGGTGTCTTTCACTCACTGAACTACTGTTTTATTCAGGGTCATGGCAGAATACCATGATTCGTCTCCTATGATGATATTTGACAGAAAATCAGGGTCAGTCTGTTCCTGTTCTTTCATTTCCTGGTATCCTTTTAACTCGCTCTCTCTCTCTCTCTCTCTCTCTCTGGTCATCGAAAAGCAGTCGTGAAGCAAACTGCCGCGACGCATCTCATGTTCAAATCTTCAGTTGGGATTCTTTAGCATGAGTTACAGGAAATTCCAGTTTATTTTTTGGGTTTGTCGATTGTTATATGATGACAGAACATGATCGTCGCAGAACAATCGGTCAAACACTTTTTGAACATTTTCTTCTATTCTGGACGCTGTGGGGCACCCGAACGGGATTCATCTTTAAATCTTTAAGGGATGTGTGACCACTACTGAACCGAGCAAACCACTCATAAATTATTGCCTGGCTTAGAGCTTGTTGCTGAAAATCTCTCTGAAACATTAATACTGTATGTTTTGCTGCTTTTTTAACAGGAAACAGAATTTAATGTTGACGCATTGCTCCTTAAAGTTTGTCATTGCAAAATCTCCGAAAACATTGGGATGGACTTAAGAAAAAAATCACGCTGTCCACTGCGATCGTTTTACATGAACAATACTTAGCCAAACGAGCAGGGAGAGTGTTTGGTAACGTGTATAGCGAGATAGAGTATCGCTGCCAACCCAGTTATCCACAGAAACTAATACTCTTTTTTTTGTATATATTAAATCATTCTTTTTAAACATACATTTCTAATCTGACTTACTACCTAAAAAAATAATCGCACCAATACTCAATATATTATTTTAAGTTTGCAATTTGTTTCTTTTGACTTCCAGATAAGTCAGACTGAATCACAATCTCAAACTCAAAACACGGAATCATCAAAGTCGGAGGGTACTCAGGCTGGAGGGTCTCTACCTCCCAATACAAAAACATCATCGACATCCACTAGACCTCCGCTAAGAGAGAACCTCCACCACGTTCTTACGAATACGAAGTCTGTCGATTATTCAGAAATAGATATGGTACGTGACGCCGAACTGAGAGCTGCTCACCATCACAATGTTCTTAGCAACAACATTTCTGCGAGGAGGAATAAATCTAAGAGTACTGAAGACATGAATAGGGAGAATGGTATCAGTTTAGATAGTAACACGTTGAAGAGAATGCTGAAACCTATGCCTAGTGCTGAAAGTCCAGTTACATCACCAGAAATGGGCAGGAGACGATACAACTATTATAATGTAAATCCTCATCAGAGGCATACAATTAGTAGCAACAACGGTAGGCTGTCGGAACCAGAATCTGGACACCCTCATCCACGTTCTGCTATGGCACCAAGTTCTCGATTTTCCGCATCAAGGTAAATTGCATTGCTTTATATATAACATATTCCAAGTTACTCAAACTGAGATCGTGAAATTTATGAAAGATAAGATAACGGTTAGGCAGCAATAGTTTTAGCAATGATTTTATTTAACTAAGGATAGTTTTACCTAAAAGTTAAAAGTAACTTAAAATAGTACATCGACTGTTCTGAGTGGTTGGTTTGTATTGACTAATTAGTTTGCTTTTAATATGCTTATTTTAAATGAACAGCTTAATATTGCATTTTTAAAAATTCATTTTTAATTTGACTTTCTTAATTCTAGAGTATATTAAAAAAAATTTAGTTATTACAACAAAAATCTGAATTCAAATATTATATTATTATTATATTAAACCGTTATATCAAATATTGATAAAAACTTCAGTTGTGCGTAAGTACATCATAATGTCTTTCCGAAGTTCATTATGAATTAGGCAGTATTATGCTGGCACGTAATGATAAAGGTTTCTATGAAAATTATATACTAATAAATATGACAAATGTACATTTTATACATAAAAAAACATTTCAAGCTTTAGTTCACATCACATAAATTTTTATAAAAAAAAAAATACATGATGTTGTGGTCGTACTACCATTAAAGATACAATTTGTTTAAAACCTACGATTGTCAAAAATAGATAGTTGATGGCGTTGAATGAGTTGTGCGATATGTTATAAATAGGTTACCGCTATATTAAATACAACGGTCAAATATCATGTTCTTATAGATCAACCATCATCAGGAAGATTATTATCTTAGAGGTTTAAAATTTTTGATTATAATTTTAGGACAGTTGGAAGATTAATTTTATTCTATTGTAAAGTAGACATTCTGCGTTGCATAATTTGAGATATTCTACAAAACATAGAAAATATAATTCCAAGAAATTGACTTAAAGAAAATTATTAAAGAATGAAAATAATTTTTAATAATTTCATTGAACCCTGCACTTATAATATATTTGGAATTAAAAAAATAGGGATACTGTTATAGAAAATATTACACGCTGTTATATTAGTAGGTGAAACTTATTTGGATTTTCTTAAATGTATCTGGCTAATTTTATTCAAATTAAATATTTCATTTTGTAATTTCGTAAACGACATTTTATGATAATTAAATAGGTTAACGATATATTTACCAATATTCATCAGACTAGATAAGTAAATGAAAATTTTTATCTATTCTTCAAGTTTATTGCGGATTTGTAACTAAATTAGTCATGATTTATTTTCAATTTAAAAAAATTAGATTATAATTTAGCTTGGTGTATATTACAGGATAAAATGGCGACTGCCTTAAGAGAAACGTTGTCATCATATTCAGTTAAGAAATTTTGCAAACAATTATCCTAACTTAGTAAAATTTTTATTTCTTATGAATTTCTGAAAGTTTCCAAAGACTTTATTTAATTTGGCATATGCTATATGCATAAATTATACAAAACAATACTAGTACTAAATAAAATTCATATAGCTTGTCAAGAATAGGAAGGAGTGTGATATTTCTCTATGTGTGCGTAGAAGAAAGAGTGAGGCATCATTCGGGGGTAAAAGGGTGCACTTTAAGTGGGACCAGATCGAACTCTGTATAGATTATTTCATCGCTATTTGCCAAACAGAAAATCTTGGTTTATTTTTATGGCTAGGCTCAGGTAGACTCTTCCATTTACCGGCAAGATAAGAGAGTTTTTTATTTGGCGAATAGCGATGAAATGAATAGTACATTCACATTTAATATATATTCGTCGATATTCACTGTGCAAATATATCAATGTTATTGAGTAAAGACAAGGCTATTTACTGCGCACCTCGTGGTCCAATATTGCAGTTTTGAAATTGCGTATTCTTGAGAGGCTGTACATAATTAAGCATATTAACATGCAGTGGTTAGTTATAAAGCATTCTTTATTTTTTCAATATTAAATAATTGATATTAGTAAATAATTGCTCTTCTATTTGTGTTTTTGTCAAATAATTTATTGTACTGATAAAATTAATGACAAACATAGACTTCTTTTATAATATAAAACTGATTTCGTTGTTTAAAGAAGTATTATAAAAAATTAAACGAAAATATTACCTCATATTCATCAGATAATTTGCTTTATTGCTATGACACACAAATGAATGTGATAAAATGTGCGCCCCATTTATTATTTTTGTACAGTAAGTTTACTAACGAAAAGTTACTAAAGAAAAGAAGGTAACAAGTACATAACAGGTACATAAAAAATAGGTAACAAATAGTTTTTTTGCAACAAATCTGGGATGGCGACGTTGCATATGAATGAAATGAGGAGAAACTATTATGCATAATGTCGAGGAATGTACTTTTTGTTAACGAAACTGTCTGTGATGTTAAGTTAAAATATTATTTCTTAATAATATTACGCAATTAGTTTTGTCATAGCCTTAGTTATTGTTCAGGCCTGCAATAGTTGTTATATTTTATGTATTTAAATCCTCTTTATTTTTATTTGAACTGTTTCTGTGTTTTTTATTTATTACAAGAATATGTGATTAGTTTAGTTTTGTGCATTTTAAAATAAAGATGTCAATTTTGTATAATTTTTGAAAAAAAAAAAATCGGTGAAACGGGAATTACGTAAAGACAATTCTCAGTACACGAATAACATATAATTCCATGTACCATCAGGTACTCACTAGTAGATACAATACATACTTTCTGTTTCATTGTGGGAAGAGGGCCAACCCGACATTTCCTGGTTAACTCGCACTACAACATGGAGTATTCTGTGAATTTAATCTCCCGTTTATTTAGCAGTCTGCTCATGTCGCTATAATTTTTCAAATTTTGTAACTTTTCGTTAGTAAATTTATTGTGTAGATATTAGTGACATACTGAAATTTTCATTCGTATAACAATAATATAGTGACCCTTCCAGATCGTCTCACGAAATCGGTCGAGCTTACCCAGGACGAGGACTGTACTTGGAATTGGAAAGGGGTGCAGCAGGTGACTTTTCTCCACCTTCTGATAACGTTATATTTGACAACCAGTGTTACGCGACAACGCCAAGTTCAAGCAATGGGAATTCGGATCACGAACAAGGAGCTCATCATTATCGACACAGGCATATGCATCCGCACCCCCAGGTAAATTATGTAAGTTTAAAATTTCAATCTATAGTACTGTAATTATTTTCTTATAACTATTCTGTGATAACTGTTCTTTTAAATATCTCAATTACACCCGTCCATAATACGCCTGATTATAAATATGAATATGTATTATGCATGAATGCGAGTTTTAGAAATAGAATTTACACAATCAATAAAACTTCATACAATCAATTCTTCGATATTATTACGTGAACTGTTTTTAATGTATCCCCAAAAGAAGATATCAAATACTGGCAGTCTTAGTTATCTTGGTAGCTATCTTAATATTTTTCCATCTAATTGCTTTCAAAATTAATATTTAACAATACTGAATCAACCTCGGTACTTAGATATGTTCCATTGCCTGTAATAGGAACATATTCCTTCTCTTAGTTGATGGAAAACTATTCACAATGCCATCAATAACGATAACGCTTCATGAATGTTAGATGGATCAAATTTTCTAGTATAATTATCTTGGTAAATTTATGCTAATACATAGATACTAACACCAAACAAATCAATGGTATAGTTAGGGTTGACAACAGACTCATCGTGACATTAAAACACCTACCACAATTGCTAATACAAGTTTCCGATTATAAAATCAGATGTAGAATATCAGTAGGTTGTAAATGGCATTAATTCTCTATTGTGTCAGTTGTAAGTTTAGGTTTCTTCACCATATTCAAAACTCGGCGTGCTGAGATGCTATAGATGCTTAAAATTCAATATCTTCACTTAAAATTGTATAACATGTAGTCATCACATTGATTACATTTACGTAATACTCTTCAGTACGCAAATTATTGTATTACTTTAGTTATTATTGCAAATATTTCTTGGATAGTTGACAGATTCAGAATTAACGAGGCTCTCTTTAATTTCTTAAAAATAATTTTATTTTTTTGTTGTATCGCGATTGATGTACCATGTAATATTAAAACTATGCGGCTTGACAAAGCGTATTTTATTTTTCGTATTTTTTATATATCTATCCCTTTTCAGTTAAATAAATATTAATATAAAAACTGTAACCCTAATACTTGAATGACATAATATAGACAGTTTATAAGTTTTAATACTATTATCATGGATAGGACTATTCGGTAAAATATGAGGAGTATTGCAACTGTCCACTAAATATTATTTTTTGTATAGGATGTGATATCTACTTAAAAAGTAGAAGGAGTGATCCAAATATGGAATCCTACTTTATGTTTGTAATATTCATTGTATATCATTGTTGATTTACCAGCTTGATATGCATGCTGGCCCCCTCGAAGCTGTCTCTCTATTAGGACAGTATCCCGAAGGTACATGTCAACTAATCGTTCGGCCGTATTCAGTAAAAATGAAGTAAAGCTAATCATCCGAAAGTCCTTAGGGGACTTTGCACGGTTTATCTCTTCTGCGTTCTACAGAAGTACCGGATAAATGCCTTCCGGTCCCGGCGATTTATGTGGATCAAAGGACCTCAAGGCTCACCTCATCTTAGCCAGCGTAACTATCTCCTTCACAAGTTCCCTGTCATTCTCTTCTCGGTTTACCACCTAAGTCCTATGTGCCTCTATTAGCAGCGGGTCGAAAGTGTCTCCGATCTCCGGTCTATAGAAACCCGTAAAAGGAATCCGATTCCGAGAATTTACGCTTACGCAGTATCGCTTCCGGGCTGCGGGCTAGGATCTTGTTCAGCCGTACTGCCACAGCTCCCTTATTTATCTTATTACAGAAAGAAACCCAATTACTTCTTTGGGCTTCGCTAACCTCAGCCCTATACTGATCCCTGGCAGTCATATAGTCTTCCTAGGTTGTACGGCTGTTACGTTTTCTGGCTCCCTTGAGAAGGTTTGTTACCTTACAGTAATTAAGGTTTTTCAGCTAATTGTGCCACCACCTTACCTGGTCTTTCGACCTAACTCATTTAGTTGTACAGTTCCCTTGATAGGCTTCTATCAATCATCTACTCAGTCGAGAGGCTGCCACCTGCAGTACTTCCCTCTCACTATTTATGGAGGGGATCTCCCAAACTGTTACTAGAAGATCCGACTTAAACGGTTCCCAGTTTGTCAATCTGGGGTTACGGACCTATTTTGTCTCCTCATGCTCCCCGCTCCCAGATCAAACTTAATGACAGAGTGATCCGAGAGCGTGGGTTTATCGGACACTCTCCAATTCCGCACGTATCCCGCCAAATGTCTGGAGCCCAAGGCAACGTCAATTACCTCCACCTTTACAGAATTATGAAAAGTAGATGTGTTTCCCACATAAAAATATCTAGCTCTGTATTTACCAGATATTCCATGAGCTCCATACCTCTGCCATTGGTGTTCGTGCTACCCCAGACCATATGGTGTGAGTTCGCATCACATATATCAGCAAAGGCAGCTCGAGCTTTTAATAGAAGTCCACAAGTTCCTTCACCTCTGGTGTCGGATTGTCCCTGCTGTCATATAGCAGATAGGCTGATGCTATGACCACCTTACCTATATTCTCAATCATCGTAGTTATCGCCATTAGGTCTCCTGTGGGCCATTTCCACAGGGGTTTGCGCTGATGTTCCTCACTACAATGCCGGCTCTGGATTTATTGGTACTACTACTCTTGTAACAGAGGAAATTTCCCAGCCCCTTTATAGATACCAGTATCACCCAGGGTTCTTGGATGAGTGCTATCCCTATATTTGGTTAGTCGGACCCCTCTGCAGAATAGAAGAGGCATCTTTGCTTCGATGCAAGTTCATCCGCATAATTTGAATCATTCTTTTCTTAGCAGTTGCACCACTTTCGTCCCCTCAGATTTGCTCAGATTCCCCTCGCCCTCTGCTTCAATAGAGATCAAGGTCAAGGTCCCGCGTGTGGCCTGGGTATCGGCTGTGGAGTAACTGCTTGGCTAGGAGGATGGAGGCGTCCACGGTACAAGCCCGCTTTCGACCTCCTTATCTTCCAAGATTTATTCAGGGGTTGATGGTTCCATTTCTGGTCCCACGAGTAGCTAAGGAAATAAAGGTCCACCCCCGCAGAGCTACGCATGCGCTGGTAAGGTGACTTAAATACTCAGGAGTTGCACCATGTACTCCTGAGGCACCGATAGCGACTCTCGGTATCCCCTGAGAGCCAATCAGTTCGTTAGGCTCGGTAGCTCACACCATCGGTTTAGGAGGGTGCATCATACCCATTCAGTTTCACCAGGCTGAATCTTAGTTGTGAACCGGTTTCTTAGTTGTGAACCGGGTTTGTCACCCTCCGCTGAGTAAACTCAGAAAGGGTAAACTCAAGAAGGGCTCATACCCGGGATGCTGCCAAGCTCCAGCCCTTCATTCGCATGGACAGGCCCTTTATCGGGGCCGCCTCATTCATACTCCCATTCGCTTGGACAAACCCTACTTAAAGGGGTGCCATCATTCATACATACTTACAGCTCCTAAGGGGGTAAATAAAATGTTACTAAAAATAAAAACAATAATGATTGAACGATATTGTCTCTATTTGTATTTACATTTAAGCTATATTGTTTCCTTACTCTGTATATTTTCAAAATAGAGTCAATATTTGAAGACATGTCGATTGAGCGATCAAATGCCGATTGCTTTGAACCCATGAAACTTTAATTTCAACAGTTTGTCACTTAAGAAAAGCTATTAGCTAGGCTAGATCAAACATGTTGATATTGTCACATTTATTGTTGAATTTCTCCAATACAGACTGCCATAAAATACCTCATAAAAGTTTTATTAAGTGGTAATAGCTTATGAATGGCATGTGAAAGCAACGAACTACTAGCCACGAAATTATCTCTTGCCAGGTTTATTAGTTCTAAATTAAGGAGACAAGAAGAACTGAAAAAGAGATCTCTTGGCTTTACAATGAGAGAACCATTATAAATGGCAGAACCATTCCGTAAAGATGTTTTTGTACTCATAGAGTAGCATGAACTACGTAAATTAAATCGAGCGAATTTTGTCGTTCTTATTTTTACGCGGAACTATTAACATTGGAGTTACATATTGGTTTCATGTGCATCGCAATTATTAAAGTGACCAGTGACCCACGTTTAGCTGTAGTCACTGCAGATACTTGCCTCTTAACCTTACGTCCATCAGTTCATCCAGATCCGTTAAAACCAAATCGAGTTAAAATTTTCTTTGATTGTTACTTATGTTTAATTATAGCATTATAAGATTATCAATAATCCTATCATACGTCTTATGTCTGTTATAAATTCCGCAATTTGTGAACCTGGACTCGTCAGTCTATATTATTTTACTATTTATTTACTATTTATTTTTATTATAACAACAATGATTGGCTTATACGAATGAAAGTGATTCTGGTATCACATTCCTTTTACAGTTCTTCTCGGTGTCTCTAGGAAATTTAATATTTCTCGTATGGAGAACGTAGGAGTTTCATTTACTTTTGTTATTACATTATTGCCTCGCTCTTTGTTATTAATGCTATAATTTTCATTTCTTTTTTTTTCAAATCTTCCACAGTATTTACAGATTTATTGTCAGGTATCTAAAATAAGGAATATTAGGTTGGTTACGTTCAGCTTCATACTTTTTTGAGGCTTCAGCCACATTCCTATTTAATTTAAAGTACAGCTTTGATATATTTAGTCCCCCCCCTCCATTTTTATTTGTAAATTTCCTCGGCATGATTATGATAAAGTCGAATGCGGTAATAACAGGTAATAATCAATAATTTTTTTAACAAGGAAAAGAAAAAATTACGAAAACTAGGGATGTGTAAATTAATTTAAACAGCACAAAATAACAAATTTGTCCGATTATCCTTTGTTTGATGTGAGTTGAATGACCTTTGTTGGGTATCAAAACCAACATAGAAAAAATAAAGTCAAATTTAAGGCCATAAATCCTAAATGGCGTTTTGTACGTTCTACTGCGGTAGAACATAACGACGTCTACAGGATGTGAGCCTCATCTATCAAAAGTATATTCGCTTACACTGCACTGATGAGACTCAATATAAGGTAGAAACTGGTCTGCAGTTAGCGATATCTTGGGATAGGTGATACTTTGCATCTTCCTTGTGGTTTTTGAACAATCTGAATCACTGTATTTTAGTGCTAACTTTGTTAGACAAGATATGGCAAATTTCGCGATATAATTCAGCACTCGTCGTCGGCATGTAGCCAGGATAATATCTGTTTTGGCCTAATTTGTTTAGTCCTTATTATATAAGGCATTTACAGATAGAGTGGAGTATAGTAAACTCCCTACTTCAGTCGTAAGAACAATATTCTTTAAAATACCTTCCAATTGTCTCTCTATCTCTTATAATATCCAAGATAGCAACGCATACAGCACCAAGTGGACCACACTGTATTTCGTAAAAGGTTATTTAAATTCATTGAAATATTACTGAAATTAAGTAAAAACTGAAAGTGTTTACAGCTAGTAGTATCATATTTAGCTGTTTTAGTATTTAACATATAAATCATTACTGACAATTAAAATAAAAAATATATATTAACATATATTGACTAATTCCAAGAGGGCATGAAACTAACTATAAGTCGAAACTAATCTCTCAAACTTCTCAAAGTCGAGAATTGAAACTAAAATCCAGGTGTCCATATTTCAGTGAATAACTATTATGTATATTATTATTATGTATAAGTATTATATGGTGGATAAGTCTATTGGATATAGATGAAGATAGGTATGTCGTAAGGTTTATTTTAAGATCAAATGTCATTAAATAATTCAGTAATTATTTAACATAATTATTAACTAAAGAATGGAATTAAATTGTGGTTACTATTACTTAAAAATTAACATTAAAACTATTGGAAAATGTACACTTCCTTTAGACACTTACTTTCGTATTTAAAAGTACACTTAATTTAATACGATTTTACAAAACAATACAGCCAAAAACTTAAATATTACCATCAGGTGTATTTTACTTTACTTATTAAAAGCGTCATATCTGCGAACGGTACACCTCCATAATATTAAAAATAAACAGTTTTAAAGCTTTAAAACGGACTTTTCCGTACGTAGAACATCTCTATCTCGAAATTGAGTGGCCAAGAAAAAATTAACCAACACATAAATGCAAAATATGTATTTTATGCGACAGTTTTACTTTTTTCAAATAGTCCACCATCATTCTTTCTCATCACCCTATTCTATGGGGTGTATCCTATCCACATCAAAATTAATAGATGTCTTCTGGTAGACGTCCCTAATCAGAATCAGTCGAAACTCGATCGATCCAACGATGATTTAATTGAGTGATCGTGCTAACAAAAGAAAATTCTCAAATAGTCCATTATTGTGTTTTCTCATGACCCATGAACATAGTAGAGTGTGTTCTATCCACCTCAAATCAATAGGTGTCGTCTGGGAGAAGTCCCCGATCAGAATCAGTTAAAACCTGATCGATCCGACACGATTTAGTTGAGTTATCGTGCTAATAAGAAATTTTATTAATGCCAATGACAACGACAATGACACACACAGACACGTACACAAAATTGTTTAAAAGCCATTTTTTTGTGTTTAGGCCGAAAAACGAAAAATAAACGCTAATAACGCTAAGAAATTTTTTTTTACACGATTACATTACTTTTTCATGTATAGTTGGGCATGAAAAAGTAAAAATATATTATCATTATTACACTATCCTAACAAACAATTTTGAAAGATTTGGCGGAGATATAACCGTTATGGATGAGTATTTGCTTATACCCGAGTTAATTTAAATGTTTGGGTATTTTTTCTAACATTTACTGATTATATATAAGAGTGGATATGAGAGATGGATATTTTCTCACAGTAATTAGAGGTTATTAAAGGTGCGTTAGTAGTAAACACTTAGCGTCTAGGATATTACGGAATGTACTCACAATAAGCCCCTTCAAGTAACAGCGGCGCATCCGCCATTTCCTTCATTGTTGTTTCAATATGTCGTATATCTTAAGTACTCCGTACTTATATTGTTACAAAACACAATATTGTAATTTAACGTTTTATTTTAGAATTCAAACGCAACTCCCACACCAGGCTCACCGACGAGTAGGTTGCTACTGGAATATGAAATGCACCTTCGGAATACATTGGCCAAAGGAATGGATGCCGAAAGTTACAGTTTACACACGTTTGAGGCTTTGTTAACCCAGAGTATGGAAAATTTAGGTAATATTATTTTTACAAAAAGTGGCAATTCTTACTAGAATAACGAGAGTTCTGAATAGAGCATAAAAATTATGTTCACGTTTTATGTAATCTGGAATTGTAAAACAAGACATGGTCCAAATTTCACGTTTACAGAATGATTGTAAGAGTAAACGAATATAAATGTTTCACATTAAATTTTGTAGATCCAAATAGTACTACCATAACTAATATATTAATTATTTATGAGTACAATAAAAACTCTTCTTAGCCCTAAAATTAGTTATTATTAGCTTATTATTGGTTAATTTATTTAGCTATAGAATTACTATTCCTATTATGAGAGCTACAAGAATAGAACGAATAGACCCCACCCTACATCAAAAGTTGATATGCCACAAAGATCAACTTAGACAAATATTTAAATCAAAGGAAGGTAGACTGCTTGAGTAAAATGAGACGACAAAGTTCAAATCTCAGAATAATCAGTCTCAAAATAGCCACAAGCGATTCTACAGTGAATTAGACGTTAAATTAAATGACGCTCTCGAGAGGAAACTCAATGGAGGAAACTAACAATAAAGAAATATTCCACAACTACTGGAGGAATATATAATCGGAACGCACCAACTATAATCAAAGACCATTGTGGCTACAAAGACGGGATAAAGATATAGCAGACCAACGAGAAATGCCTGAAGGATCCTAATGGAGCAGGGAATCAATGAATATCTGTCAAATTGGAAGTTAGCGAGTTCAGATAATATCAACAATTATTGGCTTAAAACATTTCCCTGCCTTCCATCACAACTGGATAAGGCCCTCGCCAGCAAACTAGAAATTTAGAAAATGTACTATCATATTTTATCTGCGGAAATACAACGCCTTTGCACAAATGGGATAGAAAATATCCAAAAACATTACAGATCTATAACTTGTCTTTCTCTAGTGCAGAGGTATACCAGCATTGTGAGTCTAACAATATCATCACAGTGAAACAGAAAGGATATATGAGGAAGGCAGTAAAACATAAAGAATAATTCACCGTCGGCTCAACACTAACATACCAAGCTTAGATTAAAAAGGGAAGTCTAAATATGGGCTATATAAATTACATCAAAGAATTTGACCCTGTACCGTACGAATGGTTGAAAAAGGTTCTGAAAGTATATAAGATCCATTCACTAATACAGAACAACCGAGCATAAGACACAGCTGCATGTTTATTAGCAAATATTGGTGAGATCATAATTGCAATAGGCATTTTCTAAAGTGATACTTTAAGCTCGCAATGGTTCGTGTTAGCATTAAATCCATTGTCACGTGTTATAAAAGAAAGCAGCGCCGTCTTGATCTTAAGAACAATATTAGAGTTAGCCACCTGATGTTTATTGATCATATAAAACTCATTGGCTCAATGAAAGGCTTCAACAAATATATTGGCATAACATCCAAACATGAACATTCAAAAAGGGTAGGTTTAAGTAGATGTGGAGCCAATAGAAGATATTGTGACCCTTGGACAATACGAGACCTATGGACAAGACCTGAAAATTACCTAGAGAAACTCCATTATGACCTTACTGTTATGGATTTGGTAAATTAAATTAAAATATATACCATAACAGAGGATTCGTAGAACATTGTAGTCAAATGAATTTTACATAACGAGGCCTAACTATCTTTTACCAATAGCTTTCACTAGATCTATTAGAAATAGACTATATATAATGTAAGTCAATAAGTATTAAGTAATTATAATTGTAATATTTGAAAGTGATCAAATATCGATAGTGTTCTGTTTAAGTGAACATATCGTGAAGGGAATTTGACAGAATTGATACCATAACAACTATGAACTCTGTAACATTTACCTCACACTTTAGTTTAATTTTGAAAAATGAAAATAAAATATTCAGGACTTGAGTGTCAACTTTAAACTATATTAGATACAATGATGAACAATATTTTAATATCGTGGTTCCTATTTCAGTAGTGGTAAAATTTATTTTGATTTCACTTTCACCAGGAAATGTAGTACCAGGATTTGACTCGGAAGATCTAGAATAATATTCTTTATTTAATTTTAAAGATACGGAGGTTTAATTTAGAAGATAGCATCTTGCTCACAGAAAAAATGATATCTCGAAACCCAACCATTTTCCGTCAAAACTGGGTTTACCATTAAATATTTCATTATTTTCTTCGTAAGAATATATACATATATATATATATATATATATATATATATATATATATATATATATATATATATATATATATATATGTACATCCATTTCTTTGAGAATTATTTTATATAACACCTGGAAAAATACTGTTAGTTTTAGCTGTGAATATCTCGTCCCTCCCCTCCGTCACACTTTACATATATATCGAATTCAGGTATATCCACGATATTTTATATAAAGGCGAACAAGGAATCGAGAGGTAAAAATTATAAAAATGTATTTTAGTTAATTTGATACTTTATACTTTAGTCAAAATCAATTATTGTATCTAAAAGAGTATGAAGAATTGATTGGTAACAACTAGAAAAATGTATTTTACTTAATTCCAAATATACGGAGATTAAAATCAAGAATTACGAGAACTTACAAAATCTTGTCCACAAAGAAATTAATATTTCGAAAACCAACTATATCCCATCTAAATCGGTTTTGCCATAAAATTTCTCATTATTATTTAGATAAGCTAATTTATATCGATATACCCATTCGTTTAAGAATTATTTTAAACAACACCTGGAAAAAGAAACTGCCAGTTGTAGCTACATCTCGTAAACCCTATGAAAGCAAGGCAGTGGTAAAAACTGAAAAAAGTATTATAGTTAATTTCAAAGATACGTTGGTCTCAATCAAAATAAATAAGAATCTACATCATGCCGCAAAAAAAAATTCTAAAACCAATAATTTTCCGTCATAACTGGATCCATTATCAAATTCTTTGTTAATTTATACTTAAGATAAATAGTGAAAGACACCAATTTCTCTGATAATTATTTTATAGAACACCTGGAAAATGAAACTGCTGCTGCTGATGTAGCTATACATATCTCGTCTCTCCCCGCTGTTATACCTTAAATATTTATCAGATTCGAATATCTTCCTGATATTTTATGTCAAATAATATAGCAGACCGAGAGATAATAATTAGAAAAATGTATTTTAGTTAATTTCAAAGATACGTTGGTCAAAATCAAGACAAATTAGAATTTATAACATCTTGCAAGCAAAAAAAATTAATATCTCAAAATCCAATCATTTTCCATCAGAACCTTTACCATCAAATTCCTTGTTAATTTATATGTGACCCTTAATTCATAAACACCCATTTCATTGGGACTTATGTTTAAGAACACCTCGAAAGGAAAACTGCTAATTGCAACTGTACACATCGCGTCTCTCCCGGTCATAATATCTTACAGATATATAGGATCCGTATATGTCCATAATATTTTATATAAAAAAGTACAAATAATTGATTGTTAATATATAGAAAAATGTACTTTATTTAATTCTAAATATACGGACATTAAAATCAAGAAATAATGAGAACTTACAAAATACAAAATATTGCCTACGAAAAATTAATATCTCGAAAACTAACTCCATATTCCATCTAAACTGATTTTACCAGAAAATTTATCATTATTTTTCAAATAAGATACTTAATATTTATATACCCATTTGTTTGAGAATTATTTTAAAGAACGCTTGGAAAAAGAAACTGCTAGTTGCAGCTATACATATCCATAATATTTTATGTAAAAGGGTGCAAGGAAGAGAGTGGTAAAAACTGAAAACGTGTTTTAGTTAATTTCAAGGATACGTTGGCTAAAATGGAGACAAATGAAAATCAACAATATTTTGCTCGTAAAAAATTAATATTTGAAAAACCAACCATTTTAAGTAAAAACTGAATTTATTATCAAATTAATTCACATATAAGACATATTTAAAGACATCCGCTTCATTGATAATGAGTTTAAAGAACATCTACTAAAACTTATTTTGCTTTAACTTTCAGAGTTCGCAGAAAGCTTACCAGGATCCACACAAAGAAGTCCATATCCTACCAGAAAACGTAAGCACTCTTTATGTATTTTCATTCCTCATATCTCCATTTCGATATATAATCTTTCGAAATACTTCCTTCCTTTGTTTTAATTTTAATATTATAAATAACAAAATATTGTGGGTAATAAAATACTTCGACAATAATAATCGATATCGTTACAGATTTTAAGTATTTTAGTCAGGCTCGGTTACAGCTATTTTCATGTTCTCTATATGAGATTTTGTTACAGACACCATATTTCAAAATATCCAAACTAAAATAGTTTGAAACATTTACTTTTTTACTGTTAAAGCCACAAGCTCTGTAATCAAATATAAATCATTAAATAAATAAAGAAAACAAATTTTAATGACTTATGGGAAAAAAACAAGTGGCAATTTTTACATAAACCCTACAAGATTAATCGTTTATCAACGCGCGTTTTACCAACCAAGTTAACTTGCTTTAAGTCAAGATCCTTAGAATATGATTAAAAACTTAAGAAAGTTTTAATAAATTTCCGATAACTTCAACTTGGGTGGAGAAACGCCCGTCGAGGAAGATGCAATCTGTCGGCGCGGCGTTGAAAAACTGGTCTCTTGTTTGTGTTGCTGCATCAAAGGTTCGAGCCCCTGTCCCAGAAAAACTTGTGGATATTATTTTATAAAATATATTAAGACATATACAAACAAGAAATAAGGCAAGGCAATACATTGGAAATAATGTAGATGAAACATATTTTAAATAAATTGCTAAGATATTTATTTAACAGAAACATTTAAGCAATAGTATCAATAATTTTTTTCTGAAGGATACTCAAAATAATATATTTCTATAAGAGTGGCCACAGTATTCTCGACTGTTAAAGTAGTCAATATCTATAGTATCAATACTACATTACTTTCCTTTTAATTTGGTCTAGTTAAACCTTGATAAAAGTAACAAAATTGTGGCATTTTTTATTCATGAAAAAAAAAGTAGTATATTCAGTTTATATTGAATAGCTTCTGTTCTGTTTCCTCAAATAGTAATGGAAATTGATTCATGAAAATTTAATTGATTAGAATTAGTTTAATTTTCAACAGGTTTGTAATATACGAGTAATTTGCATATATTAGAGATATGCAATTTTGGTAATCTTTATGCTGTTGAAGGTTTTAATAAAGTTAGATATGAGCATTTGTAACAATACGACAAAACATTTATACCATTTCAAAAAAAAAATAAGTAGCTATTGAAAATTAAAAGTTTCTAAAAATTTAATCACCTCAGTATAATTCATGATGATATTTTGTATTTTATTCATAATTATTTATTTGAATTTATACACGCCTATTAATAATGTTATGGGACTAGCTTTTCATGAACACCTAAAGATTATTTCTCGATGCGTCATTTGCCCATTCAGTTGCTTTAGTCATCTCCCAATGATGCTAACTTGGTTGACACAATATGTAATCTCTAGGTTAGTAGAAAACTAATGGTTTTTGTTGCTGCATCGAAGGTTACACCCCCTTCCCAGGATTATGAACGATCTGTTGTACACATTTTTCGTATTCGCCTTTACCGTATTTTTTATTTGATTAAAACTGTGGCGCATTATTATAAGAATTAAATATAGTATGCAACAAAAATAACCAAGACACAAGCTCAGTTAAAAACTAAAAAACTCATATAGCATATTTATAGTATTCTTCTACATTGTATTTAATTTTCCTTTGTTCCTCTTTTTGATACGACATATTACGCTTTATATTTTCATAGTTCTAACGTGCATTTCTATTTTAACGAATTGTACGATCGATCATGATTCGAGTTCAATAAAGGTAAATATTTTCATATCCTTAATTGATTTCATATCCTTGATTTCATGTTAAACATATCCATGAAAATACTACAGTGTGTATAACAGTTACCATTTAAAGTCAGTTTGAACTATAAAATAAGATTATGATGTTAAATATACATTTATTTTCTTCTAGGACCATCATCTAGTGCTTCCATGAACAAGTCCTCCACACTACCCCTTTCCCACCGATTAAGTGCTTCATCAAGAGATAGACTGGATAGAGATAGGGATGGTTATTATAGCGACAGAAACGAACTTTTAAGGGAACGAGAGAAAGAAAGAGAACGTGATAGAGGATATCTAAGTGATCACAACTCTAGGTAAGTGATCTTTAACACATATGAATAACAACAGAAAATATTTATTACTGGTATTAATATGGTCGATTATTAAATTAATATTATCTAGTTAGTCTCATAATTAGTTAGTTATGATTTCTAAAAATATGATTAATAAAGATATCAAACATAGAAGATAGTAGGGAGGGTATTCTAGAGATAACGTTATTTAACTCTGCATATAATGAAATTTGCAACTATCTGATTATATATTTTCCCTTGTATCTATTAAATAAATTTGCAACCCTCAATGGGTGGCTACAACTATGGAATTTATTATTAAAAATGGCTACTGAACGCTTCCCTTATAATTTGTAAAATAACACAAAAATATAATTTTCTGAATTTCCTTATTTGACAAGTTTTAGTGTAAGCCAAAGTACATTAATGACCAAGAGATATAATAAAAACATAAATACCATTAAATATTGAAAACAATAATTTGAAAACATTGTTTTCTTAAAATATTAAAATATTCAAAAATTAATTATAAACTATATTTAGATGTTAATAATTTTACCTAAAATATCATTTTGTATTTTAAAACAGCAAAATAAATATTCTTTATCAATATATTGATTCAATCAGAATCAATTTTAATTTTTTATACATTAAAACTACAATTTAGAAAATATAAGGTATCCCTCTCGATTATCAGTTCGTTCGGCAACCATAAGATTGCACTGTTATTATATCACTTGAAATTATATCAAAGAATCGGTTTTTTTTCAATATAGCGTACATTTTTGATAAATTTAAGGATTTGAGAGGTTATTGTACATAAAAAAGACACAAAAAAATGTTAGTTTCAAAATTGTTCTAGAACGTTATCATAAAGAAAAAATAATTTCTCAAAAATCGCCTGTTTCTAATGATTATTATGGAGATTATAAGCAGTTATTTTTTCTAGTATAGCCTTTATATACATCTATAACGTGTCCAAATTTCATTTAAATCGGTCAAGCCGTTTTTGAACAAAAAAATAATTTTTTGATTATTCGTTTTTTTCGATTTATTCAAAAACCAAAATAAATAGAAGTTTGAAGTTTGTAGGATCAACGTATATTATTAGTACCAACATGGTTCCAAAAGATGATTCAGATACCCTTCTGGGGCCAATTCACTATGCTTATCGTCCTATGGCCTTTACTTATTTCCCATTTACTTATTTTACACGGTCGACCATTTAATTCAGCCGCGTCGGACCAAGGAATGGCAAAGGGTATAAATTTATTAACTATTACATTAATTACTGTAAAATAAACGCACTATGACTATAAAAGCATCTTGCTCGTTAGTAAATGGTTGTTAAAATAATAAGTTATGCTATTAATGTTTCATATTGACGTAATTAATACTAACTCGAAACAACTTCAAAATATATCCCCGAGTTATAAGAATAATTGCCTTAAAAATAGAGTAGAGCTTAGAAATCAATGAAAATCCATAGAAAGCAGAAGTAAATATAAATACAGACATGATGAAAAGTGATAATGACTGATCAAATTTCAAAATTTGTCAGTCATTATCATATATGATAAATTTCACTATTTCCCTGATTATGTGGTGTCCAATCATTTTCGATATTCTATAAACAGCATATATGTTTTATCCAAAATAGTAGAATTATTAAAATAATAATAGTTTATAAGAATAATTTACTGTTGGTAATTTTTTTGCATATTAACTTATTTGAAGTTAATCTGAAATTATTATTTTATAAAACACTGAAAATATTACGACAAAATTTTTACTTCACATGTAGAGTTAAGAATTATAATATACAAATAATATATGTTCTTAATGTGTCTCATAAACAGATTTTTGTCAAATAACAAATAAAATCATTTAAGTAAGTAATAACTAACAAATTCAATTATTAAGATCCTTCTGGCGTGTTTGTTTATAGTTTACTTTATAAATATATTTCGTATAACTTGTAGGTATATAAAAAGTAAGGACATACAATGTTTAAATAAATAGTCTATATTGTATTTTCCATACAATTACATTATGTAATTCTTAATATTTACTACTGATACCAATGTATAATTAATGATAATGGGGAAGAGATTAACTAATCCTTTGTTAATAGATTTAAACTTACAAGAGAGTTACTTCAGTGGCTGTTAAACATATATGCTCCTAAATACTACGTAATTAGTATTTGCCGAATGGAAAATATGGGAATAAACTTCCAATTGTGTCCAATTCATGGATTATTATAAGTCAATTGTTTGTAGTCATTATTTATTTAATAACCTCTTGGCATCTATTTGGTGAATTTATCATAAAATTAGTTTGTCAAGGTGTTTATAAATATTTAAAACTAATCTATAACAGCAAACTCTGAAACTACATCATCTATTCAAAATAATTATACTCGTACAAGAAGTTTTACGTGTGTGTATAATATTCCCAGATCAGCTATCAAAAAGTATCTAAATTTTGTAGAAAAAAAGCAAAAAAAATGTTGAGAACATACATAAAATAAACAGTTTTAAAACCTTAAAACGGACTATTTCGCACGTAGTACATTTTCATCTCGAAATTGAGTTGCCGAGAAAAAATAAACAAACACATAAATGCAGAGTATGTGTCTTATGCGACAGTTTTACTTTTTTCAAATAGTCCACCATCGTGCTTTCTCATGGCCCATGGACAGGGTCGAATGTATTATATCCACGTCAAAATCAATAAATGTCGTCTGGTAGACGTCCCTAATCAGAATCAGTCGATCCCCGATCGATTCGACACGGTTTAATCAAGTGATCGTGCTAATAAAACAATTCCTCAAAAGGCCACCATTGTGCTTTATCATGACTGATCAATATGGTAGAGTGTGTTCTATCCACCTCAAAATCAATAGGTGTCATCTTGGAGACGTCCCTAATCAGAATCAGTCAAAACCCAATCGATCTGACAGGATTTAGTTAAGTTATCATGCTAACAACATATTTCAATGCCGACGATAACGACAACGACACATACACAGACAAAATTTTTTAAAAACAATTTTTTTTGCTTTTAGGCCGAAAGAAGAAATATAAACGCTTAAAAATATTTTTTTTCCATTTTTCTTTACACGATTACATTACTTTTCCGCTCTGGTATAGTTGAGTGCGGAAAAGTAACTATCTATTAGATATGCCTTAGTTAGTAGATAATATGGTGTAGGAATGGACTGTTTGACATTGTGTAAGAGACCATCATGTCAAACATTATCAAATGCCTGGTTGATGTCTAAAGAAATAGCAGAGCAAAACATTTTTTTTTCTACCGCTTGCACTTCTTCGATTGTACATATGTACAATGCGGTGGCCTTGTTGAGTTGTTGAGTGCTTTTGGCGAAAACCAAATGGGTGTTCTGGAATTATCTACCTCTAAGATAGACTTAATGCATTGTACAATTAGCTTGTCATGTAATTTAGACAACAGACTTATTGGTCTATAGGAGGTCACGTCAATTCGATTCAGGCTTTGGTATTATAATGATTTCCGATGTCTTCAATGTTCTAGGCCAGTACTGAAGCCTTAAGATAGCGTTAAACATGTAGACCAATATAACTATTCCTTTTATTATCAAGTATAGATATTTACAAGTCAACTCCTGGGGTCAACTCTCCAATCAATTTCTTGTTATTTAGTAGGGATATGTTTTCTTTGACTTTCTTAGGGGAGATTGGATTTATGTCTGTGTTTTGCTTTGGCTCTGTTGTGTTGAAATTTAGATTCTCTTGGAAAGTATCTGCTGAAGTGACTAAGTTGAGAAAATTATTTAGCTCGATATTTTGCAAAGAGCTCCGTCTTTCATCATTGCTTCTGGCCCAGGTTTTTCTCTTTGGTGTTTCGTAATTATTCTTATTGTTCTGTTTAGTGGTTCGCATTAATTATAGTAATATTTTCATCGCTGATTTCAAATCTGAAATTGCATCTGTATTATATTCTCTGGTTTTCATGCAATTCCATGTTGAATACAAATAGCGTCATATTAAGATAAATATATTAACTATATGATGCATCACCTATCCTATAAATTCTAATATTTTGTGCAGGACATTATACCTTTAGGGATGCTTCATTTATTTATTAGCACGATTTTTTACTAACAGCTTTAAATGTAAAATGGTTTCATTAAACAGAATTCTATTAGTATCCCATTTTTACTCAACACGATCACCTGAGGGGTGGTCCGTCTTTAAGTACGTATCTGCTTGTTTATGGACAAGCAGGTTGTACTTAAATGTTTGAATGTGTACGTGTGTGGATAGATAGTATAGACCTGAATACTCAGGTTGTGACTTGTAAATTTAGGAGGGCATATAAATGCATGTTATAAACGAGTCTTTCGTGTTAGTTATATAAAACTTCCTTGGCAACAAGAAACTCCTATCTATGACGTTTTGGTTACCAAAATAGTGGTAGTATTTCAAAATCTTCGTTGCAATATGAGTGTCGAGCTCCAATACCACTATAGTCACCACTATAAGTTTCCACAGCACCTTGGAACTGTAAGTGGTGGACAGAGGGAGCATTTCTGTTAAGACTTCGTGATTATATAAGAACGATATCTAGGGCTTCGGGACAAGCATATGATGGTAGACTACAGCTGGAGCATCAAACGAACAAGAGGTACAAGCACAAATTTTTGCCGTGATAAGACTATCTAAATTTTTATCCATATCAGTTGTGGTGAATCACCGACTATCTATCGCATTTATGTTAAAATGTTAAAGTATATGCACGTTTATTTAAAGTGAAAATCATTTGTACCTCTCCATATTTAAATATTTATTATTTATTTGCCATCAGGTCATTCTACAAAGCGTAAGGTTTCGTAAAAACTTTGAAAAGCAAAAAATCTAGAGCTTACAGAGCAAAATTACCTACTGACTCAGTGCGCACTCAAATTAGATAAGAACAAGTATTGTAATATATGTAACAGCATTATTGTTCCCCAGTGTTTGTCATTTAAGAATGTATTCAAATAATCGACATATAAACATATAAGAATAATATTTATACATATTTTTATATACAGTTCTATAATTCCTATTGCGTTTTGTAATTTTATCACTAATTTATATATGTTTAGACTCCAAGTGTCATGAGTTGATTAATATTTTCGTCAGTATTTTATTTTACATTAGCTGAGATATTAACGCTCTTAAAATAAAATAATATGTCATACACGACTGACCCTTTTTCATATTAAAGAGAAACTTTCTAGTACTAGACAATTTAAGACTTTGTTGGAATTAGTTCAACATCCACTATTTTGTGAATGTACTTAGGAAGTAGGTCAAAGGCTTGTTGATGTAAGCATTAAACTGTTTACTTTGCCTATAAATCAAACCCTTTGGCGTAACTAGGGAATTGTGTAAATACATCCCCATGAGATTAGATTACAGCTGGGCCTCTTCTATTTCATCTTAATATTATAGCTCTAGTTTAATTGAGAATACAAAGAATTAATTTGTCTCTGTAAAACGTATCCACAGGAGACTTCGAAAATATTTTATTCCGTAGTTCTATTTAATTATAAAGATGTATCTGTAGAAAATTCGAAAGCTACAGAAAATACATGTAAATTAAACAATATCTTAATTTAATATAGGTTGTATATAGGAGTTCAGTCATAGTTATGCCCTACAATATTATAAAATATTCAAAATTTCGAACTTAGGTTGATTAAATTATAAATTTTTTTAAACCATAAAGTTTTAAAGCTTTTTGGCATTTTACTATAAGTTAAACTAATTTTAAACCTTTTTATTTCTTTTTTCCTGAAAGTATATCATATCAAAAATAAAAACACTCCTTTTTTTAATAATTTAAGAAAAATGTTTCCCAATACTTGAAATGGAAATTAAAGTACCACATCACAATATTTCTGTTGCAAGCTCACTAGCATATGAGAAATCTATATTTCGGAATAAATTTCATTTGAAAATGAACATTGACTGACTAGACCATGTTAATAATTCATCCTCTTATCAGTATATAATTCGTAAAGGCCTAATTATTCATGAATTCTGTAATGCATGTAAGTAAGATTCATATATTATTCCACATTAATGGAAGCTTTTATATGTAATAGTCATAATCCAATGACTATATTTTCGTGTGATGCAGCTATTGAAGTGTGTATATACAAGGTTAAAATTACCAAAACGTTATTTAATAATATTTTCGTCAATATGCAGATTGATATGCACTTTCCTCCATTCTTAATGGATCTTAGATGTCTGAACACAACGAAAATAAATAATATATATGTATATGTAAAAATTTTAGTTTGAAATTAAGAAATACTCAATGAGCAGAAACATTATACAAGGAGATTTTCAAAGAGATTTTAAACTGCTGCTGACTTTGTACTATGATAATAATAAATTGTAATAAGGTCATGAGAAATTAACAATAATTATTTTTTTATGTGACGGGTTATCTATGTAAACATGCTTGCGGGAAAAAAAAATATTATAATGCCAACCACGTGATTTGTTATGATGTGATCAAATGTATACATAATTATAAGTATTGACCCTGGTTCCAAGAGACAGCTTTAAGTTACTCCCTCTCACTACTAATTTTCACATCGCCTGAAATATCAGGGGTTGCATAATCTTGATCATGGACATTCTGAATTTGAACATCTAATATAGTACAGATATTTTGTCAGTTACATAACTAATTTCCCTGATTTATCTTAATAACAATGACCTTATCATATTTTCCAAAAATCTAAGATTAATATTTAAAATTACTCAAAATTATATTGTTATATTAATATGTTGATAAGAAATACATATATATGGCGTATATAAGGGATATACATATAAATAAAGTTAATAAGCCATTATTAATTTTAAAATAAAAAAAGTGTATGTCTTATTTTATCTCTCACGGCCTAATGTAACATAATATATTATCCTTGTGTAGATTCAGCTAAAAAAATTAGGTTGGAAAAATGGAAAATACATGTCAATATATTAAAGATTTTAGAAAGTATAGCCGCAATGGCTGAAAGTTGAAGTATCAACATTCAGGGACTAAATATACTATTTATACATATACATGAGACACATGAGTGAGTATAGTATATATAAAAACGTAATACAAAAAATGTTTTATACACGATGCTAGTGACTATATAATAGTTGCCATTCAATTTAGTATTTTGAAATTGTAAAATAATTTTTTCATTCTTTTATCTAACCTACTCGTATACTCGCTAATGTGATTAGCGTCATGAGAAATGATTTTTTAATGTATTTATTCATTACATTACGATTACACTATACGAATTATAAGAATCTAGGCAACATGTACACCAGAAAAGGTCTTTACTTTTTATTTAATGGATATTACAACAAGAACCGAATTATAGAACAAAAACAAAGATTGTGTATACCTTGCGCATTCAGTAAAAATATGACCCTGAAAACAAAAAAAATATTTGGTTTTTAAATAAAATTTGCAATGAATACCTCATTATAATATTATACATATACAGTATTCTACTTTAAGTGGTATGCAGTCTCTTATATGTCTGAATTTAGTAGAAAATAATTTCAGTAAATAATTGTATTAAGACTGCAATTAGAAGATAACAAAATATAATATAGAACCATTATGCTCGGCACGCAAGTTTTATCCGCAATATTACTCTAAAATATCGTCGAAGCTCACAAAGACCTTCTTAACAAAATGTATTTAATTTATTAAAACTTCTCAAACTAATTAGTATTCTCACTTTGTTCTTTCCATTAACTAAGAAAGCCACACAAATTCCCTTCAGTTCCACCTCATTTAAAATTTACGACACTAGAGCAATTTAAATTTGGTTACCAAATTCATTTAGAATTTGACATTTTCTATCTCTCTGTATCGACGTGTCTTCGTTTATCTGTTCACCGGGTGCACCTTAAGTCGAATATACTGGTGTGGTGTAATATAAGAATACCTATACAGGCTGTTCCATTTGAGATGAAGCACCTCTAAATTCTTCTGAAAATTGAATTTAGAAAATTGAAGCATAGGCACAAATATGCAAACTGAACAAGAAATTGCTTTGGATTTGAAGTTAACTAAATCCTAGAGACAATTAGACAGTTGTCCTGTGAACCTCGATTATTTAAAACTAGTCCTTTTCACAGTAGAGTTGTCAATCGAAATAGCAGTGCTCATAAAATATAGTTGCATAAATTTTAATGTCTCATTTGTATAAAAAGAAATATATTGCCAAATGTTACAAAACTTAAATGAATAATTGTGTGGCATAGTGTTAAGTTTCGTAAGGAATTAATAATATTTTTATTGAATAACAAAATGCAGAATGCTTTTATACATGATGCACTGGATGTGCATATTTCAACCAGAAGTATCATAGTGTGTGTATGGGTTGAAAGGGCGCGTTTGAATTTCCTCCCACGTTTTTTGACTCAAACATGCCTCAGATTTATTTCCCTGAAAGCATATTAGATGTAAAATATAAATTATTTATTATTTCTATATTATTATTTATATAAGCTATTATTATTTATGTAAGCTATATACTATTGATTTTCTTACATATCTTGCACAGAAGAAGATAAAATAATGCAACTGTATACTTAAATGATATAGCAATAAGATCGCGAGAGAAATTTCTAATATGTTAGATAAACCCGGAATACTTTCTCTACAAAGCTTGTGAAATAATAATTTTATTTAAATAATAATTTATATGAATGCAAAATTGTTTTTGAAAGACTCAGATTTTGCGACGAAGAAATTCGAAAATTCCGGTCAAAATAGCTGAATGCAAAGTTCTTTGTAGTTGATATGATTTAGAAATTCATTATCGATTTCGTTTATGGCTTTTATTTGAAAAATAATGATTAAAAATGAAAAAGAAAATTTCTAATGTGGTTTTAATTTCCATTATACTTTGAATATTAACAAATATTTATAAACAACTCAAGTAAATGTTATGGCCACCAGAACTATTGGATCCTGATATTAATATGTATAATAATAAAATATTATAAGAGATGTTTATAATGTGACAAATGAGTCCAATTATGTTGGAAGGGTTACTGTTGGAGGTTGAAGGGATTCCATGAATGTACTGTCAATATATTTACAGAATGACTCAAGATGTCGTTGGACCCAGATAACGAGACATATTACATAGTGCTATAAGACTAAGACATTTGTAACGACTAAATATCTAAGCGTCAGTGTATATCAATACCCTGACAATGGTATTCAATTATATTAGACAGGCTCCTGTGATAGAATGAAGAGGCTCGATAAATATACGCAACAAAGAGGATGATATATTAAAGACATATTACTTAGGTGCCAACTATTACTATATTTTGTTTACTTATTAATATAATATATAAATGTTGTAAACTTTACAACAAAAAATATAATTTTTGATTGTAAAATATATAAATATCAAAGGTGCCTAAAGGTTCCAAACTTTCAGTCATCACAAATATGTTTTTTTTATTTACAAATATCATACAGTGTGTGTTTAAAGTAATATTAATACTCAAAATGTAAGGTACTAGAGTGATACGAATCCTCATATTTTTCATGGGAGATATACACAATTTATAGAAAAAGTGAACGTATGCACAGGGATCTTGGGTAATGATTTAAATCGTAATTTAACGGGAGATGTGTATTTGGACATCTTGCAGAATGCTATTTAACTGCCGATTTTAGACGTTCTAGAGGAAAATTCGAATGAATTTTGAGATCTAAAAATAACTTTGCAATAGGAAAGTGGTGCTTCTCAACACTATTATGACGTAGTAAAAGTTTACTTCAAAGAACAGTATCCCAATAGGTAGACTGGACATCGGGGTACAATATAGTGTCCTGTTCGGTCTCCAGATCTACAGCCCTTAGATTTATTTATGTTCGGATATTTAAAATCTGAGGCATACGAAACCCGTTAACAGCGATGTTTCGTAGAATTACTAAAGAATTCAGTATAATTTCTGCAGAATGACGTCAAAGGGTGAGAAACTGGTTTCAGAACAGGATGTTGTACAATCAGCAAGCGAAAGATGTAAATTTTGAGCATTTATTTTAAAGTTTATTCAAGATATCTGGTGCCACTTTTGACTTTTACCATTATTAACTAAATGTATTGTTTTCCATTAACGTACAATTTATTTTTACTGCAAATGTCAAACAAAATTCATATAGACAAAAACGTCACTCAAACGTGACGTTTTGTATGATTTCTGTTTTTGACAAAAATTTAACACTTGTCTTTTACAGGGATGCACTGCTTATAAACTTTGATGATATTCCAATACTAAATTCAATACATTTTTTCTAGAATTAAAAGACTAATATAAAAATAATCACAATGTTTGAATAAATATTTGAAACAGCTTTGAATTATGGCTCCCCTCGCATACTGTTGCTGTTAAAAAATAACTTTCAGCATGACTGCAATGACATCTTTGATGAGTATATCATTATTTATTAACTAAAATATTTTTTGTACGTTTTAGTGTATGTATGACAGTTTTTTATTCTTTTAGGTGTCTCACTCTAGGTCAAGGTGGCTCTTAATGTCAGTCTTTATCTCTATCTCTTGCTCTAGTCTAGTGAATTGAGAGACCTAGACTAACGCGCACCATATAATAACACGAATACACAAATCCCTAATACTGTTTATTTTAAAATGTTCATGAAAGTATCAAAATACATCCATGGAAAACTATTATAATATTATTAAATAAAACTTGGGTTTTACGACGAAACGACAGGTTTTAAAACGAAATATTTAGGCCTGAACAAATATTTACTTTACATAACTTAAGTCATTAAATTATGTTAAGGGTAGTGTATAATTAATTTCATCGCTATTTGCCAAATAAAGAATACCAAACATACCGTGGCTTGTTTTTATGGCTAGGCTTAGGTAGACTGTTCCGTTTATCGACAAGATAAGAGAGTTTTTTATTTGGCAAATAACGATGAAATGAATAGTACATGGCATATTCGGTGTCAATTAAACTATTATTTTAAATTCTGAATTTATAATATTATTTACAATTATTCGTTAAATATACATATATTCACTGGCTAGTTAAGGTACACTTAGTACCTTATTCTTTTTTTTTGCATGTTTTGTGCTCAAAATTACTTATCGTGACTGCGTGTTCTGTGAAAATGCTTTACATTCGGAGAAGAAGAAGAGTATTAGGTTACATTTACAGGTTTCATTATCAGTTTAGATATTTTCTTTCATTTTACTGGTTATGCTTAATTTCAAATGATTTTCGTGATTTTAATAAAGGCACGCCACAATATAAAGCAAAATTATATTTCAAGATTTCAGGTGTCTGTAGTGACCAGAATTAAAAAAATATATACAGATATCGTAATTTTGTCTACCAGTTATTATACAGCAATTCAATTTAATATATAACTACTAGAATATTTGGAATAAATTCATTGTACATAATGGCAACTGCAATTCAATTTGTGATACAAGATAAAATTGTTCTTTAGTTTTTTCTTGAGTGCTTATTCCATCGACCTTCAAAATACTAAGTAAACAACTGATTCGAAAAATCATTGAAATAAGTCAAAAGATCGAAGTCTTCAAGTACAGCTTGTCAAGAATAGGAAAAGTGTAAGATTCTCTATGTTGCGTAGAAGAAAGAGTGAGGCAGCATTTGGAAGGAAAATGATGTACTTTACGTACGATCAGATGGAACATTTAATCCACCTCTTCCACTAACTGTACACTCGATATTTACTCTGAATGCGAACGGTCTCAATGCGACTGAGTAGTATTGATACATTTACTGCGCACATCGTGAGCGGTCCGATATCGCAGTTTTGAGAGTTGTTCCTGTTCTTGACAAGCTGAACCGGGTTAGTCACCTAAAGTTGACCCCCCCTTTATTTCTCTTAATTTCAATCGAATCGGAAAATTCAAACAAGGATTTTACATTATTTTTTATAAAGTTTTTCAATATTTAAACAAATTTTCAAAAACTCTGCAAATTGAAAGGTGGCGAACAATTTTTAATTTTTTTTAATGGAACACCCTGTATTTTTTATTTAAAAAAGTTACCCACAGTTTTCTGATTACAAAAATATATAATTGTTGTATCTTGGTAAGTATAGTTCTTGAGATATTCATACAAATATATAGTCACATCACAGGAATAAGTTTGGCATAAGACCATAAATCAGGAGAGCTATGTTTTTGAGATATAACGACACATCTTGCTTTTTAAGAAAGTTCTTTGATGTGATAACACATAATAATTATAATAAACAAATAAACCTTTATTAAAATAACAACAAAGTTTAATGAACACAAAACATAAATAACGAAATAATGATAAAAAAAACAATGCGCAACAATAAATAACATAAAACCAATGAACTTTATTAAAATTATACATATCTATATGTTCTCCACGTATCCTCCGTTTCTATCAAGGCACAGTTGGCATCTTTTAATAAATTCATTTCTAACGTTTTCAAATAAATGAACATTTTGCCGCAAATTTTCTATTTCTTGACTGATACAGTCCTTCAACTAATCCGAGTTATTATATACCGAATTTTCGTATATGTTTTGTTTTAGTGTTCTCCACAAAAAGAAGTCCAAAGGACTCAAGTCTGGGCTATTAGCAGGCCAATGTATAGGACCGTATCTTCCTATCCAAAATAGATATTTGTCATTTAAATATTCCATTACGTTCCGTACAGAGTGTGGAGGAGCACCATCCTGTTGCCAAATAACAGAATTCCTGGTTGAAAGGGGAATATTATCTAAATAGTTCTCTACTTCACCCCGAAGAATATTCAAATACTGAACTGCATTCAAAGACCCATTAATGAATACGGGACCCACAATTGTATTTTGATGAATACCTCACCACACATTTACTGTATTATATCCTTGGGTTTTTATCTTTTTTATAATATGTGGATTTGCGGGCATCCAATAATGTGCATTTTTCCTATTAAAAAGTCCAGCCGTTCAAAAACTACTTTCATCGGTCCAAAATAAGTTTTTTAAAAAAGTTATTGTCGTTTTCTGCTCTCTCAATCATCTCTCTACAAAAAGCTCTTCTGTGAGTAAAGTTATTTTCAGTTAAAAGCTGAACTGGCAAAATACTATAAGGCTTATATTTGTGACGTTTTAATATACGTCTTATACTTGCTTGAGAAATATTAAATTCTTCTGCAGCAGCGTTAGTAGATTTATTGGGGTGTTCGGTAAAAAAAAAGTAATGCCCTGTTTTGGGCTTCTTTCTTTCTCGTTTCTTATCTTTTAAGGATTCGCTGTCCCCAAACTTGAGATAAATATTAGAGAAAGTGTTCTTGGAGCGAACGCGTCTTTTTAGGACATTTTTTTGCATATTCTCTTTTAGCTATATATTTGTTTTTATTGCTGGTTAAGTAAATTTCTAATATTTATTTCCTTTTGACTAATGAATATCCCATATCAATATGTTAGATATATTGACAAGTGTATTAAAACTTAACTTAAAGAGTATTAATAATATAAGAATCAAACATAAGTCAAACATAACATAACTGTCAAACGAAGCATTATTGTTTCTAAATAATTATCTTCTATGCTAAACTTATTCCTGTGATGTGACTATATATTGTTTGAATATCTCAAGAACTATACAACAATTATATATTTCTGTGATCAGAAAACTATGGGTAACTTTCTTAAATAAAAAAATACAGGGTATTCCATTTAAAAAAATAAAAAAATGTTCGCCCCCTTTCAATTTGCATATTTCTTGAAAGTTTGTTTAAATATTCAAAAAATTTATAAAAAATCATGTAAAACCTTTTTTGAATTTTTCGATTCGATTGAAATTAAGAGAAATAAAGGGGGGGGGGTCAATTTTAGGTGACTAACCCGGTACATAGGTGCGCTTCGTATATCCAGTTATCCATCAATATATGTTAAATGATTTAAACATATGTTTTAATGGTTCGTAAATGACAGTTCAGAGAAATGTAGGCAATGTTGAGTTGAGACCCATGGTGATAAGAGACTGTCCTCAAGGTGGAATATCATGTCTGATATAGAACATAGTAGTAGATAACCTTTTGGAAATTCTCAATGAAGCTAACTACTATACAGTGGACTACGTGGAAGAACGGGACGTTCTGAAAGGGTATTATGCCATTATAGATATTATTGAAGGCTGGTTTATAAAACTGCCTTTGGTTGTAAATTTAAATAAGACTGAAATTACAACTTAAGTGCATGCTGTGCTCTAGCAGGGCCGTCGTACAACTGAGAGGTTATGAGGATTATATCCCTAATCTATCATTTTTCTTGAAATGGGTGTAGATCGAATCTCCCTGTTGTGAGGGGGTACATCTCGGTCTACGCTGGTGGTTCAAGAGTGCTAGGATGCCTTGATGAAGGTCTGTTGGATGCCTTCGAAGCAGTGAATCACTGAGTACCCATGCTACAATACTATAAAGCAAGGTTATTGGAGGTACTACAGGGTACCAAATAAATTACTAATAAGGACTTATTCCAGTCTTGACCTTATAATCTCTATGTGAACGCTGCCAATCACGATATCGCTATAGAATATGAATTGAAATGCTATGTTTTATGTAATTAATCTAGAGTATTTATAAATCATTAAAAATATTGTAAATAAATCTTCAGACACAGAACTTGTCTATGAATTAATTTGCAGAATAATATACTTAGTATGTAAATATTTCATCTTATGAAAATAATTTTTCTATTTTGAAATTTTCTGTTATTTGGGCGTTATACTAAGGCAGTTCTATGTTTATTCTAAGAACTCGTCTTACATTTTACTTAAAATCTGGCAATCTGCTTTATTATTCACCGTGATGTAAAATATTAAATACAGTCCTGCTAATTTGAGAAAGAAAACATTTTTTCATGTAGAAGCGTATTAACAAAAATAGCTGAGAAAATCTAAATTACCTGAAACTGCACTGTAGGGCCCATGTGAATAATAAGGTAATAATACCATTATAGGTACTAAAACATGGCAAGGTGCAATTAACAGTTAATTAATGCCTGCTGTTTTTACAGCTTTAGTTCGAGGTGTGCCTCGTGTATTGGAGAATCCAGCAGAGCCCAATGGTTTAGACACTCTGATGGATGGAGATCGGGCAGTTCGACGTTCGGATCTGGACAGGGGCTTCCGCAAGGGCATAAAAGATCACCGTGGGATTCTCTACCATCGCTTCGACAAGACAGCAGCATGAATGATAGCGGATATAAAAGTACAAGAACAGATAGCTTTGAACAAAGGTGAGCATTTTATTGTCACCAAATACAGAATTTTTTCAGAAAATACCACAGATCTGACAGAAAGTAAAATGTCATTTTGTATCCGGTGAATACTGACACAAATAATATGATAAAGTTGATTATTTAATAAATAATTATGTATTTTCTAAAAGTATCTGTGGACAAATAATTGTATACCCTATTCGGAGCATATCTATATTTTTCTGTGAAGGAAGAGAACAATTATCCTTTATATATTCTATTATTCTTGGTTAGTTCCCTTTTAGTACAGTAGTTGTATTTTAAAATTTTGAATACATGGGCTTATTTTCTTTCTAATGCCTTTTTAATAATAATGTAGGAAAATATTACCGATAAGACTTTTGCTAAATGGTATACGGTATTTTCAGTATGTATAACACGTAACTGTAGGAGCATTCTACTAATAAGTACTAAGCATAATACTAATTGATGCTACTTGTGGCCTATAATATTTATTTTATCTGTAGTCTATAATTTTAATAAAAGACTATAACACTTCACTGCAAAAAAATAAATATTTCAGTAGCATCATATTTCATTAATCGCTGAAATGGGGTGGTTTTATATTTGGGAATACAAAATCTGATATTGCTGGCCCACGATAATATGAGAAAATTTCGATACTTTAATAACCAGTCTCGAAAATAAAATATAAATACAATAAGATATAAAAACGGTCCTTGTTTCTTGTCGAAGAAATGTAAAACTAGCTATTGTATTTTCAATAACTTCTATGTGGGTGTAAAGGAAAATTATTTATATATTTTCCTGTTATTTTTTGAATATAATAGTTTCCTTAATATGTTGCAAAAATTAACAAGTTATTAATTTGTAAGTTACGATCTTGTAACTTGTATGTTTTAAATATATTTAATTTTTTTTTGTTAACGGCACAAAATATGTGGGATCCATTTCTATAAATAAAAGTTATTCTTCGCATTATTCTTCATCGTCGGTGGATATTACTCTAAGGGTACAATCTACGAGAAGGACTCATAAAGGAATGTTAATAATTATTATAAATAAAAAGATAAAGTAAATGGGGTATAAAGCAATTTATATCGAAATTTATATTGAGCTGTATTATTTGTAATACATAAAACTGGAGTTTGATGTATTACAAATATCCAGCTATTCAGTAATTATGAAGCTAAGTATTTTTAAAATTAATAATGACAGTTTAAAGGCAATTATTCTTTTTAGATTCTCTCTTGCATTCTTATAATACGTCAAAACCTTTTTTTAAATTAAGTAATATGTTTCTATATACAATATATTATTGAAAAGGATAAAAGTATTTGGGTAAATCACAGCTTATAATTTATATTTACAAAAATTCACAAGTTTATATTAAAAATTAATAATAATAAAGTTACTTGGAAAATTCTTGGTTATTAATTCTGACCATTCTATATTTACAGAAAAACTTTTTCACAAGACAAGAACTAATATATTAAGATCTATTGGAAGCTCAAAAAATTGTACAATTACTTTTAACTTTAATATAACAAAATAGGATGGCCTATTGTGAAGTTTGCCGTTTAGATTCCTAATGTACATATCGAAGTTCGCCATCTTATAAAGTAAATAATCAGGCATCATTGAGAAACACTGTAATGATACACTTCCAATAGTGTCCCCTGAATTATAGACAATATCGAATTGTTTGTGTTAATTGTGCGTATATTCAGTAGAGAACGCACCATAATTAACTCTTATATTAATTAATCATTGCCTATATTTCAGGAGAGTGTATCGAAAACACATCATTACATTTTTTCTTTATGGTACATTGGACATACGAAGTTTAAATACTACACAAGGAAGTGAAGTGTAAATAGTTTATTTGTTGATCATGTAATGAAACAGAATAAAATGGATTGCAAAAGGTTTCACTATATTGATTACATATGTTCAGAAGCATTATGTGGATATATAACATCCTTAGTTTAATGTATACTGCTTGAACGAGGTTGTGAACAATATAATTTCAAAATTTTTTATAGATTTCTATGGGAAAATACTTAGGACTATAAGGTGATATTGAAATTGGGACTAGTGACAATATTATTCCAGTTTTCACACTCAATTAAGAAAAAGATTGGCACAGAAAATATTTTTTCAATTAATTCAAATTTATTTTTGGTTCATCAACGTATTCTGGAGTAGGTTGGAACCCTTGGTGTGAAGATAACACTAACTGAGTCTTCCACAAAACACCAAAATACTATACACTACACTCGACGCGCGTTTCGCCAAGAAAGTTGGCATCATCTGGAGATGATTAAAACTCACTAGTTGTAATCAGTGTAGTAGTGTTTTGGTGTTGTGTGAAAAACTCAGTTAGTGTAATCAAGGTATTGTTAGTAGTACTTTATTTACTTTTTAATCAGTCAGTGATGTAACTCACGAATGCTCTATATATGTAGTTTAGAATCTTAGACCTGAGAAAGAAACAAGCAAAGTTTCAAAAATAAGACATTGAGTTTCATTTTAATACTAAAATTTATACGATAGTTTGCAGTAGGAGATTTATATGATAAAGTTATCTTAATATGAAAAAAACTTTAAAACCCTTGATTTAATGTACAATACTTATGTAGTAGATCACGATTCATCCTCATTATTTATAATTAAAGGCTTACTCGTCAATATGTTATCATATGTAAGATAAATAACACGACTACATATTCCAATCGCTTTATTGTAATGTGATACGAACAAGAGATATGTACATAAACTGTTCGCAAATTACATCCTATTTATAGAATATTATACAACCTAAATGTGGTCCATTTTCAGAGGTATGTTCGATCGTCAGGATAGCTTGAGATCAGATTACATGAGTGATCGCGAGACCTCCAGATACGGAATAGTGCAGCAGGCATCTATCGAGAGTGCAGACTCCAGACTGTGTTATTTGACATCATCAGAGGTGAGTCTTTCAGTTGTGTTAGTTGCTTGCGACAATTTACATTCACATACAGTGTGTTAAATATTTTATAACAATTGCATAAATTAACTAAAAGAATATGTACAAGGACATCATATTTTCGAATAATGCATATTGCAAATATGCGTTTTTAAGCTGGCGGTTTATGCTGGTGCATTTTCGAAATACTTAAATTGAAGACCATTAGATTAACCTTTTAGTATAAGTTTAAAAATATACATATGATAATTTTTCATATGCCCTATAAAACATGGATGAACCATTTCTACGATTTCATTTACATTATATGTATTTATTTATATTTATTTAAGGTCATTTTATTCATAAATTAGTTACATAAGAAATTAATTATTGACTATCAAAAGATTATCATATGGAAAATGAGACTGATCATTATTACACATTTAATAATAATTTTGCTTTAATAATTACATAAATATATTATACGCATGTTTCCATAATATAACTTTTAACTATATAGCGCTAGTTTATGCTCATTATTAGGGTTTTTTACTTTACACAACAACAATAGATATATTCAAAAAGTTCTGATACGAATTATAACGTATTTTTTACTATAGGTTGCTTTCTTAGTTTCGCTTTTACATTCAAGAATTCAAACCAACAATGGAACAGAATGATGGATCAGAACAAGAACTATTCGAAAATGCAAAAGCTATTTCGGAACCATGTATCACAAAATAGTTTTTCGAAAACTGCTTTGAAACATTTTTAAAATTGGCGATAAAAAAATGTAACTTTAGCATTTATGATAAATTAATTTGACGTTAATAGCAAAACTATAAATCGATCAGATTCTTATATGTTATAGATAAGTAATCATAGAAACTAGATAAATAAAGTATCAATAGATATTTCTGTCTGGTAGCCATAATTGTTATAACTGTTAGTAGATTTATATCTATAATACTTCTCCTGTTTCCTAAGATATTTTACAAAAATTAAGAAATTAATGTTAGAATAATATGAATTAAGGCTTAAGTATGAATGAAGATGAAACCAAATTCGATTTTTCGAAGTGATAAAAATTTGTTTCTTGTATTATTGAGAGCAACATATTCCTCAAAAATCTGCTAGATAATATGAAACAGGTTATAATTACCTCAAAAAGTGGTGCACTGAAAAGCAAATTAAAAAATGTTTGAAAATAGTTTATGGTTTATTATAAAAAATACAGGACCATAAAAGTGAATCCTTCAATATAGTGATACTCTGTGTTAGAAAGCATATTAATTGTTGATACAGTATCAGTATAGAGAGATTCTCGAGATCGGTGCCCCCGTGCCCTACTTGAAAACTAAATCTGTTTATTATCGGTCCAACGGACTAAAATATTTTCACGAAAGTAGAAATTGAAATATTTATACAAAAAGCCCTTGATGAACATTTTTTATTAATAAAAGTAACTACAATTAATATCTATGAGTATATAATAATTTATATATAATAAATGGTGTTAATAAATGCTATATAGTATATATTCGTACACATGAATTTTAGATGTTAGATGTATCTATCGTTTATACATGTATATACGATGTATCGATTATCTTGATAAATAATGATTCGTATATATCCAGTTATACGAATTTAAAATGGATAATGACGTTAGTATTTATTATAGTATCTCCGAAAAATATTTACTGATTGTTTTCATATAACTCCACAGTTCAAGATAAATGTATTATAGCGTCTGTGTGTAATAAAATAATTATTACCGCGGAGTCCCAAATGAAAGTATTCCCCAGTAACATATGTTCCAGAAGAATTTTCGTTGTATAACAAGGCGACTCATACATATATGCAATTTTATTTTATTGCATTGCATATTATACTCATAAGGATGTTATCGTTTTCCCCTTGTGGACAGTACTGTGGGAAATAAATATACATACACATACTTAATTATGTATGACAGACTAATTCTCCATTTATATTATTATAGATCTTTTGAAGAGTATCTGCTGTTAAAGTTTAATGACCTGGAATATTATCTATACTACTTTTGATGTTATGCTACTAGTAGTAGAGCAAAGGGGCTATCAGACCACCCTCGGATTTGACCGCGGACATTTGATGCGGATGGCATGTGGTCATTGTTGATCTGAAGAACTCTTGGCGCAGGTATAAAACAGGTCTGTACAGGTATAAAACAGGTGTGTATCGGTTTAAAACAGGTATGGTGGTATTAGGAAAAAAACATGACGTCATTAAACAGGTTACCATACCTGTTTTAAACCGATACACACCTGTTTTATACCTGTACAGACCTGTTTTATACCTGCGCCAAGAGTTCTTTAGATCAAAAATGACCACATGCCATCCACATCAAATGTCCGCGGACAAATCCGAGGGTGGTCTGATAGCCCCTTTGCTATACTACTGCTACTGTATGATACTAGTGTGGCATTGTGATTGTGATTGTGTGATATGTGTGATGATATTGAAGGGGTTGCCAATCGGTTCCATAGTGAAGAAATATAATATATTTTCTATGGCACTTCAAATACTTCTCACACTGTTTAATAAATATTTATAGCAGATATTTGTACACAAAAATTTGACCATTAAAGTACTACTATTTTTTATAAAAACTCAAGATAATTATTTTAGAGACTGCAAAGTGCTACTATCCGATTAGACAGACCTCCAGGAGTCTACTACTATCACCGTCGTTTTTATTACCTCTCTCGGGCGATCGACAAAAGTTCATTATAACTTTAGGTCATATATATGCCATTTATAGCATTTGACTGATTTATAGTAAGAACAAAGTCGATGAATAGTAGACGAAGTCCTAGTAGACTAAAACTAGATAGACTGGTCATATTAATAACTTACATGTATATAAATTATGTTTTACTTATATCTTTTATATTTATCCATTAATTTTTAAATCGACTAATTGTTGATTCGTTGAGTGACGTTTTAACGTAATATAAGCAACTGCGAAAAATTTCCCGAACGCAAAACCTAACGGTTTCTAAAAATTCTTAGTTACAGCAAAAAAATACAATGGATATATATGTATAATCATTCCTTTCTTCGTGAAGATATCAGTTGTTGTTAATTGTTTTCTATCATATGCATATATTCGTATGTCGCACTTTAAAGTCATTATATACATACATATACATATGTCCAAATTATTATACCTTAATTCAAATAAATAAATTACGTGCGTATTTGCAGCTAAATTCGCATTTATCGATATTGTAAACCCCACGGCAACTGATAACAGTTTGTTAAGGTCTCTCGCTATCCCTTTTTCATATAAAAAAGAGCATGAAAAATATATCACCTCATGTTATTTCATGTGTGCAAAAAACTGAACGATAATATTTGCCTTGACGTTTTATTGAATGGTCATTATTAGTTAAGACTTTGTGAAGACGGGAGTGAAATGTAGTAGTGATTTTTCTTTGTTAAACTCTATTGGAGGTTTGTTTTAATTAAATAAAAAATATGTGCAGTGTAAATAATATATAGTGGATGTGCATAAACAATTTTCTAGACATATTTAGTGATTTGTGTGTGATGGAAACTGATCTAGACGATTCGAATTAGGGAAGGAGTTAAATAGGTAAGTTAAGTTTTTAAGTACTTTAGTTTTAATTAAAATATAAAACATTTCTTGAATAAAAATTGGTGTCGAGCAGGATTAATATTTTTCAAGTTGAGGATAATACACATATCGACAAATATCAGGTATATAAAAATTTTTGGACGATAATATAATGGCTTCCTTTGGCAATAAAATAAAAAAAATTACAGGCAATACCAATATATGAATAAGAGAACAATTAAAACAATGAATTGTATTGATAGTATAATTGTCTATCAAGTAATTACAAGCAGATGAATAATTGTTAATTAAATGAAAATATACGTTTCTTTGCAGGTAGGTTCCGAACGAGCTGGACACTGTTTTTTGTACAAGGTAAGATTTTTTCCTGTTATAGGTAGCGTAACCAAATAAATTTGTGGGTAGTGACTTCTATAAGAATAATTTTTGCAGTTTCCTGTATTACGTTAAAATACAACTCAACGATGAGTATATTTAAAAATATATGAATAAATATGAAAAACAAAAAAAATGTAATTTCTGTATATATGAGATATAAATATGACCAATCTATCTAGTTCTAGTTTAGTTTGATACATTGAAACCGATTTTGTTGTTAACATAAATCACTTAAATACTATAAAGGGCATATATGTGAACCAAGATTATAATAAAGTTTCACATCAACAGGTATATTATAACAGTATAAGATAAAACGTAGTATTTTGGTTAGGGAAGTTATCGCCAAAAATAGGTGACAAAAACGAAGTTAATAGCAACAGACTCTCGAGGGTCTATTGGATTAGACAGTAGTACTTTGCAGTCTCTAAAACAATAATTTTGAATCCTTATTGACAAGAATGGTAGTAATGATGTCCTATTTTAAAGATAAAATTGTTGTTAAATATTTACTCAATAGTGCGAAGTGTATGAGGTACCATAAACAATATATTTCTTCATTATGGAATCAATTGGCAACCCCTACAATGTCCAATAGTTTAACATCAATAGCACTATAAATAATATTCTAGCAGTATAGATAATATTGCATCCACGTTTAGAATGAAGTTGATCAACTGTAATATTGGGAAATTCATTTTTAAATTTTTGAATAAAGAAAATAATAGTAGTTGATTAGTTTGAGTTGTAAAATTTGTTTGTCAAATATAAACAGTCGTATTATTGAAATAATTTGTTAAATTAAATTAATAAGAAATATCAACGATATAAGGACAATAGTTTATTCTAGAATAAAAATATTTTTCATTTCAGTTAACTAAAGTTTTATTTATAAGCTTAGAAAAGATTGTAAAACTAAACATTTCACCACAGATTTCGAAAAAAAATATTTTGGATTACTTTACAGAAATTTGTATATATTTTTTTTGGAACGAAAAATAATTATACTGAGATTTCATATTTATTTTGGCGATACCAGTAACAAGGAAACAAAAAGGTAAAAAAATTAAGACTCGAAAAATTCAAATTCTCTCAGTTGTTATTGTATTATTGAAATTATTTTTCTGAGGAGAAATTAAAAATTAAACTATATTGTTTATATTATTTAAAATATAATGTAAATGGCACGTGTGAATTTTTTTACTTCTATTAAGCATAATGTTTTAATATAGCGCATATTTTTGAGAGAATTTTATATTACGAGAGAGAGGAGAGGGAAGATTTTAAACTGAAATTTAATCACAGCAAATTAATTTTTGCATCCAATAAAATATTAGATGCGTAATATAGTATTCAGTATTCCACTTCCGGAATTTCATATAAGCATTTTTGTCAAGCTAAATTAAACAACATGAAATGTGGGGTTCAAAAATACGTGTATGGAATAAAGCACTTTATGTGCCTCTAACATTTGCATATATATTTTACATACATATTTACTAATTACTAAGAAAAATAAATGTTATGAAATAACTGAAACAGTTATATCTAAACTATGTTCCTTTTTAAATAACTGTATGTATTAAAAAATATTTTCCAATTATATAATTTAAACTCGGTTTTGATCTTCTATGAAATTATAAAAAAGTGTAACTATAAAGCAGTTATTTACATCCTCACTTCACTGCCAAACATTTAATTATAAATAAAATACTTGTCATCCTAATATTATAAGGATCTTACTATTTCAACTTCTTGAGAAAAGCCGTTTTAAAGAATTTGATGATTGTATTTTAACGAGAATAAAAAATAGAAACGTACAAGTCTTATGTCAATAACATGTATTGAATTATAGTAAATATATCAAAGAATTAGTATTTCTTAATGATTTTGTATATATATGTTAAATCACTAGTTTGGATTTAAACTTTTTAAAAACAATTTATTTTATTTAACGGACGAACAAGAATTTAGATGTGTGAGTATAACAGTAATATTAATACTAAAATTATACTGCTCATGCAATGGGTTTGCTGCGACTTTATAAGTTTCGTTGTGCTGACATTGTTGACAGTAATATTAAAATACAATTGGAAAAAGATTAATTTAAAGAAAGAACATCATGAGGTTTCAGCAATTCATCATAAACGTTGGGTACAATGTATATAGTTATATGATAAGACACGTAGCAGTATTAAGTTACGTCTGGCTTTCAGATAACATACTGAAGGTTTTATGTTACCTGATAATAAAGTTATAGAAACTGTGGGAGCTACTTTGAATAATGAATTGAATACAATATATTTTATATAACATATATATGATATGAGAAAATATAACATATTTTCAAAAAACATGCAACTTTGTAACTTTTCACAAAAAATTTTATTTTAAATTTGGAAACATACAACTTTGTTTCACAAAACTGCGAAGTACTTATTCTATATTTTGTAAGGATAACACGAAATACAACGTAGAATTCGAAATAATTCTTAACAAATTAAAAACATACTAATTTAGTTTCTGTAGTATTCGATTTCTTTCAGTGGTATTTTATGCGGTCTAGAAAAATTCATAAAACTCCCTATCAACATAGGTATCCATGGACTTTAGCCCTTTCACTCATTACTGAGGTAAAGAGGTTCTTTTATTCAATTCTTTTAGTTTCATGGGGATTGTCATTTGGTAATTTTCTCAGTTTATGTTGTCTTATATTTGCGATCTGGTAACTTCTTGAGAGCAACGAAGTTTTATACTTTAATTCATACATAGATATGTATGGATATATTGGATATTTTCAAATATACTATCCTAGAAAACGGTGTATTACTATAATTAAAACTTTTAGTGGTATTCTGATAGGTTTTTAAATCCTTTGTTTGAATTTGTATAACCTTGTACACATTACGCCCCGTTATATTTTTTAAACCTCTCAATAATGACATACGGGAATAGTACTCAGTTACTTTGCAGAACCATCTCAATGCAGCTATGTATAACATCTACGTCCTGAATTTCTGAATGTCCAGGTATACAAAACTTCTTGTATATTTCTTCTTGTATCAAGAGTATCATGTTGTTGAAGAAAATGACTGATTACCAAAGTCATAACGCTATTGCGGTTTTGTAGCACACAGCTATCATTTCAAAATGTCAATATTCTGATTTCTGGACGATCTGTTACAACTTGCGATAGAATTTTATAAATGCCACTATGATCTTATAAATGGCACTATTTCATACATATTCTTCGGACGATTCCGACGAATACGATTCGGACATTGTCCCTGTCCGATTCGTATCCATCTCAAAACATTGAATCCTCATTACAATCTTCAGAATCACTCATTTTTTACTTAAACACGAGAACAGATAAACTAATAGCGTATATGACAATTATAAGTGTTACAAAGTTGTATATTCATACATACAATGTTATTGCTAAAACTAAACGCTAAAATGACATACACCTATGTAATTTTTTCATATATCCGTTTATTGACGCTGCAATAAATTTTTCGGTAGCAAATTGAGACCAAAAATACATACAACCTTAATAATAAGTTTCAATTTGAAAAAAATGCCACATACAACCTTATAATTTTAGGGTGACTAGCGATACACTATATTCGATGCGCGTTTTGCCAACAAAGTTGGCATTAACTCGAGATGATTAAAACTTCAGTAAAAACTCCATTAATTAATAGAGTAGGGGATTAATCGCCTTTGAGGTAGATGAGGTAGAAATCACAGTAATATTTTGCAACAAATCAATTCGCAATACAATGTTCTTGTTCTATTTTACATACAATAATATAGCTTAAACAAAATAAATATTTCACTTAATAATTTTAATAAACGAGCTCAGCGAATTTAAGTAATATCTGAAATTCTTTTCTAACCATTAAAATTATATCACGGACCACTGGTGGTTCGTGAACAATTCAAGAGCACCTACAATATGCTACTTACTATAAGATTCGTGTAGTAATTATAATTTATTTATAATTTTTTTTCTACTTTCTATTTTATTGGAAGTTATATAATTGAATAGCCAACTCATAGCTGTGTATAGAAATGTAACGATATTTTAACATCATTCAAATTTAGGAAAGAATCTATATAAACTATCATTACTGGAGATACCCATATGGGCTATATATAAGCAGCAACTTATAATAATAATTTAGGTAGAATGTAAAATGTAATGATATCTGTAGAATTGCGCCTATAACGTTTCTATAGGCGCTTACAAATTGTGTTTCGTAACATATCTGCACTAGATAAATGTAACTGTGCGAATTAGGGGAACAAGAGCAATGTCCATTTTGTATTTCAAATAAAGTTGAGAATCAATAGTTGCGTAATTCTAATTGTTGATATTTATTAAGAAGAACAATATTATTTCTTTTCAATATATATGCATTACATTACATACAACCTTAATAATAAGTCGCAAAGTGAAAAGAAATGCCACATACAACCTTGTAATTTTAGGGTGATTAGCGATACACTATACTCGACGCGCGTTTTTCCAACAAAGTTGGCATTATTTGTCGATGATTAAAACTCTAGTAAAAATCTACCAATTTCAGTTTTAATCATCTCCAGATGATGTCAACTTTGTTGGCGAAACGCGCGTCGAGTATAATGTATAGTGTTTTGGCGTCTTGCGTAAAATTAAGTCAGTGTTATCTTCACACCAAAGGTTCCGACCTACTCCTGTGAATTCAGTTTACATTAAATTTTCATGAATTATATGTAAACACAAAATATTTAGATCTAGAATAAATAAGAAGAAAGCTGGAAAAATTAACATTGAATATAATGCTAAATGCATATTAATTAACATATTGTTGGTATCTTTTAATTCATTAAATCTATTAGTTATTATTTTTAACTTATTTAATTTTCTATATTATCTCGGTAATGTGTAGTTGACTGGGAATTTGAGAAAAGGGTTTTTGAATTCACAGAAGCCAAACAAAGCGTAATAATGAAGATTAATATAAATTGTGTACTTTTCTTGCAATTTATTTTACGAACCTTAAGGTTCGTAAAATATGATCGTCCGTAGCTGCTGTTGTACTATTTATCTGTATTGCCGTGGTTGGTCGGCAATCCTCATCAACAAAGCTCTTGATGGGATTTATTTCAGAGCTTTGATTAGGTCATTTGGGTGTACGTTCGCTGTCAAATTAATCGCTTACTTTGAATGATTTCCACCTGTCGAAAAACATTTTTGGTGATCGCTTCGTTCATTTGAGTAATTGCTGTATTATTATTATATTTAAATTATCGAAATTGTTCCTCACACCCATTTTTTGTTTGATATTTTACAAACTAAATAACGTTATATTAGCCTCTGCATTCAATTAATTTTATACAATTTTAATGAATTAAAATTTCTTGACTAAGCTATGTAATTTTAAGAAATACAAAATATCTAACTTCTAAGAATTCTAACTAAGAGTTCTTAGTTGAATCATTGTTTTGAAAATGCTATAAAAGTATTGAAACTGCAGTCACGATTTTTGTGTAAATATAGTGATATAAAGCTTAGTAATTGTTTAATTCAATTGCGTCGGACTTATGAACTACCACAGAGTAACGGTTTCTTCGACCAATTTCATCTAATGATTAGTTTACTTTTAACAATTTCACTAATGTAAATGTTAGTAAATGTTTAGGTATAAGAGAATCATTAAATAAAAATAATTACAATTAACGAACATACTGATAAATAAATCACCATGGCACCGTGAAGATGATATCATCAGAATGTCAGCAATACCGATAATAGCACCAACAAAATTGCATTAGGTACTTTAATACAACCCTATATATTAATTAAGAGAGAAATACGTGACGGAAGTAAATAAGCTTAATAATTATCGTGGTGAAAAGCACACGGATCGTATATTAGGTACAGCATGGCGTATGATGCAACAATTTAATCAACATACTTTAGGCTTCTGCGCTTAGTGAATATTCCATTGGTGTCTACGGTTACGATCCCAAAGGACGCATTTCAAGCGTCTGCGGTAAAACGTCAGTATTAGTATTATCACTGTTATCAAATAACTTTGTATCTACAATTTACTCGAATATAGCGTTTAGTAAATTAAGTATTTAAATCAATTACACCAGCGCAAAATGTTTAATATGTATGCATATCAGTATATTGAAATAGAAAATTTAAGTAGGTACTTTTTAAAGAATTACACATCTTCCATATTATCAGTCCCGTATAGCACAGAATAAGCAGAATTTACTTAAACAGAAATAAACATAATAAATGTGATTTAATAATTAAAAGTGCACAAAATGTTTTGAAGAAATTGTATTATTAAAATCATATACATAGGTATTGCAGTATAACGATGCCATTATGGATAACATCTCATGTACTCCATTATTATGTACTCAGATTCAAAATCAAAATCGGCTGGTGTCGATTTTGAGCCACTGACTGGCACAAAACCTGTTTTGAACGTATAATTTATAATGACGACTTCTCGTTTCTAAATTTTATATGATAGGGAATCATAGAAAAGTTGTGACTTGTGTTGTTCATTTGGGAAAATGCAATCAGGAAATAATGTCCCAGGAATATTAAACAACGTAAAACATAATTATCGAAACGATGTAATTTAGATGAATATAATCTACTCGTATAATTATCCGTATGGTGTACAAAACTACAGTATATTATACTTTAGGACTTACTTGTAATTATATAGGCTGATTAATTGAAACAATCCATTAAAATTATTGGAAATTATGCTCATTATAAGTTTCCGAAAATTTTACCGTAAATCTATTTGTCAATTTTTTATCAATATTTATAAAATGGGTGATCTGTTATACCGGAAGTCGTTATCAACTTGTCTATTTTAAGTGTAATAGTAATTTGGTTTCTATTAATTATTTTAAGACAATTATCAATAGCTGTCCCTATACCTAAATTTAAAAGTTAAAATATATTTAATTATCAAAGTTTTAGTTTTACATCGTGGCACTCAAATTAAATGTAAATTTCCATAATTTATTAATAAAGGACATGAGATTTTATTTCATAAATATGCAATATGTGATGTCTGTTCCATAAGAAATAATTAGTCTGTTTTGGGATGTCAGTTTTAATAGTATTTACCAATAATTATTATAATATATTTCATAAAACTATTAGCTAATAATATTGATTATTAATTAATATATGATCAAATATTACGAAACAAATTCATTCTATTACCAGAATTGAGTTTATGAGCTGAATTCCAATAATAGATTAGAGGGTTGGTATACCCACTTTATTAAAACGTTGATTGGTATTATCTCTACAGAGAATAACCTACATAGGGGAACTTGGGACTATATGGTGAGGTTTTGGTGTTTAGTACCTCTGAAACATTGTTCCCCAAGCTATACCTGACAACACGATCACAATTGATTTATTTTTATTCACATGGTGAGTAGTGTCATTGATCGACAGACTAGCTTCTCTTATCCTCATTAGACTGAGTAAAATTGTTACGTCTTCATATCCTAAGTATTATTTTTAATAAAAAAAAAACTATACACAAAACTAAGAACATGAAACCAATAACACTGTGACCACTTATGATTACTTGAAGTAGTAAGCGAAGCACAAACCGTATTAAAAAATACCAACTGTCTACGACTGATTTACAAATTTTAAATCCATGCTTATTTGTAGTTTCATCAATATATACAAAAATTTATTTTAAGAGTTGCAATTTCAGTGTTGCTTAGTACATATATTATAGATATTTTTTTCCTAAATTTCTACAGTATTCTACAAGAACAATATTGTTCTATAAATTATAGTATATTTATGGTGCCTATAGCATAGTGAACTTAATGGTTCTGAATTCACACTAAATATGAGATATTATTGCTCTAATATACATTGTACTACATGCGTTCAATTCTCCATGCCGTTTTCTAGGTGTATATTTTATACATTAATTTTCCACATTTTGCTTTGTTGCTTAATTTGGTCACGTACCGGTCATATCGTATTAACGAGATAAAGCTGGCTATGATGCGAGTAAATCCTAGTACATACTCATACTTTCCAGGATAATCTCATGCAACCACTGTTTTCCGTACAGTAACTACAATATGATTGTAGGCCTGCAGGTAGATATAAAAATAGTTTAACAAATTTGTTTAACATATATATAAAAATAGTTTAACAAATTCTGGAGAGAATTTTAAAGTAAAATTTATTATTTGATCCATATTATAAAATCAAATTTATTATTTAATCCCACTTTACATCCAGGGGCGTGATTAGCAAAGCACCAGGTAGATGCTACACCCCCAGAATAATCGCCATCAAAGGCCGGGGCGACTTGGGCTGTCTTCAGGGAAGGGTACTGTCCCCCATTCTGTGGCGCCTGGTAGTGGATGAGCTGCTTGAAAGATTAAATGATTACCAAGTAATTGGCTATGCTGATGACTTAGTAATAATAACGAAGGGCCCTTTCCTGGAACCGATTCTCGATATAATGCAGGGAGTATTAAACAAGGTTGGAAATTGGTGTAGGGACAGAGGGCTCTAGGCCAATCCCTCTAAGACTGAGGTGTTGGTGTTCACCAAGAAATATAAGTGAAATAGAGCAAGTCCGCTGAAACTTGATGGTCAAGAAGAAGCTATAATAGTGAAGTGAAATACTTAGGAGTAATACTGGACGGGAAACTGTCATGGTAAAACATCTAAATCATATATGTTCCAAAATCACATTGGCAACTGAGAAGTGCCATTGGTAATAGCTGGGGCTTGAAACCGGAGACTATGAAATGAATGTATAAGGCAATTCTCAAACCCCGACTGACGTATGCAGCACTCGTACGGTGGGAGAGAGCCTGTTTAAAGTCGGAAGCCAACCGACTTAACAAGCTAAGAGGATTGATTCTAAGAAGTATAACCGGAGCCCCAAGATCAGCAAAGATTGAGGCTATGAGGAGACTGACGGGGATACCACCTCTTGATGTCACCCTGAAAGCGGAAGCCGCAAAGTCAATGCACAGGGTGGGAAACATTAATAGGAAGGTAAGGGACTTGAATAGACTCTCAAGAGAGCTAGCTGAGGAGGGACTCCTGTAGATGCCCTCTGACAGTACGGGTGTCCACTTCCTGTTTGACAAGAAATATAAGATCACCCTCACCCGTAAGACCGACTGGATGGAGGATCGAGCTGGATTACCGCTCAATGGAGACATCTGGTACACGGATGGAGCCAAGAGTGGGAACAGAGCGGGTGCGGGGAGTATAGGCGACGCGATGGGATAAGTAAAACCTTCCCCCTGGGCAAAAACACTACCGCACTCCAGGCCGAGCTAGTTGCAATTACATATATTATCAAAGTTATAATTATATTATTTATTATAAGTTATTGGGGCATTTAGAGTGATATAGTTATTGTTTAACACAAGGTTCGTTTCGGTACCAGGAATGGCGGGAATATTTGCAGGACCGGTAGAATATTCTTGTCCATTTTTATATAAAATTATTTTTAATAGTTTTGAAAACTGGATTTTGTTTTGAACTAAATATTCTATATCCTTTAGAAAGATACGTAGCGCATCACCTAGAGTATTTTTAAAGCCGAAAATATCAACTCCTTTGTTTGTCAAAATAGTAACAGAACTTCTCCGAGAAAATCGCAAATTTAGATTTTACAATTTTGCAGAGCCAACATCCTATTATATTTATGCCTCCTCATTTGATTGGTGATTTTACTATTGTGCATGACCAAAATTAAGTGAGATGACTTTGATTTTTTTTTGGTCATAATCTCAATTACTTTCTATAAAACTCAAGATAAATCAATTTTTTCGTTTTCTTGACTAGTAATTGTAAAAGTGTTTAAACAATTAACTTTCGTATTAGAAATATGTATTATAATAAATGAGTCTTGATCCCGAATATCATATATTTCCATGTTACATTTGTCCTCGATTTGCTCCTGTTGTTCCAAATGTCACAGATACTTTTACACTCAAGCAAACTTCACCAGGAAATTCTTGTAAGAACGTGTAGATATCTCTTCTTGAAAAACTGTAAACTCTTCGGCTGGTGTCTAATATTCTTTCTCGTAAGAAGAACAAAAAAATATATCGACAGCATTGAGGATAGCAATCCTCAGCATGAAATACTCAGCTCCTTTCAAGTCCTCTCCATCCGGTAAGATGGAAGTCCATTCCGGAAGTACCATTCTTAATACCTCATACACCTGTCCATTACCATATTTAGAAGAAGTCTATATTTTGTCAAACAATTTTGAGTTTCATTGAAATATAATTATATAAGTCTTATTCGTTATGTCATTAATGAAATTATATAGTTTGATAAATAATACAGCATAATCATGAAAGCAACGGAGACTGAAATCAACAAAAATCATTGTCAGACAGTGAAGTTGGTCAGACATATTAAAGCTGGGTTATTTACATACTTCGAACAATAATATACTTGACATTTTTTATATTTTGGATTATATCCATATGGAATTCAGTTAACAAAATATTATATTATATTATTTTCCGTTTGCAAAACCATTTGAAATAAAGATTCTACTTTCAACTCTTAGAAGAATATTCATTAAATATACCTGAGGTCTGAGGTATACTATATATTAGACCTCACTATTGATCATTGCCATTATGGATTTATTATTGTCCTCTCTCGTTTACCTGGTGCTCTATATTGATTTATCACGTTAATATGTATCTTTAAACTGATAATATTTTAATTTTTAAAAGTTATTTAAATGTAATAATTATTTCGAAAGCGTATTTTATTAATTCTTACCTTGTTATCATATTGAGACAGAAATGTAAATTCGTATTTAATTCAATAATTGTCATATATGAATTGTCATATTTTTTTTATATTTTATAATAATATTATTATGAAAATATTATTATAATTATTATGTTAGATGTATGAAAATGATGATCATAATATATATGTATATACTAGTACTTAACGAAAACAGGTTTAAAAACTGTTACTGCTGTTAATTACGACCAATCGTTTAAAATATCTACTAAAATTAAATATATTATATTTTTTACTGAGAATGGGGTGTAAACTTTATCGTGTAGTTAAAAAACGCAATTCAATATGTTAATGGATTAATGCAGTATACATTATGGTAATGACATTAAATATATAATTCGCATGGTAAATGTATTCTCGAACGTTACTATGAATTAGCTTTTTTGTTGTGGTATTAGGTAGTTAGTGTTATTGTTATTTGAATAGACTTTTTCAATGGATGTCACGTTGGAGGGACATACTTATACATTAGGAACTTTAGACGTAAGTAAAAATTTAATTTCCGCCTAATACTTACATACTTATTGTATGAAATTTTATCAAGTTAATTAGAGAGCCTCACAAGAAATGTGCCTTGCATATAGTAGCCTTATACGAGTTAGAACAGGTTCAATGAAATTCTTATAGAATGAACATAAATAATCTCGGTCAACAAAATGTTGTATGTTAATGAATTAAATGTCTCGTGAGACGTTAGTACTTTATATATCAGCAAAATTATTGATTTTTCCTTCTTCAAAACTATAATACAGTCTTCAAATTCTGGTAGCACGTTATTTACCAAAATTTTGTTAATTCTGTCTATATTTTAAGTTTTTACAATTTTGATAACATTCAGTTTAAATGTATCACATGCTTTAAAAACGCACAAGAATAATTTAAGTAGGACTAGTTGAACAACTAGTTGGCCACTATATTGCTATTACTCCGTAACCGATATATTAGAAAATACTCGAATACTGAAATATTTAATTGATATCATTTGGTAAACAAGGCATCAAGTTATTAATATTTTAATTAACCAATTTAGGTAATTATTATAATACAGTAGGATCCATGTTAGAATTACGATATATAGTAACAATTTCAAATAATAATTTTCATCATCTAATGACTTCAATATACAGGGCGTTTCCTAAGTAAGTACAAAAAATTCAAGAGCATATTCTTGAGTCAATTTTATGAAAAAAGTTCATATGAACATATGTCTTTAAACGCTCCGTTTCTAAGATACAGGGTGGTAGAGTTTTAAGAAAAAATCTTTTTTGTATAATATCTATGATATTACTGTAAATATTTTTGTAAAATTTGGTACACACATTTTATGCAATTTTTCTCGTGCTTGTTTCTGGATGACGTTCAATTTCAGTCAAAATTTCTTCTTCCAAAGCAGGAGTTCTTTTGTAGTAGGCTTTCCTGAAATATCTCTCTCCTTTGCAAATGAACCCGTTTCTACTAAGCATTGATGAATTCTTGCAAATGTGCGAGCATTTGGGATTTGTCGGTTGGGAAATCTTTATCGGTAAATCCATTGTGCTGCTAAAGAATTTCCATTAGCCAGTCCATAAACAAAGTAGATGTCTGCCATTTAGGAGTTTGTGTAGTTAACCACTGTCAGGATATGTTACTTTTAATACATAATGTAACAGTAATTATTAAAATAAAGAACAGGAAACTTAAACACAACAATAGAAACTAGAAAGTGCATTTAAAATACGAACCCAAATCAAAATACAAACTTAATATGTATCATTTATGATTGTCAAAAATGATTTTGATAATCAGCAACCATATTAATTTATAACTAACATGAAGCTGGTTGGCAATTTTTCTCGTGCTTGTTTTGGCAATTGGCAAGTTTTGAAACATCAATCAATTCATTATTAATTAATTAAGCAAAAACTGTGTGCCTCCAGATGCATAGAATATGTGTACCAAATTTCATAAAAATATTTACAGTGATATCATAGATATTATATAAAAAAATATTTATTCTTAAAAATGTACCACCCTGTATTTTGGAAACGAAGCATTTGAGGACATATGTTCATACGAACTTTTTTTCACAAAATTGACTCAAGAATATGCTCTTAAATTTTTTGTACTTACTTAGGAAACACTCTGTATAAAACAATTACAAATAAAACAATTAGATATAAATCATTTTCATTTAACTCCTAATCTTATATGGATATGTGCATCTTATGTATGCCCCTAGAAAATATATCTGTATAAAATATAAAAATAAAGATTTAAATGTCTTATAATAACTAATTATTTTAGTACTTGAAATCATACCATTAGAACTCATTAAAGTACCCTGAGTGTAAATAATTTTCAGAATAAAACAAATTGAATTTAGAAAAATATATGCAGCATGGTATAACCTCTAATATAAAGAAATTCTGGAAAGTTTTAAATTAGCCTTTTTATAAGAATTAATATAGGATAACGTACTTAGTATATTAGATTGATTTTGGATCGTTAATCACCATAGATCGTGGGCAGTTAACTCTGCGACTGCCTGGTCCATATTTTATTTAATCCAATAATGGGAGTCTATCCACTTCAAGGATTGATTGCCATTCTGTGGACGTTTAAAAGTGCAGAAACAGCCTAGGATAATACTTGGAGAATATGTGGGAGTTGGTAATCGTAGAAGACTTAATGTAGACTTCATGAAAAGAAAGACGTTGGTATTCTGAATCTTATTCCATGTCAATCAGAAATAATGCAAGTTTCTATCTCATTGCGTAGATGATATTAAACAATGCCATCAAAATTCGTTATAATGATTAACATACGCCATGTTCTGTTCCATATTGATAAAGAATTTGTGGTGCTTACATCCCAATTGCCAGCCAAAAAACAAGAAACATTAGGAAACTGCATAAATCTGTATAAAATTATGTATTTCATGAGAAAGTAGCTAATCACCACTTTCGCATATTGCGTTATTTTTTACAACATGGACTATGGTAGTATTAAGAATTTCCAGCTGGAGGGAAATTCCAGCGAGAGTTCAGCCCCTTGTGATGCGGTTACCTTTGTACACTTGCATGTCTGCATAAGATTATCAATTATTACATTGGAGTAGTTCTGTTGAAGGAAAGTATTAAAATGTCCGTATTTGTAAAATATAATATATATAAAATGTCAATGTTTTCGAGAATTGATTTCGGATAAAGGAACACAAGAAAATCTTACGTAAATTTTATATCCGCAATTTAATTTTCGTCTATTTTGTATGAAATATCGAATAGTGTTTTTGAACTAACATTTTCAAATGAAACCGATATTGAATATTTGTAATTAAATATCATTTCGCAAATACAGTTATGGGAATATATATTATAGAAATGGGGTTTATATAATGGAATATAAAATGACTTTTAAATATGGCAAGTTATGATTCATATTACATACTCCCTATTGTATGAAGACAATTTCATCCATAACTCAACCAGTGTTGCTCTTTTTAATTTTCCACTTCCTTTAAACTTTTGCGCATATTCGAAACTAGACCACCAGAAACTTAGTGGCAGTAAATATTTAAATGATCATTTTTCATTTTAAATTGCTTGTAACTTACTGCTGAGTCAAAGTTTACTTCAGAGAAAAGAATTCACAATGCACATATTTCACTTCGCTCTGTTGTGGCCATATAATTTAAAACGTGACTGAAATAGTATGTAATGACAAAATTTGTAGTCATGGACATAATTTTTTTCTACTTGCTATTCGTGTCAGTTGTTATTAGTAAACTGCACCTTTATGTATAAAAACTCATTGGAAAATATAATTAGTCTTTTTAAATATTCAAAAAGGCACTAACAATAATAAAGTTCTAACTGAACATAATAATTCGTTAACAAAGGATATTATATTTAATGGATTACATATTGATATATAAGGGTGGGTACACGATTGAATTGATATATAGAAATTAATATCTAATTAATATTATTTCGAGACTAATTTTATCAAATATGTGGTAATTATTTACATATAATGTCGACAATGTATCATAATATAACACATTAGGAATATAACTATGTGTAACTTATTCATCATGCAACATGATACCTTAATGGAAGCACGATTATATAATTACTCCATACCCATACCCATATCCATAATACCTTTAACACACATATATATATATATATATATATATATATATATATATATATATATATATATATATATATATATATATATATATATATATATATATATATATATATATATATATATATATATATATATATAAAATATGCTTAACCTATCTATTATCTAATCACATAATATATTTTTGTATTTTGCTGTTTTATTAGTTATACTTTTGAACTTGATGTTTGTATAACTATTAAATGACCTATAAAAAAATCTCGTCGTCTCATGATGTGATATAACAATTTTTATTTTCTATATCATTATTTTTATATTCCTAACTTTTATAAATATTAATGATGTTGCATTATAAAAAAAATTTCGATTTTATCATAAGTATTTTGAATAAGATAAATACGACTCCTTTTTGATCGATTTTGTCTCATAGAACCTTAACACATTTACTTACTTATCAGTTTAAACGTACATGGTTCTAACTGAAGTTATTTTTGATTTTATTAATAATATTATTTTTCCTTGAAGAAAACAGGTCAACAATAATTCAGTCAGTTAATGAGTAAAAAGAAGAAATTTACAATGCTTATTGTTTAAATACTGTAATGTTATTAGTTTGTCAATGTTCAAACCATACTTCTGAACATAGTTCTAGACAGTTAGATCCTTATTACTCTAAGCCCACGAAATACATAAAACGTTATGATAATATCAAAATAGTGAACAGAAATTCGAATTATAATCGACGTATTACTAGAGAGTTGCTGAAAATTTTGGAGAAAAAAAATAATTTCAATAAAGAGGACGAATATTTCCATAGAAGTATGTATTTTAAGATTATCTTTGTCAAACGTAATTGGAACGGAAACTTATCGTCAACAAAGCGTGATTACTACTATACCGCATTAGCAGGACAGTGCAGTAAAAAGTTATTATCAAGTTAGCATGACTACACACATAGATATGACTACACATCATAAAATATAACCATATATGTGGAATAAAACCACAATATACAACTAGAAGCAGCGAATATCAAAATTAGTGTTTGTATTTCTTTTGAACAGTTTGATGATCAATGATAAGCGAAACGTCTAGATGATTTGGTGATGACTAACCATGACATAACCCGAAGAATTTACTTCAATTACGACCAATGTTCAGTAATGTGAAAATAGAAAAATTCTATTTTTTTCTTGGTTTAGTTAATGTGGTATATAATACACTATATTTATTTGCAAGGTTTGATGCCTAACAGTGACTGAATGACAAATTCTCTGAGGCTTTATAGGGATAGTATACGGAAACTCACGGGGTTGTTAATAGGATACTGTTATCTTAATTACCATATTATTAAGATTGGTTTGAGTACCAACAAATAATGCAGATGGTGATAAGGAGAGGTGGAGATCTGAACCTCGCGTTTAGGCTGTTTTCTTGAGCCCAAGCGAGCTGAGAAAGATCAGACTGGATGATATTAAGCTTTTGGAAGAAGGCCAAATACATACTCCAGCGCTGACTACTTTACGGGAAGATACAGTGGGTGGCAGTCTTCGTATTGTGCGGCTTCGCGGCCCTTACTAGAATACAAAACCTAACCTAATTTATTATAGTATATGTGGTATAATTAAACGCAAATATATATTAGAATAAACTACATATGAATACATTGTTAAGAGAGTGCAAAAAATATAAAATATATTCGCCGTATGCAGAGTATGGACTAGGGGTAGAGAAGTCGGTAGCAGCGCTTGCAGTGGACACAAATTGTATTAGTAGGCTGTCAGTAGTAGGCTGTAAGATCATATGTGTGGTTACAAGAGTTAATTGATAAACGAATCTAAAAATGGACCGCTATAGTTCCTGTGTCGTAAATTGCAATAATACCTGAAAAAATAGTAAATTCAAATTTTACCGATTTCCTAGGGCATCTTGGAAATTAGAAAAATGCCAGAAAAGGATAAAAATTGATAAAAAGGGGTTTACTAAGAAGTGGCTTATTGGTATTACTCCTAAGGGCTTTATTTCATTTAATTCTAAAGTGGCAGGTGGAAGGAAAAGCGATTCACAAATGACTGTAGAATCTGGATTAATAAATTATTTGGAAGATGGCAGTATTTTTATGGATAAGGGGTTTCCAGAACTAATACAAGTTTTGGATGAAGATTGAAGCAAGTGAAAATAGGTATGCCACCTTCTCTACAGGACAAACGTGAATTTTTCAGAGAGGAAACCCAAGAAACTTACAATATTGCCCGTATCAGAATTAATGTCAAGAGAATACTGCAAAGACTAGGAACTTATCAGATTTTAAATAAAATTCCGATCTATTTAACAACGTTGATGCCATTGTACATATTTGCTATGTATTGATAAATTTACAATCCCCAATAATTAAAGAAATAATAAAAAATATTATATAATAACATTTATTATGAATAGTCAACATTAATTCTTATAATTATTTATATATATTTCTTCTTATTTATTTATATTTATCTATTCTTATTTATTTGGTATTACATAAAATCTATATTAAATTTCCTACATCTTTTCCAGTAAAACTTCGTTTTTCATGTGTTACATTATTACCAGCAGCAGTATTTTCCAAATATAAGGCTTATAATACGATTTTAGGTGTAATTTTGATATTACTAATTAATGTTACCAGATACACGACAGCCTACAAAGTCGCGTATCTGGTAACATAGCGAATAATAACAATATATTGGCAACTCAATTCTTTAATATCACTATACTCAATTTACATAATAAAATGTGAAAATTAATTTTAAATAATAGTAGATAAAAAACTATATTTTAAATAACTGTAAATAAAAAAATGACCAAAGACTTTATAAGAAGTAATATTATACTAACTTTCTTCTAAATATAACTTCGTCACGTGAACGTGACGCAGAAACGTCACCTCAAAATTATACTTCCGAAATTAATTAGCACACTTTAGCGAAATCTGCTGCTCGCCGTTTATTAACTCTTAAATTACAAATTTCACAGTTTTTGTTGATGGTTGACCTCGCGAAGTTGTGTATTAAATTTCAGCAAGAAATTAACAGATTTCCACGTAGATAAAAAATTAACCAATTATTAATTTTTCATTAAATATAATTGAAAGGAACAATACAACTTAATTTCCACAACAAAAATATTAAAAAGGAGTGATAACATAAAGATAGTGAAAACTATAGAGACTAGTGATAAATAAATCTTATACGACTTCCAAGAGATAGCATAACAGAAAAATAAATGTAAGTTAATCAGAATCACAATAAGTCAATCTTAAGTCAGTTTATTAGAAGTTTGTCAATTGTGGTGTAATAAATGGAAAACTAAATAAAAGAAACAGCCAGTATGTGTGATATACATTTCGATTGATAAAGTAGAGTAAAACAATAGTATTCTCTTATTACTATGACTGAATTCAGTATTTTAGAATCATAATGATACTCTTCGAACTCAACTAGAAGAGTCAGGTTTGATTTAGTGTTATTTTAGTGCATTATTTCATTCCTCTGACGCTACAATCCTCTGCACTATGGAATTTGTCTTTCCCCCAACAATTCTACTCTATTCCATTCTATTCTATTTTCAACATCTTAAGTCCATGGCTCTCAAATATTCGTTAACACTATTTACCAATTTTTTTCCTAATCTTCCTTTAGGGTCTAACTTCAATGGGTTTCCACTCTGTTATTGCTCTTGTGTTTCTCCCCCTATCCATCCTTTGGGCATTTTCTAGTTGACTAATGAATTTGATGAATTTAACAATATACAACATAATACATATCGTCTCGACGTTTCAGTTCGGGGCATAGATCGCTTATTCCCTGAGATCTTTTGATCCAATTGATATAGCGGGTCTTTCCGAAAATGCCCTTTTGTTGATTTGTTGAATTATACTTGTTGTTCATTTGTATATTCTTTTCTTGAGTCATTTTCAATCCGACTCTTACCAGATGTGTCTCTAGATCCACATATGTTCTTTTATTGAATTCTGGTTACAACCAATTACAACAATATCATCACTATTTACTTTTTACTATCTGTTTATTTTTTATGATAATGTTCTTATGGGTAATCACTTTAGATATGGCTCCATGTAGTGTAAGATTGAAAAGGAGAGTTACTAAGGTATCTCTTCATCTTGTAGGTAAGTTAATTGAAAAATTATCTGTTATCATATTTTGCCCAACAACTTCTGCCTTGGTAATTTTTAAGGTTATATGTACCTGTTTTACCAGTTTATTAGGTATACCCATCAATTTAAAGAGTAGAATTGTCTTGTTTCTGTCCACAGTATCAAAGACATGTTTAATGTCAATAAGTGTATATTTTATGTTTATGTCGTGATAGAAGCCATTTTCCAAAATGTTAATAAATGTGATTTATGGTAAAATAGTTGATTTACAACCTCCATGAATAATTTGGAGGGAATTTCATATATATATATATATATATATATATATATATATATATATATATATATATATATATATATATATATATATATATATATATTATATAGATAATTATTTTTTTATACAAAAGTGAACATAGCAGCGTAATTCATCTATAGCATAGTTACTGTTCTTTTTCATAAATGGGGTAAATAAGACCTCGATTCCACTCTTCCGATATACATACCGTATCTAAGGATAGTTTCATGAAGTTATGTATTAGCTTCCAGGAGTACCAGTCCTCCTAATTTAAGAAGCTCTGCAGTAATTGTATCCCATCTAGGAGCTTTATTGTTTTTCAGCAGTGTATATCGCCCTTTCTTGTTATGGCTATATAATTTTTACTTCTGCAGGTAAATAGTTAAGTCCTCAATTCCTTCTTATTCTTCATTGCTCTCAGCATTGAATAGTTTATGAAATGTACTAACTGTGTTAAACATTTTGTATTAATATTTCTATATAATATTTTGCAATCGTTTTAAGATAGTGTTACGTTTAAAGAAAAAATGTTGGTATTATTCCATAATTAATTCAAGACCATACATATAACCAATGTATGCGAAGAGACCTATACTATGGTCTCTGAACAATACTTTCCTAGCTGGTGTACAGTTAGGAAAATATTCCAATGAGGTAAAAGGTTATAGTAATCTATTGAGTTATAGCATTCACTATCACCGTCTCATAATACCTGTAAAATATAAATCGTTGTATCTAAAATTAGCTTAAATGTCACAATCGTAACTCACTAATTGTTTTAATAAAAATGTAGTTAACAATGTTATGTCACACTCAACAAATAACTCGTAAAATCAATAGGCAAATGGAAACTAGGACATTACCGCATTATGACTAAATGATGCTATACAGAGATTAACATATTATCGACTAACATTTTTATAGGCCAATTTAATTTTGTATCTAGACATTATTTCCATATAAAATGATTGATTGATGTGTTAATAAATATTGAAATAATTCATGTAAAAAATCTATTACTCGTATTTGAATAAATATTCAGATTTGATTATCATTTTACAAACTCATTCACAATTTTATAAATTCATAACATAATATTCGTTAGTAAAATTCACCGCCGATTTACAATATTCGACATGCTTAGCAATCTATAATAGAGTACTGTATATCTGTCCTAATTAGATTTGTACATTTCGTTGAGCAAAGCGAGTGTATGTAGCTAACGACTTTGCATACGTGAAATATGGTCTATTGATCGATACATTATTTTCTCACTAATGATAAAGCAGATAGAGTGGCGCTGGTAAACAGTGTACGTTTTTGAATATACGATGTTATTAAAATTTCATCCGAATGTAAAATACTGCAATATGGTCATGAGATTAGGTCTAGATACACTGTTATTCATAGGTTTATATACAGCAATAGTCATGTGAAATGTACAGTTTGCAATATAGAGTTAAAGAGCTATGGTGAAAGTGATTGTAACCATCACATGCATGCAGCATAAGGAAAATATAACAAATGGCATAATTGAGAAAATTGGACGTTTTTATATGATTTTAGATGTATTTCATGTAGTTGTAATATTCCACATACAATTGTGAAAAATGCTACCTTTTAGGGAATTTGGAAAAAGTATATACTGATTTGAAAATTACAAATGAAGGATACACGCGTTTAATACAAGTAATCTTGTAAGAAATTGCAAATGAAATTAATGAAAAAATTACAATTGATAGATATCTGTTGACATAACGACAGATAGTTCAAAACCTATTGAATATTAGGTTTATTTCCTTGTGTACAGTAAACGATCACCAGAGACCAATGCAGAAACTGCAGTAAAAGTAATGCAATAACGTCAACTTGTAGTGCTGGTTACTGACAGCCCCTACAATTCTAAAATATAGCAAATTACTCAAAACACATTTTCCGGATCTCCTTTATGTTGCATATTTTCTATACTTAGTTAATCTGGCAGCACGCACTATTAGGAAAAAATATTCCGAAGTACACCACATGATAGTCAACACAAAGGAAGTATTCCAAATATATTTTTCAGGCCTTCCATTACCATCTCAACCGCTATTAACCAGATAGGGTACATAGGTTGATGCAGTCTCATATTATAGTAAACATTTTGAGACTATGAAATCGTCCATTGTTCAACTTAAGCACTTAATTTAAAAACGCCTCTGACATGTAAACGACAACTTGACAGGTAATATAGGAATTGCTGAAGTTCAGGAATTTAATCTAAAAAATTTATCCCTAGTAACCTTATTTTTAATTCTATTTAATATGAAATTTTCTTGTGTAGACAGATATACGAAACTTTTCAGCTCTGGAAGTGAATTGAAGGGAAGAAATTATGTATTTATTTCTCTGCTTATTCCATGTCATTAATTTAATACCAATAATTTATTAACTTATGAGGTACACCACATTGAGACATATTAAACAACTCCAATTTGTTGGTGCATGCTATTAATGTAGAATATATGAAACTTGTTATATTTAATGTAGAAAAGAAGGGTCGGCCTAATAAACATTTGCTGTAATTTATTGTCTCCGTTCCGATGTTCGACCGAAGTTATAAACCAAAAGAAAGCCAAAGATAATGATCAAATGATTTCCCACGGGTAATTCAACATTCTCAGTGCCTTCCACACTTTTATTTATGTCTATACATATTATTTTTAAAATAAAGTAATATATAGTGGATATAAATTATCAAACACATATTGTTTTCGAATTCTAAAGTTCCACAAAATCTGTGCACAGGCTTGCCTTAAAATGTATGTATCTGCTATTTAAATAACTAATTACTAGTCTTATAAAATACTCGATATTACATTGTATGGTTATGTATGAGATGTATCATATGAGATAATACATATGATATACCACATTCATTGTTATAACGAAATAGCAATGTTCACATTTTCACTCTCCAAATCTAAAATTGTTTTCATTGTACGTAATTGATTATAGTTATCGCAACCATATAGTTATAGGGTATATAGAAACATTAAACCGTCCAAAAATAAAAATTAAAACATTCAAGTATACCACGGTCCCCCATTCCGAGGTAACTAGGAACAACACTGTTTCTAGTTGTTACTAAATATATTTTAATGAAAATCTATATTTTTTATTCACAAATCTGCAATACAGAATCGACTTCCTTTATTCGGAGACATTTCTGCTATGGATTCATATAACACATTCGTTCATCCCTTTTTAGAAGTATAATGGGTGTCATACGGTTTTATACAAATAATGAATACATCTATTTTTCTCATATTTCTTGATATTATATAAACAGTACTATACATTGTATACCAGCTCTCTGGATTTTTTTATACTTGCTGGTACATTAATAGCTCAAAATTTAAAACCACCTTCTAAAACATATATTTAATGGTGTTCTGGGTTAATACAAATTTAAGGAAAATACAGAATATTTCGATCTTATAATAATTTACTAGTAAATTCTTTCTTCTTTATTGCTTAGAACTTATGACGTTCATGTCTCCTATATTGTCATCTTATATTTTTGGTTTTTCCATAGTTGAACATTTTTAATATATTGACATTACATTCAACAAATCACAGAGGTAAACCATAATACTAGTCAATCACAACACTGACAATGGTTAATTAAAATTACGCAATACTCGAATACGTAAATAAACTTCACCAACGCCATGCTAAATCTATTTTTGGATGCCTACTTTGGGAATGCGGCTCTAATCTTCTAATGGCAATTCAGCTTAGCTCTAAAAGATTCCCCATTCCTTCAGACTGAAGAATATTCTTGGACTTCTAACATTAGTTCTTTGAATTATTCAGTATAGATAATTGTTTATTAATTTTCTGTCTCCTTTATTAAAAACTAGTATATTTTTTGACTTCTTCCAATTATGGGGAAACGTTGATGTCTGAATAGACAAATAAAAAAGGATCGATAAAAGTATGGAAAAGACAGATGCCCAGTCATGTACTACTACAAGCGATGGTATCATATGAGCACCTCATGTTAATTTGATTTTAAGTTGTTTATTGCATCTTATACATTCTCTATATGAATAGTTAAGACGAAATTGCTGGAGGTTTCAAATTTATTAATAACAGCATCATTCTGTTCGAAAGAAGTGTATGATCGATGAAAACTTGCTAATAATTTGAGGATCGGAAATGATTTCGTAATTATGTATCATACTCTTAGGCAGGTTAAATAAATTCCCCTTATTGTTCACATATTGCCAAAAAGCAGGTCGATTAAGCATAATATTTCTTCCACCTATTTATTATAATTTTGTTTATTATAGTTTTGTGTGCTTTGTTTATACTATTTTTTATTTTACACAACAGCGTTTTAAAATTATTAAAATTTTACTTCAGTCAAACTACCCTCAGATTTGTATAATTACTATGCGTGACTATTTTGTTTAATGTTTTGTTTATACCATTAGTAATCCGTGGAAAATTTATTGAGGAATACGTTTTCAGGTACCCACACGGAAAATATGAGATCTAATATTAATTTGGTAACAGTAATTACAAGCAGTACCAATATCACAAAACTCATTTAACTGATTTCAGTAAACTGCATATGTTATAGTGTAAAGCAGAGGGAAATTAGTCTGTTTGATGTTACAAATGTATGATATAAATTTATTTTTAATGGCTGTGACACAACTGAATATTATAATATGTTAGCAAGGCGGGGTGATGTAAATCTTTTTTAAGAAAAATATCAGCAACTTGTGTAATATTACATTTACCGCAAGACAAGATCCACCAATCTTTTAATTTTATTAAATTATATTAAACTAAAGAACTACTTAAATTTAATATTAATTGAATTGAATATAGAGTATTATTAGAATCATGGCCCAAATATTCCGGTAACTTCCGGTAACCTGCTAGTTTTAGAATTTCTAATTTATACAGGAAATTAAGGGTATAAAATTCATAAAATTGAGGCATAATAATAATAAAACAGATTAAGGGCTACATAAAGTACAGTAATACAGAAGAATAGTGTTTGACTTCTATTTTATACCTACTAAATCAATACATTGTAAACGACAGAAACTATTGTTATCCTTTAAACTTCAATTTACTATATTAAATGATGATTTAATATTAATCCGCCACCACAAACACGATCAATAACAGTATAAAACTAATTATGACTTGATCTAAATAGTACATTACCTAAATAATAATTTGTCTAAAAATTATTTATATATTATTTTTAATACGAAAATCTACCCAAAATTAAATATCATATAATCCAAGGATATCATGCATATTAGCAATTCAAGCATCATAATATGTACTTAGTTTAGTATTAAGAACGTTATGATAGTAGAGTGACGAATTATTAACATTCGCAAAGAGTGCCCATTACTACGCATAAATAAGTAGGGATAAATATCAACAAGTATAAGGATTCTAGTAATGCGGTCAGTTAGTTGCAATCACTATCGTAATAAATATGAGTGAATACGAGATGATTATAGTTAAATATTCAGATGGCTGGCAAATTTTTAAATGATATAATATATTATGTGAACGAATATTAATGAAATGCCACAATATATATGGATATATTTTTTGCAACTTCATAACATATTCATAATGTATAACATATAGATATATATTTCTAGAAAATATATAGGAAATATATCAGAACTTTGATATCTTACTTTCACAATACGCGCTCATGTGAATCAAAATTATTCCTTTTACGCTGTTTCCTTCCATCTTCTTATTTATTTCTGTTATTCCTATATAGCTCACTTCCCTTGCTTCCCATCTTATCAGTCAACGAATGCGAGAGACCTAAGTGTTTCAAGTGCTCGCATAAAACCCGAAATCGTCATCCGCACGGATATTCCAAGACATGTTTATCAGATTAAACTTTCTCCTCTGTAATTTGTCCCGTTTCTTAGCAATTCCCGAGGTTGACATATTTCGCAAGGAATATGGAGATTTTTTTATACATTTGTTCTCTTTTGTTCGGAATTCACCTGTAATTACTATTATATACGGAGTTTTTCGTATTTGTTTGATTTGATGTTTATAACCAAAATCGGCTCTAACTACAATTTGTATAATAGATCTTTGAGCGTGAATCAATTTAGTGACGACGCACGGATCACATGCTACACCATTCACAATTGTTACTAATATGTTACTAATATGATTTATTAGACATATACTACCTGGAAAGGTCTCTACTTTCAGAATAAAAAATAAAAAAATGCATTTGTTTTTACTCAAAACAAAAACATTCGCAATTTTCATGAAACCAGTGACAAAGTATCTAGAAAGATCTCTCTACATTCAGAATAAAAAATGCATTTTTATAACCGAAATAAAAACTTTTCCGAAGTTTTCAGGAAAATTATTTTTACTACTCCTAACCATCAGATTTTTATGAGAAAAGTATTTTTTTACCCAAAAAATGTAGTAATTTCTTTTAAGACGAAGGTCACTTTAGTATATTACAGCAAGCACAATAAGTTGATTATTATTTATAGCATTGACTGAAAAACAATTATATAAACAATTATATTTCAAATTGAAAAGGCCACACCTTATAAAAATGAAGCATTAAGACTAATTATTGTAACGAATTTACTAGAAAGTTCTTTATTTCGAACACTTATTTACAAATCAACTCTTTACAAGTCCAACTAACTAACTAACTTTCTTTCTACTTTAACTTTATAAACTAACTTTCGCACTGTATTACACAATCTCACTTTCTTCGCACCGGATCGCTTACTATCGCGGTCCAGATTTAACTAACTCCTCGCTGGACGGCACAATTCTTATATAGGCAGTAGGACGTCTCTCCAGACGTTTCTAGATAAAGAACTTTGGTGAACCTTCTAGTATAAAACACATTAGAAGTCAACTCTATACGCTCTTGATGGTTTAGAATATTCCTGACGTTCGGGATCGCATTATTATTAATATCAAGTGACATTATATTAATATCAAGGTTAATACTTAATATTAACATTAATATGAAAGCAAATGCGTTTATTTATACTATAAAGGCAAATGTGTATAGTAGATACACTAATAGATCCTTTGTATCGTTAAACTTTTCCACTAAATATGTTCTTCAATATTTTATTGTAAAGAAGGCTTAAAGAGTTTACACATACATAAGTTGGCTTTCAGTCTCTAGAACCCTAAGCTATGGAGAAGTTAAACTTACAGGCGAAAGTAAACAGACCCTTGCTCAGAGAGAGGTATCAAATTTGGAACTCGAACTCAAGCAGATATCCACTATATTATACGCACTTCCTTATAGCGTATCATAGCATGAATAACATGTTGTAGACAATATTTAAAGAGGAATACAGTAGATTATCCATCCATGTTGTAGATGCTAAGCAAGCGGTTGATTTGTATAATAATACCTTCGAGTTGGTATGAATGCCTACCGTATTCTCTGTTCTAGGTTTGTGCTATTTACTTGTTTCTGTCTTTTTCTTCTTAACAATTTCATATTATAACCGAGCTTCATATCCATCCAAGACTATTGTATAGAACCTATTTTAAATTATTTACGTCATGCAACACGTTATTGCAATTTTACTTTAGAGAGAGTATTCGTTTCCGTTGCAAAACTCGGGCGTTTTAATTTGAGACTGATTAAGCTTCAGTCGATAGTCCTTTGTGTTAAATTTAACGCTGTAACGTATCACGTTAAATAGCAATAAATGTTTATAATACATTTCCGGGTCAGGTGTTTTAATATCTAGAGAAGTATCCTTTCCAGCGTGAGGGGGAGTTTCGGCGGAGATTTTGCCACCTGATGGCATAAATCCGACGACCCGCGGCATTTGCGTAGAAGCTCGAATTCAAGCAGCGATCTTATTTCGTTGAACGCGTAAAGCTCAACTTACATGCTTAGTTAATTATATTTCCAAATTATATTATTAGTAATATTCATTTGAAAATTTAGGACTAAAAATGGCATTAGTTTGTAGATTAATCATTTCTTTATTAACATAGGAAAATACAGAAAATTGTTTACCTTCCGTTTCTCTTGCGAATCATAAATAATAAAGTTTCAGTTTATTTTAATAAACAAACAGCTATATAATACATATATCTGCAGGGTTACTGAGTTAGCTATAGTTAGATAGATAGTAATACTAATACTATATGCAGCTTTTCCATTTATACACGGATGTCTAACCATCGCCAGATTATAGTGAGAACCTTCACTACATTATATTGCGTTAAATATATAATTATGTAATAAGTATACAACAAAGAATAGCACAGGGTCGAGTAGCTTTTAACAAAAAGAAAGCAATTTTATGCTCGGGGGCAATAAACTTAGAAACAAGGAAGAGATTTTTGAAAATGTATGTATGGAGCACGGCACTATACGGTTGTGAAACCTGTATGGTAGGGCAAGTAAGTAGGAAAAAATTAGAAGCTTTTGAGATGTGGTGTTACCGAAGAATGATGAAAATACCGTGGACTGATAGGGTCAAAAACGAAGAAGTATTAGAGAAAGTTGGCGAGAAAAGAAGTATGTGGAAAAACATAAAGAAGAGAAGAGATAGAATGGTAAGCCACTTGCTGATACATGGGGGAATAGTCCGCGATATTTTGGAGGCAGAAATAGGAGTGAAGAAGGGCAGAGGTAGGCCTAGATTAGATAACCTAGGGATGTAGGTTGTAGCACAATTAGCGAAATGCGTAGGTTAGCACAATATAGGAGAAGCTGGAGGTTAGCGTCCAACCAGTCTTAGGATTGATAACCTCGTGATGATGAATAAGTATACAAGGATACTCATATACATGGTTAACTATTCGAAGAAACGTTAAGTCGTATTATTTTAAACGAAAGACGAATTTTAATTTTTCAGGAATAACGAATTTAAAATGGATAGAGCTTAAAATAGTTTAATTGAGTGACAAATTTTTAATTCCTTTAAGGCGTTAAATTTTTAGTTATAAGGTGTTTGTAAGAAAAGTTCCAAATCTAGTTTCTTCGAAAGTTTATAAAACAATTTATTGATGTAAATGGTACTAATTGAAGTGTTTATTTTCAAAAATTGACATATTCACAAATTGAAATTTTTCAAAGTAAACACAGAGCCAATTAAATATGGAATTTAAGGATATAAATTGGCAAAGTCCACTTAAAATTGAAAGCATTACCAATAAGTTTATCAATGCTTTTAATTTTCAAGCTTACTATTTTTTGAGTTTTCTACCCCACCTGTTGAATCACAAAACCATCAAAACCAACTTGGATGTTTTACGTTTTGCACTTATGTAAATGCCATTAACGCAATATTTTACCTTAAAATTTACCACAAAATACCATATTTATTATATACTTATTATATACTTATTATATTATAGTCATAATAGAGATAATAGGATCATATTGTCGCATTAAAAAATCAGCTGAGGAAAATATTATTTTAGTACATAAGTACTGTACGTATTTTATTAGTGGTACTCGTTCTCGCGACCCTGTATACGACTGTATTCTGCGCATAGTGCGATAATTTCTTTGGTTCCTCTTATCTTCAATTTTAATGCTCTTTTTCCTTCTTTCCGTTGCTAATAACCGTAGAGTCAACATCAATTTATAAAACAAATGGTCTTCTAATAAGAATGAATTATTTGTTTCATTTTGCAATAATTCTTAACGTCTAAATGACGGATTAATTTGAAGAATCAAGCATGACTAATGTCGGATTAGTGTTTTATAAATTTAAGCTCTGACAATTCTCTTCGTGACATAAATATTATTAACAGGACTAGCGAGCACAATTTTTAAACATATCAACATTATAAACATAACCAAACAAATAAAACACCTTATCTACATTACTTTGATTTAATTTATCCGCCCGTTAAGAACGATCGTTACATTACCTAGGTAAAATACAAAATAATAATTAGATTGCTAAAAGTGGCTGTCAATTAAAAAAAAAATAAAAAATTATATTATGCGTTATCCAACAGAATAAAATCTTCAGAGTTGTCTGCTCTAATCGTTCTCGTCTTCCATGACAAAATCTTACAGCACAGTATATCTTCTTATATAATATATGCTTCTATAATATATGCTTCGAATCATTAAACACTTATTCCGTAAAATCTGTCGGCTAGTCTACATCACGCTCGACCCGTTTGTAGAAAAACGCAGCTATAAAAACAATACCAAGAAAAATTCTCATATTTACTTGTTATTAACAAAGTGAATAATTACATTTGATGTTAAATAAATAGACAGAATACAAATAAAAAAAGCGTAACAGCAATAGTATTAGGTACTTAGTATTAGTAGGTACTGTATATTTATTACATACAATTGCTATTACCAGGATATAGAAAATTAAATGTATTAATAATAAACAAATGAACAGCATCGAATAATATACTATTCATTTCACCGCTATCTGCCAAATAAAAAACTCTCCTATCTTGCCGATAAACGGAACAGTCTACCTGAGCCTAGCCATAAAAACAAGCCATGGTATATTTTGAGATTTTTTATTTGGAAGATAGCGATGAAATAAACTATACTTACAATTAGTAACTTAAGTAATACCTACATATTTTATTTAAAGTACAAAAAATGCTTCATTACCTCACAGGATATTGTTAGTGTTTTTGTGGCAAATAAGTTTTTTATTATACCTTCTTATCGTAGCCATTGAGTTTATTGGAATAAAACAAATCAGTGTGTTTGTGATAGTTAATATGTAGATATCTTAATTTTTCGTTTGGTGTATTAACTTCGTTCATTATACGATCACAGAGGGATCTAATTGTAAGCGTGGTAAGTTTGCTTTAAATTTAATCCTCTTGATTACATGTTTTAAGTATTGTTATTATTATATTGTATATGTAATAGAGGTCTTGTATGTAAATAATCTCGACGCCTAGATTTTAGAATATATTTTATAGAGCTCGACATATTGAGGAGCTCACTTTGTTGGTAATATTTACCAATAAAATGAGAAGGTATACTGGGGAGTTATTAGATAACCAGTTAAATAAAGATAGCGAATTTATGCCGATTAGATACATCACTACCACAATGCGTTCACTACCACTAAAACGATAAAGTAGTGATTAGATTCTTTGAAAATGGTGTTACAAATAAAATATAAGGCAAATAAATAAGTTGTAATTGTTCTAACATAGTTTTAGATGATAAGTATTATTATTTCATACAGTAACCAACTTGAGTTTAAAGAGAATGAGGGGATGGTGTCATATAGAGACGTCTTATTTTTTAAAGAAAGTTTTGCTCGAATTAGGTGAGAATACTGACAACTGTTTTACGTTCTTTATTTCGTCAGTATTTTGATAGTCATTGGCCATTACGAATAGATAGGCGCTAAGGATATGTTGTTGAAATGGTTAAAATTTCAATTCACATCAATTATGTTAATTTTTCTCTGAACAGTTAAATAAAAAATATAAATGTATTATAATCTTAATTTGGACATTCTGATAGTTTCCAAATATTAATGTTAGCATCAAGCTGAAAGGAAATGAAGAAAAAGGGAAATTAAATTATTTTCAGATAATATCTTTACAGGGAAGTTTATTCAAATTATACTTGTTGATGTTTAAAGTATGCAGTAGATACAATATACAATTTCCAATTAGAAAGTGATAGTATTTGGGAATTAAGTATATACTTTTATTTTTTTAGCGCACATGGAATAATTTTAAATGTTCTTGTAGAATAAAGAATCGTTCGATACATATATCGTCATAATATATATTCAGATTGCAAATAGACATAGACAGATATCTTTTTAACACTAACTGAGTTTTTCACAAAACACCAAAATACTATACACTATACTCGACGCGCGTTTCGCCAACAAAGTTGGCATCAGTTTTAATTAAAACTCAGTTTTTATCATCTCCAGATGATGCCAGCTTTGTTGGCGAAACGCGCGTCGAGTATAGTGTATAGTGTTTTGGTCTTTTGTGGAAAACTCAGTAAGTGTTATTTTCACATCAACGGTTCCAACCTACTCCCAGATATCTTTTTATTCTATAATACATATTATCTCACGCTAAAATGTAAAATATTTATTTTATTTTATTTCAATATATGTATGTACATTTTATATATTATTTTAGCTTGACTGTTAATTAATTTTTACACTATCTATATATCTCATTAAATAAATAATACGATACGGAAAGTAATTTGGATCACCTAAAATTAGATAAATATAAATGGCAACCAGTAAAATTGATGAATATATAACGCCTAAAACTTTGAGATATGATTATAATGATAATCACCATCATTAATTTTTATCTGCATTCAGCTACATGTTATTAATCTGGCGGTGCAGATTTTTTTTTCTTGATGTGTGGACGTACCTTCAACATAATATATGAGGTGTGATTTATTACTTGGGAAACATTTATTAATTCATAATTCAATTAGAATTTTAAAGTAATTACCATGAATAAATAGCTAGTTATATAAATATGATTATTTATATTATTATTGATTACATAAAAGTTAATTACATAGGATAAAATACGGAAACAGTTATAAAGGAAGATTTTGTTTTCGATTGATTTTAATTATTATTCTCTTTTTTTGCACATTAAAGATCCTTAATGACTTTCAAAGGACAATATCATTGACAGTTACTCCTTGCAGATAATTTTAATCTATTTAAATCCGTAGTATTTAATAGATGCTATTAACATAATAGTATCGATAACGACATAAAATCTACTGTTTCTTTTTAAACATCTAATGCTGCAAAATGTTAATTTTTCCAGGAATAATACTGTAAACCAGGACTCATGAATTAAATTCTAGATTATCTTACAAAAGTTATTATGGTCAATATAGATTTTTAAAGAGATTAAATAAGCATTTAAGTGAATATAAAATCGATATTTCTTATTTATCGTTACCTATTGTTTAAGTTGCTCCTAAAAATGCGGATAAATTGATTATGTTTTACGTCCATATTTTATTAAACTCATTATTTTTAATTAATATTTCTTTTTTAAAGGACCTAATTTTCTGACTTATACTATTCTATATCTTTATTTGTATATCTGTTGCACTGGACATGTAATATTTCTACCCCACTACTACTAAATAAATAAATTGATATTTTTAGTGATGGTATACTTATTGAATTCAATTTTTACACACAGAACCTCCTGAGACTAATTTTTATTATACGACTTATTCATAGTACATCAATTTTAATGATATCTGTATACTGAACTCTTGATTGTGATGTGGCTATTGGTATTTATTTATCATACGCCAAAAAAATATATAGAGGTTATATTTTTTAATGTTAAAATTTAAAAGTTATTGAACGTGTCGTCCCTTAAAGGCAGATAAAATTCTGAATCTCACATATTCCACCCCGCCTGTTTAATGCCAAAAAGGTGAAAACTATCTTCTTTCTGTCAAATTGATTAAATGTATAGATAACATAAAATACTCCACAATAAACATTCTTGTTGTTCTCGTATAAATCGAAAATCACCCCTGAAAGTTATATTTTCTCTCTTTTACTACTGCTCATGGTAAATGTTCCTCATCGAGGGAATATAGCGAATATATTTTATATTTGGAAATTCGTTTCAATCATATTCGCAGTCCATGGTAATAAATTAACTGTTATCAGTTTAAAATAGTTCAATTACCTTTATCAGTAAAGCTAGAATGTTCAACATATACATTAAACAAGTCACCTAGTGATATATACTACTTCTAATATTTTCACAATTTGAATATTTTATGTGTAATTAGTAATTACTACCATAACTAACAAATCTATAATTAAAATTATTAAAATACATGGAATACACTTTACCTAAATAGCTAAATTTATTGAAATAGTTAGATTTTGAAGGAAATCGCTATATTTTTATAATAGTTACTTAATTAAGTTATGGTTCTTAAACCATTAGTTTTGAAGTTTACTTGCTATTTTCTTGCATTACATATGACCTGTTAGAGTTCCAAAGGCTTAAAATATAACTATTTAAACCTCATTAAAGACAACGTGAAATCTTTCAGTAGCTTGAATGACTGATCGATATCTGCATTCATAGTCAAGATCACCATATTATTATTGATACCATCGTGTAAATTTGAAAATCGATAATATATAAATTACTAAATATAAAATAAAACGTCAAATTTAAAAAATATATTTTGTTCCAGTTGGATAAAGGTTTACTGTACTTGAAATATATTTGAGAACCAATATCTAAATTGTAATTACCAACAAAGTAATGTGATATAACATTGTACGTATTGTAAGTTTCGCAGGTCATTTTTTGCCTTTCGTGTTAAATTATGAAGTAAATGAGAATGTAATAATGATAATGAATAAATACTAATAATGAAATGTGTTATCTTGATGACAGGTATTTGAACACTATTATAAATGACGTACTCCAATTAGCAACAAGAAAAAATTTGCTGATATGTACTAAAGTTTTCTTTTATTTTTAAAATTAGCTCCGACTCGACTTCAACTGGAATATATCTGTCATTATAAAAAGTAAAAGAAAAACAGAAATTTGCGAATTTCATTTGGTTTTCAAGTTGTTGATAAAAATTAGTATCTTTACGTGTGCACTTTCTAAGAGTCAAACAAATTTCTACCTTCTTCTTGACAAATGACTGTCTATTTTTAATGAAAATCTGTCGTGATTTGAATCGTGATAAGAAACACGACATCGTTAGTAATACTTCTACATTATTTCAATTTTGATTTAGATATATAGAAATTAGAACGTTGTAGCCTTATTTGGTGTCTACTAAATCTAATTGTAAGTCACATGAATCAACTTGAAAATATTCAACGGCATTTCTTAAAGTATTTGTCAGTTTGCATAGACAATTATTACCCAGCAAAGGTTTACAACTATACTCTGCCTCTTGACAGATTTGCCATTCAGTAATTATATTCTAGAAAGGTGCTTACTAGCCTCTCATTTTTATTTGAACTTTTCCATAATAATATAAATGTAACTTCATTACTCAGTATTTTTAGTATACGCATACCTAGCCTAGGCTCTCGAGAATAAATTACGTTTTATTGCTAAACTGCAAGAAATAACGTGCTGTTAAAATCTGTAGTATTTGTAATGTCACAAAATTTCAATGTAACTTCTTGTGATTTGGATAATTCTACTTAATATGAGTTACTATCTTTATGGAAACAACAACCTTTTACTATCATGTAGGTTATATGTTACTGAAGTATTCCATCGTATATTTAAGTTAACATTGTTTCGATTAGAGTTTATCTTTTATTAATGTTTTATTTGTTATTTACTGTACACATGCAATTTGTATAATGGATCTTTGCGCGTGTATCAATTTAGTGACGACGCACAGATCACATGCTACAACACTCGCAATTGTTACCATATTGTGCCATAATTACCGTCACGTATGTCTAGCGATATATGTTTCAATCAACTACGTACGACATAGATAGTTAATAATTTTCCGAACAAAATGCAATTATGAAGTCACGTCTTATCTTTGTTGTATAATTTGATTCATTGGCGTTTCAATATTTCTGTAAAATTTATTTCATTTTTGTTCCATTTATTTTGAATTTATTTCATTTACTTTGATGGAAATATCACTTTCATTGAATGTTTTTGTGGAGAACCTTTTCATTATTCTGTCATAGGTTAACGGACTTGTATTGTACTAACTGTTATCCTAAAATGTATTTTCGGCACAATACTATTCAAAAATGTCAGTTGATTGATTCATACGATTGTTACATGTGAAGCACACGCAAAGAATCATTGTACAAACCACATGTATGTATTTATTTGCATTCCATTTTCATGTTCTGTAATGGATTTTTTCTGCTGGGTAGTAAAATATTTATTATTATTATTATCTATATAGGATTTATTATTATCATTATTATAAAAAATTTTTTCTCAGAAAAATTGCTGGAAAATATTTACCTACACCTGAGATTATAGCAGGATTTCATTGTAAAAAATTTATTCCATCGCTGTTCGCTCCATTTTTACACTTATTCGAACACTTACAGACATGTCCAATTTTGCCCAGCCTGTACATATTCATATGGTCACATCTCAGTAAACCGCAGTTATAAAATATTACATCCTCCGTGATACCTCATTCCCCCATAATATCTTATTGCTTCGCATCTTGGCCTTTTTATGAAAGGAATTTCTTGAATGGCGCAACATTAACGTGGCATTTAGTTTGAGGCATGTCAACATCTTTAAACGCATTGGCGTGTGTGTGTGGAAAAATTGTTGTCAATTTGTTGCCGTATTATCCGTAATTATTCTTCTACTAACGTTACTGCTGGGCGTGTGCCAATTTTATCAATCACTGTACCGGGCGGTGATAGGTAAAAAATGTTATCGTTATCGTGGGCCGATACGGTGATATGTTACTACTTTTTGTACCCACGTCATTTACTAACTTTCGAGAGGGTGGTTTGTTTAGAAAAAGAGGACGAGCAGCGTTTTGCATGATCTGTTTTGAGAACGGTCGATGGCTTTTATATAGTATTATTACGCGGTTAAGTTTTGAATTGAAAACTTGACGAATGTTTTGTTTAACATGCTTCTGGTAATGAAACCATTATTTATGCAGTATATCTAAAATCGTGATGAAAGAAAGCAATGTAACTACAAAAAAATGTTTAAATTTTAACCTTCCATTGGGCGCATTTACATAAAGGAACTCACTTGATGTTGCAAGACAATAAATTTGGAAAATTTCTATAGGAGAATAAGCTATTGACATTTTTTTCTGTCTCAAGGACAAATAACAGGCATAAAATAGTACTGAATAAAATTTTGACAATAGAATACAAACCACCTATTTTTTCATGTAAAAGTCATAAAGTTATGAATAAAGAATATTGGACATGAATTATAAAGAAATGCTATAAGTAACTGCCTATTTTAAATGTAAAGAATTATAAATCCTCTTCATCATTTCAGCATATTCCAAACAAAAATAAACGTCACATTGTCGGTAATGATATTTAGTATAAACCAATAATTTAACACCCAAATGTGTTAATTTTGAATAATAATACGATAAAAAGTTAGAATAAGCGAGTGTAGAGATTGCAAAGAATATTGTTAATTTAAATAATAAAAGAAATTTAACAAAATATAAAACTAAAAATAATAACGTAATCAGGCGCAATGAATCTGACAGATCCGGTCCATACAATGCCAGGGATACACGTAAAGAATCAACACAATATCGAGAAGAGAGGTTTGGAGCTAGGAAGCTATGAGGGAGTTAATATTCGTAATACACATGAAAGGACAGAGGAACAAAGTAACTGCCGGATCTCACAGACCGGCTGCGCGTAACGGAGGGTTAGACATAATATTTTTGGTAATGTTTGTAGTTGGGTGAAATTAAAGCTGTTATATCTTTTTTTTATTAAATTGCAGGCTTTATTTTTCTTCAATAGACTCCAAAAACATATTTTATGACATGTAGCAACAAATCGCTAAAATTAATAGTTTTATTAAATTGTATTAGACATCTTAAATTAGAACAATAATAAAAAAAATCTGAATTTTTCGTACTCATTGATAAACTAATATCTGTACAAAATTTATACACAATTTAATTGGGATTTTAGATACGTCTACAGCAACATTCAACAATAAATAGTTAGATTATCGAAAAGTACTGACAGAGTTGATTATATAATGATGATACCATTCAATATATGATAAACCAAACTGTTTTCACAGCATGCCCACAAAGAAAATCCCTATTCGTCCATAAGAGGGCTCATGTACCATAACCTATAATATTCAATGACTAACACTCAATGACTAACAATATATCTAGGAATGTTATCAACATATACCTCGATATATTGTTAGTCATTGAGTGTTAATAAATATTATAGGTTATGGTACATGAGCCCACTTTCTGACACTAGCAAAGGTTATTATATTTTATGTTTAGTTAGTTTTTATGTTCTTTTCAAAAACTAAACGGCAAGAGGGTCGTGTTGAGGATTTGGATATATTTCATTCAAATAATGATCCCAATATACGAAACAAATACATATTGTTTACAATTATTTGCAAATTAAATATCTTTTTATACGACTTTTCTCATTCACTCTTCTCTAAATCAAATATTTTATCTATAAATATATACATGTTTTTGTATTTTATTATCATAGAATATTTTATTATAAGCATTATAGTTCTTTAAAGATGGTTATGTGAAACCGAAAGATAAGAACAAAAATATTTTTTATTAACTTAACTTACCGATAATCAAAATAAGGAGAACAGTTTTTGATTATCAGAACACTGAAAGAGTATACGTCATTTAATGCATCGATAGACAACTAAGTCTAAAAGTATTAGGACAGGATAAAAACAATTTCCAGAAACAGTTTCGGTCTTTTGCCAGGACCAATAATCTCAACAAGAAACAACTGAAATTTAATTACATATTTTATAGAGGAATCTTAACATGCTGACCAATTAAAACGAAAAATTTATTGAGAAATCAAAGGATTATAATTATTTAAAATTTAAGGGGATAGATAAATTCATTGTTCATAGTTATTTTGATAAAAATAACAAAAGATACTCTAACAACTGAAGGTTAATGATAAGTGAAAAATATAATACAGTATAACATCATTAAATATAAAAAAGCTCATCACTAATAATTTAAAACTGATCTCATTACACCGTAAGTGCACTTATAATAATATTTAATTAATACAACATTTGATGATAATTATTTAAATATTAATAAACCCGTAACACTTACTAACTCCTAATAGAGGTATACAGTACAACGAAGTAAATAAGAACCGTTAATTATTAGACTTGATTCTGTTACCAAAGTGATGTTGTGATTATCTACTAACCTTGAGTAAAAGATAAGGAATTATTTATTAAAAACTTTTATTTACCATATAAAAGTAATTTTCCTTGAGAAATATTAGTTTTTAGAATTCCGTTTACTCCATAATACGTAAAAAACTACTTAATTTCATATAGTTATACAAAGAGAGACTACCTACTGGAAAAAATTACTTTGTCTTTAAATTACGATCCCAATTAATTTTCAGTCTATCTTTTATTTCCACTGGAAATAAAACCATTGTGTTTAGTCTTGGTTTCTTTGAAATTACAATAAAGTTCTATCACGACGGACTTCCAAGTACATGACAAAAATACTTGGCCACATATAATATATACATGAACTTATTAATTTCAAGTTTATGTACATGTGAATGAGGTCAAATATAGAGACTATAGTCTTTTAGTGTTTCCTCAAAATTGACATGTTTTTTAATAGAATTTTAAACATAATATTTATTGATTCCATACAACATATAATTTTCCCCAAACGCACTCAGTTTCACTTAAAACATACCCACTTTCGTAGTTTAAACTTATTGAATGATGCTCATACTTTAATTCGTTACTTCTTGTGTCTAAGTATGTAAAGAATATTTACGAAACCACATTAGTCATTATCGAAAATAAATATTTTACATTTTACACCATTACTAACATTTGGCGCGTGCAAGTAATAGTAATAATTTATTCGTTATGTTTTAGTTATATTTAACGACAATAGCATTTTTAATATTGTATTTATTGCCTACATTAAATTCACCTAGGTGCACGCAATTTCATTATTTTCGAGTTTTGAAGGGTTTATATTTTACTGTATCTTACAAATTCACTTTCTATAGCAAAGACTATAATAAGTTATTAACTGTTTAATACAACACAATTTTTTTATTGGGTGTTTAAAATCGTATTGAATTTACATTTCATTTGTTTGCGTTCATGAACATTTGAAACCAATAAAGAGTTTTTCCTTTCAAATATACATTATTTTATTAAAAAATCTACATTATATATTATTTGATGCCTTTCATTTTAGCTAATTGACCTTGAATATATACTTGCAATTAAAAATACCACACGAATTCTTTAAATAAAAAGCTTACAAAATGTTTTTCCAAAAATTATCATTTTGTTTAAGATGTGAATAATAAACATGTACACACTGTATACGTGGATGAAATATCAATTATATAAAGCAAATATGTTGTTGGCAAAACCACATAGGTTTCAAGGAGATATTAACTTGCTGGTTATATTATTTGCATAGAAGAATTTCACAATCACTAAAACATTAGATAACATATTTGTATTTTTACGTTTGTTAAGTAACATAATTTATATAAGATGTAACATAATTTATATATACATACTGTTCTCTTACTGCATCAAAATTATGGCATTGATTTAAAAATATTTAATAAGCATTGATCCTAAAATATCTAGAAATGTTCTATTTTAACAGATTTACATAAATTCATCTACATAAGTTCTTGAGATGCTCTAAGAATTATTACGAAAAAATTGTAACATACAGTTTAAACCGAGGTGAATAATTCATTATTTACACAAAATCTCTTATGGATAGGGCAAAAAATTAGCGCCGTGAGAAAATTAAGTCTTATTTGTATTTGTAACCAAGATTTCCCGAAGAGACATTGAAACAAATTAAGCTGAGTAATAAAAATATATTTTGGAAGAACATATACTAAGATCTATATACAAGAAATAAGAAAACCAGTAAAATGTTGTATATAGCTTTCCGTTAGTCAATATTTAACGAATAGAACAAAATATTCATACAGATTAAGGTGACAGTGGCGCATTCGCCATTTATGAAACAACAGCCCGTTGGGTTACTTAGTGACGTACAGGAGAATAAATATAAATATCAATGTTAATATAAATGTAAAAGTTTTTTGATTCGTGTTTTAAGTCTGTGGCATCATCGAAAGCGTGGATATTTTCGTGGACAAATTTGTATTCTACATATACTCATTATTGAATGTTTAATTTACTTTTTTAATTAATACTTTAATTTGTTAAGCTAATGTAATATATCGAGGCTAGTGACATATAGTAGTTTTGTTTGTTAATAAAATTGATAAGTATATACTTCTGTCGCTTATAATTAAGTTCCATATCATTTGCATACTTCATATAGAATGAAACTTTGAACTAATGGACACTAATCTTATTTAAAAAACTTCTTATCAGGTAGAAAAATGAACCCAAAACAGGAAATTTGTTCTTTTATTACGCCGATTATTGTCAGTTAGTTATTACTAGGTCCAATTGCATTTAATAGAAAGGACTAGACTGTGGTTAGATGAAAGCTAAAGTAAAATTTTCTTTTAAAAACATCTCGGTGTACGGCATAAATAAGGTGTTGTTCTTTTAGAATATTGACCGTCATCGATTTAGTTTTGTAACAAGATTTATATAGATAAAAAACTTCGATGTAGAAGAGAAAATAACGGTATCAGTTTTCTATAAAATATTGAAATACTGTATCGTATGCAATCCACGTTTCGCCAAGCATGTTGACGCCGTCATGTTAACATAGTCGGTTAAATTTTGAACATAGTATAAAGTTATGAATGTTTTTTTGGGAAACTGATTTTTTTAAACTGAACTGTAATTATAATACTTATTGATTCCCTATATATGTAAGACATATAATTTTTCTCATAAACATTTGGACCATATTAAAATAAGATGAATATTAAATAAATACACAAACATGTTAGTTATTAATAATTTTGAGTTTTCAAACACTTGTAATACAATAACGATAAATCTTTGATCTCAATTGGAGAAATGTACATATAATTGCAGTGCTTATTTACGCGTAGTTTCTATCATAATTAAACTGATGTCCAGTAGTAATCAAATAATATATTATTTTTTGATTATATGTTATTAATATTAACGATTTGTAGTACTTATCTCGAATTGGTTCATTTTATTCCCTAATTATCTAAAAATACTAAACAGGTATCTATATAGTGCTTACACAATATTAAATTTGTGCACCTACCCTTTAATTTGTATCAGAATATGTAAAACTGCTTTTATAATAAACAATTTCAGTATATAAAAATTGTTTTAAGCCATTAGTTTCATTATGCGCGTATAAGTAACAATAATAATTTATTTGTTATATTTTAGTTATATCTCACGACAATTGTATTGCCAATATTTACTACCTACATTAAATCCGCCTAGGTACTTCTAATTTCATTATTAATGAGTTTTTAAAAGTACATATTTTACTATAACTTACAAATTCACTTCCTACAATTAGGATAACAATAAATAATTAATAAGATAATTTGACGTAAATGTATTTTATTAGTTATTCAAAATCTTATTGAATTTACTTTTCATGAGTTTGAATTCGTGAATATTTCAAAGAAAAAAAGAGTCTTCTTTGTCTTTTGCCTTTTTTCATCTATACAATATATTATTAAAGAAGAAAATTTACATTATATTATTATGTTCAGTTTAACCAATTAACCTAGAATATACACTTATAAAGAAAATGTCGTAATGTGTTAATTCAATACTAACGTTGATAATACATGTGTGTTTCAACCGGTTTATATTATCAAACTTATAAAAATTATTTAGAATAGTTCAGAAGTTTAACTAATTTTTTACATTTGAACTATAAATATTTATTCATTGGTAGTCTGTTAAACTCCTAACCTTTTACTACAGTGTGGAGGTAATAATTTATCACTGTTGTCTCTAGTGGTAATGGTTTAGAGATAAAAACTAACAGGAACAGTTTTAAAAGAAATCTAGTAGAAAAAATATTATGTACTTTGTAATGACAGTGGCGCATTCGCCATTTATTAAAAACTGTTCTGAGAGTTGCTTATTCATATACACAGAAATAGCAATATTAATATATCTTATGTCTTCTTATTTAGGTTTTTAAGATGCAATGTTACCAAAAACAGGAATATATTATGTCCCAGATTTCTGATATCAAAGAAAATATTACAATAATTCTTGAGAAACCTGCTGTCGAATTCTTTCATGAAGGAAAATCTGCATCTTAATTTAAAAATTGACTGAACTGAATTCTTGAACTTGATTGAACTGAAACATGAACTTAAGCAATTCGTGTTTGGTGTCCATATTATCAAACCCACAAAAATGATTTAGAATAGTTCAGAAGTTTAGCTATTTTTTACATTTGAATGTTAATTTGTTCACAGCTACTGTATCCTTACTTTTTTCATAGTAGATAAATAATAATTTACATTATTATATGTAGTGATGATAGTTTAGAAAGAAATACCAACAAAACATATTTAAAGAAAATTTAAGACAACAAAATATTCACATATATAGGAATAGCAATGGCACCTTGATTATTTATTGAAAAATGTTCGTTGGGTTAGATTTTCTTATTCAAGCTTTAAAGCTGTGGTTTCCCCGAAAACATGAATATATAAGTTTGTAATATCAAAGAAAATATTACAATATACTAGAGAAACCCATTAATGAAATTGTTTCGTATAAAAAAATGTATCTTAATTGAAAAATTGTGGATATTTATCTGTGACATATCACAGTTATGTGATAACTCAAATAATAACATAAACAATGCATGTGTGGAGTGAGTCCATATATCAAACCCGCATAAATGATTTAGAATAGTTCGGAATTTCTGCTACTTTATTACTTCTTAATCTTTATTTGTTCATTGCTACTGTCTGCTAACTCTTTTCCCCAGAGCATGGTAACAATTTATCATTGTTACCATGTAGGTTTAGAAATAATTATTATATAATGGTTTAGAAAGAAAAGACTAAGAGGAATATATTTAAATAAAATTTAATGAAAACAAAATATTTCACGTAAACTAGAATGACAGTGGCGCATTCGCCATTTATTGAAAACTGTTCGTTAGGTTTCTGACGTACCAGAATATAAACATAAATAGCAATATTAAAATAAACGTGAAGGTCTTCTTATTAACATTTTAAAGTTGCGGTACCAAATAAAACATAAATATATAAATTTAAAATTTGTGATATCAAAAAATAGTACAGCAATGCTTGTGAAACTTGTTAGTCAAATCCTTTCATACTAAAAAAAATATTAAAATCGGTTCATAAAGTTATAGCCGGACATATATAAAAGAATATATACAGACGAATTGAGAACCTCCTCCTTTTTTTAAAGTAGGTTAAAAAAGTGTATTTTAATTTAAAAATTGCCAATTTTTATCTGTGATATATCGCAGTTATGTCAAAGAGTATAATCAATCAATAAATTTCGCGGAAATCTATGTGTGGAGTTCATATTATCAAACCTACAAGAATGATTTAAATTAGTTCAAAAGTTCAACTAATTTTTTACTTTTGAAAGGAAAGGCTAACAAAACATTTTTAAATAAAATATAATAGAACAAAATATTGACATATTTAAAAATGGCCGTGACGCCTTCGCCATTTATCAAGGAAATGTTCTTTGAGTTACTTACTGACATACAGGGATATAAACATGAATATTAATATGAATATAAATGTAAAGGTCTTCATTTTGAATTGAAAGTCTCTTATTTTAATACTCTGAAGCTACGACATCATTGAAAACATTAATACATAAGTTCCAAATTTATTATATTAAAGAACATTTGACAATAATGCTAGTTGAGAAACCGGTTAATAAAATACTTTTGTAGTAAAAGAAATTGTGGATTTAACTTTAAAAATTATGAATTTTTATCTGGGATATATAACAAGTGATTCATTGTGTTAACAAATAATAACATTGGAAATCTACGTGTGGGGTTCATATTATCAAATGCACAATAATGAGATTCAGTAAATGTTTTACTTTTGAATCTAAAATATTTGTTAATAGGTATTGTCTGTTAACTTTCTAACCTTTTATCACAGTGGGCAGATAACAAGTTGCTTTCGTAGTGATCACATATATCAAATGACATTGGCGCATTCGCCATTTATCAAAAAATGTTTACTGGATTACTGATATGCTAGGATATAAGCATAAATAGCAATATTAATATACATGCAAGAGCCTTTTTGTTCAACCTTAAAGCTGTGCTATTACCGATTAATATTAAACATGAATATATAAGTTCTAAATTTATTATATTAATGAACATACAACAATAATACTTAAAACCCTGTTAGTTAAACCTTTTAGTATTAAAAAAAGTGTGAATTGTAATTTATACATTATACACTTTGATCTGTGACAATCGAGTCTTTGTGTTAACTGAAACAATAACTAATTCATGTGTTGTGTCCATATTCTCGAACCCATAAGAATGATTTAAAATAGTTTGTTATTTTTTATTTTGACTCTTGTGTCCTCTAAATAAATAGGGCAATATCTCCACAGAGTTATTAAAAACAATTAATAATTGCGTGCTTTCTTTATTTTCAACACACTTTAATTAATCACAAATCTGATAGTTCCGAAATTTTATCGATGTTAAATATTTTCTCTCTGTTAACCGCAAAGCCTCAAATTGCGAATTTATGAATATAATGTTCAAAATCATCTAACAATGTTCAGTTTCAAAATCATCTAAAAGCTGTATGCGTCCATGAATAATTGCAGTGTATGATTTAAATATTCGTATCAAATATTATATTATAAAAAGTGTGAAAGAAACCTGTTTTAAATGTATAATTTACTTAAATGTTAAACTGCGAGTACTAATAGTAAAGTAATAGTTAGTTATTTACTTATATATTTACTAAGTGTCGTAATACAATACGGTAATACATTGAATAGAATCTTTAAAATGTGGCAAGTTACTATATGCAGGATAGAGTCAGAAATTTGTACTTTTTCGACAATTACATTAATTAATAAAATATGCAAATATATACATACATATATATATATATATATATATATATATATATATATATATATATATATATATATATATATATATACATATTTTTCATATCACGAGAATATCTATGTGATAATATATTTTTGATACTCACCACATCGTTCTTTATAAGAATATTTTAATGACACAAACAATATACATGACACGACAATCCAACGAAGAAATACACATAAGACGAAAATAAACAAATATACACTAAAATAAAAAAATATCAAAATTTTACTTTAATGTTAAACTTCAAGTACCAATAGTAGAGAAATATTTAGTTATTTACTTATATATTTACTAAAATTTGTTTATATATTTAATTCATGGTATGTTAACAACAATATTTTGTATCGTATGTTATATAGTATTGTTAGGATTGTTTTGATATATCTACTTCTTTGTCCTATTAATAAGGAATACTTATTGAAGTATTTATTTTAGTTTAGTTAGTTATCTCAATGTATCTTTATGACTAAAGAATATTAAACATTGAAAACTAAAATATTTCTTTCCTATCTTATTTTATTACCAAGTGTGTTATCTAATTTTCTAATTACTTTAAGTTAGAGTCATATTTACGTTTTATGTTATACTCTAAGGATATCAATAAATGGAGAAATCTGTAGTCTAAGTACGTACATTATAAAACCCATAAAAGTCGCCACTCCGTTATATTAAATATTGGCCGTTAAATTTTAATAGAATTAACTACCCTCTAATTACGTATGCCTCTGGTTCAGCTTCGGTTCGGCCTGGCCTTGCTCCTGTTCCTGTGCTTCCGGGTAACAGGAGTCTGCGCCCTACAACTGGCATGAATGTCGTCTTGCAGTACATAGAAGACCGTGCAGAAATAAAAGTGCGATTATTGGCCTTTAAACGTGAAAGCATCGCTCTTGAAAAATATATATTATTCATTCAATAAGGATTCTCCGTCCGCTCCATTTTAAATTGATTGTATCGTTAACGAATTCTGAGTTCTGTAAGTCGTCATAATATGGAGGGAAACATTTTCCTGATTAAGTTCTACGGAGAAAACAATTAGTCGCTCTGAGATTAATACTCACGGTTTATTTTCCGTTTACGTTTATTTATATTCCATTTGAGCAATGTTAGACTGCTCTCGAATACAGCGTAAATAATGGTGGTAAAATTTAAATGTGACAATGTGTTTATGTTTTATCATTGCGCAGGCGTATGTGGCATCATATGAAAGTGGTATGTACCTGTTACAGTCTACCGTCTCTACTATTCTATTTTTCCTTTTACGATCTATTTGCCATGCATCTTTGTTGTAGTGCTCGTGAAAGTACACTTTATTCTATATTTTGTCTATAGCTCTTATTCGGCTAGCACAATCGTCTAAATTAGTTCCTTGTATGACCATTTAACCTTTTTCAATTAATGGAAATCAAGTCGAATAAGTGGACATATAACGAAATAATACATACATTAAAGCCAGTGAATAAAATTTACCATTTAATTGCACATCGACTCTCAACAATAATATTTTAATTTTATTACATAGTAAATATGTTTAGATAATATGTATATAACCATTATTGAGTAATAACATAGTTATATTTTCTATTTACTCTCAGATACATGTATAAATAAATAGATAAAATGTCATGTACAACTTAATCTGTCACGCAAAATTGAACTCTGAAGCTAAAATATCGCCTGCTACAGTTAACAGAAACATATTATATAGTATTAACTAATTTTAATTGTCCTTCAAATAATGAAATAAAGCAATGCTTTTAAATCATCTATTTTGAATAAAGTAAATTACTATCATTTGTTTCCAGTTTATCAATTTTTATTTCAAATCTTACCCAGTACTATATTTCTATTAAAGTATGTTCCCTATTATCCCACGTTGTATTTGTATCTGCACTTGTCAGTGTCGTAAAAGAAAACACGTTGCTGTATTAAGCGTACTCTTTAAAATATGTCAGGTTCTAACAAGCAAAATAGTTTTGCTGCTTTATGCTTTCCTGTATTAACGAGTAATAAAGTTTTAGACTATTAATGGTATTTGACTTGATAAAAAGTGCAAATATATTTTGTTTTTCATATCACGAGACTGTTTATATGACGGCATACTGTTAATAGTTTAAGGCACAATTTATAAAACTATTTCAATAATACAAACAATACACATAATAAAACAAACATGTACATTGAATTAACTACAAGACACTTAAAGAAGTCCAGCGTTTAGTTATACAGTCAGCGTTATATTATAATCATATAAATATAATAATATTGAAATAAGAGTATAAATATGTCACATTGAAATCACTTTAATATTAACAAATAACTGCTTTAGTTATTATTCTGCACAAGTGATGCAATGAAGTAAACTAATAGCACCCACTTTTTATTACCTATATTTCTGTGGAACAGTTTTCCACTTACCATGCAGGAATAAGCATAAACATGTTTTACAATAAAATAAATATATATTAGTAGACACAGATAGACGAATATAGTGTATTGTCTGTTTTTAGGTAACCGTTCACATAGTTTCATAGTTTACACAAGTTTATACATTAAGGTTCTTATATGTTAAGCTCATAAATAATTAAAATCAAAATTGTGCCTCTTCAATGCATCTCGAAAGACGATTTTAGATTTTGTAAATCAGTCGTCTGGATACAAAACCCTTTTCTCAAAAATGAGATTGTTATGGCAATAAATTAAAAATGCAAATGTCAACATGGTCCAGGGAAATTTTTACAACAAATACCAATAATTCAAAAGTAATCTGAGTTTAAAATTTCATGTCAGATGCAAAACCCGACATATCCCTTGCGATATTAGATGCAAAAAGACATCTCCAATCAACCAATACGAGCTAAATATTTCATCACGTTAATTAACGATGCAGCTTAATTTGCAGATTTTTTCAGTTGAATAACATGTGTGTGATGGATGTGGGGCACAAAACAAAAATTTTACTATCATTGGTGTCACTAACAGAGTTTTCCATAAAACACCAAAATACTATACGCTACACTCGACGCGCATTTCGCTAACAAAGTTGGCATCATCTGGAGATGATTAAAACTCAATAGATGATCCCAACATTGCTTTGAACGCCAGTGTGAAGATGTACAGGGTATACCACCACGCATGGGCGCAAAAGCTATGCTCTGTAGCCTGAGACACGTTTTTAGGAAACAATCGCACATACATAACACTGTCGGTTATACTCAAACTTAGCATTAATATCCTTATTTTTAATGGTATGATGTACTATTGTTTAATAAAATTTCTACTATATAAAATCCAATAACCAATATTTTTCATATATTTATGAAATACGGAAAGAGAGAGATTAAACATCGAAAAATTAAATATCAACTAAAAAAAATAATTTCTAATAAAACGTACTATGTTTTGTACTTCCACTCATTTTTTGATCCATTTTTAGTGAATAAGAGTATTATCTACAGCTGAAATGCACATTTTTTCAATCTCTAAACATTTGGGATAAATATTTTTAATACTTTGTTCCTTTTATAAAACAAAATAGGACAAATACGCGAGTTACTAATAATAACTTATTACTATTATTATTATAACGTATGGTAGATTTAATAGGTCTTTTTTATAGCACTTATTAGTCTCTGATATGTTACATATTAAATGTTAATTGAACTAGCATTATAAGAAACATAATGTCATATATGCCTGTAAAATTATTATTTATATAATTGCTTAAAAGAGTTCAAATATATTATGTTCTAGCTTTCATGTTAAAAATATCTCATTATTTGTTTTTAAAAATACCTCCTTTATGACATCCTTTTTATAAATATATTTTTGTAGAGAAACATTTCAGTGCTCACCTTGTGTTTAACGCTTATTCAACGTGTTTCTGTTTCCAACTGCTATCATTTATTGTAGTGAAAAACTTTATTATATATATTTTATTTACTTCATAGTTCCATTTTCTCCAACATAGAGTTCTATCTGTGAAAAAAGAACACCCATAAATCACTAACAGGACTAACACAACACTTGTTAGGAAATGAATATGGGCCTTCCTCCGTCCAGTCTCTCAAGTGTGTTTTGATGTTAGTTTCTCACAGTTGTTGTCAGTTGGTAGAGATAAATAGGATAAAAAATAAATTATTGTATATATAGGATGATGAAGGTTCAGTAGACATTTGATTAAGCTGTCCTACGGAAATGGAAACCATTCATTACTCTTATGTTCCACATCATGTTGGAGTCTGTTAATTACCATGAAATTATTTTAGTGAGGAAACAAAATTATGTAGTTTAACCAACTGATTTTCATTCCTACGCTGACCCGGATTTTGTAAAAGTTATGAAATATCAAACTGGTATTGAGTTTATTTTTTGATGCAAGATTTATATTTTATAAAAGTAATTATTAATGATATAGAGATATGAAAAAAAATCTTGATCAAGATATCATGAAATGGAAAACGTTTGTCTTACAATTAGCTTATATCGTCCTATTGAAATAATTCTATGAGAGTTCAGCAAGTTACGTACGATCTTGATATCCATAGTAACACGCAAATATACAACGTGTTTGCGTGTTCCTTTTTAATCAATTGATTCTAAAGATATAATAATAATTAACTACAAGCTGTAATTAAGATTAAACAGTACTAATGTTTATATAACAAAGAAAGCTCTTATTAAAATTAATGTCTCACTTTTCTTTCAAATGGTTGCTACTTCTAAGATCTGCGATTTCTAAGGTCATTAGTAGCACCCTCCATCTTTATATGGTCTGTTATTTTCCTATATAAATGACTAGAATATATTTAATCTATGTTATAACTACACTATGTACAAAAATTAAGGCATGTAAAAACATTCTAAATTCTTAAGTGATTTTTAAAGGGCTAGCTTTTCATGTTACCTTGGAAATAAATAGTCACAGAGAAATATAAACAAAGAATATTGAATCTTCAAGTCTCTAGTTTTTAGATCTTGAGTTAAAATCATTAAAAGCATTTAATCATTAGCAGTTTTTAAGTAATCATAAGAAAACCGTCGAAAAAAAATCCCAAATTTTTGCTTGCCTTTCAGAAGGTCCACGAATTTAAATAAAATTTTTTCAGTAATTTTATTATAATTATTTTTTACATAATTTTATCCTCTTTAATGTGAGCTACTTAAAAGCCTCGTATGATGATTTTTTGCCGAGTTATCGTCGTTCAAAACAAAAACTTCAGCTTGATAATGATAATTAATTAGTTATCAATCGAAAGTAATTAATTACTTACTTCGAAAAATATCAATCATTGCTAAAAAAACATTTTTCTCATCAAAAAATTAAGAAAAAATGAATTAATCGTTCCTAAATTGATTTTTAGCAAAAACGGCAAATTCAGTCATTTCGAACACAATGAAAGAGAAAACACAGCACTTTGAAATTATTAGAGTTTCTTTAAAATACTCCGAAGTTGAAAATATATAGCTAATATCCTTAGTCTATCCATTATTTGCAAAGTTATGCCAAGTTAAGCGAATATCCCTAAATACGCAATTTTTTACTTCTATTTCAATCAACATTTCCACTTCGAATTTTTTTTATCAGAAACCATCGTAAAAGGTTTTTAGAGCTCTTAAATTAAATAGCATAAAATTATCTAAAAGGAATCTAGAATAAAATCACTGAAAAAAAAATCCGTGTACCTTTTGAAAGGCAAGCAAAAATTTGCATTTTTTCCGATAGTTTTCTTAATATTACTCAAGAAATGCTTATGGTAAAAAATTTTACACTCGAGATTTAAAAACTACTGATCCGTATATTTGATTTTTCTTTTCAAAATTACTCTGCAGTTATTTTTATCCAAATTTCAGACCATTTGAAAATTACCTAAAAATAGAAGATTTCTTTAGTCCCTTAATTGTTGTGTCTAATGTAAATAAAAACTAAATGTAAACATTCTGATTTACAATTTATATTTGGCATCTGCTTAATTCCATTCTGCTTGTTATGAATCGTAAATTGCACGAATGGTCATCGATCGTATGTCTGAAGATTTAATTTGTATTTTGCCTACATATTCCATGTCCGCAGTTTCACACGCAGCCTTATTTGCTAACTCGTTATTCTTATATAGCTCTGTGCCTGGATGAATTGGGCCTCTTTATCTATGTCGATTGTTCTAATCAACAGGCAGCTTATGTTTTCAAGTGTTGGGTATTTAGAAGAATTGTTGTGTAGAGCTTCAATAGAGCTTAGGAAATCACTTATAGTTATTCTCTGTCTTGTCCAATACATAAATTTACGTGCCTCCACAAGTATTTCATAAACATTTGAAACATTATGATTACACATTTTTTGACAACTATTTGTTTCAATTATTGTAGATTAGTTACGTAAGTCCTTAACATTCCATTTTTGAAGTAAGGAAACACTGAATAGCCCACAGTCATTAACTGAAGGATACCTCAGAGGAAGCTCAACATGTGTGTGCAAGCTTGTTAGTCTGTCATGAAAAAGATCGTGAAAATCTGTAGTCTTTCGTGTTGAAACTGCGGTTGTACTATTTTACTGAAAATAGCCATGTTGTTTGTTATCGTATAGTTATTGAATAAAGTCAGTCAAAATGTTATAATAGCTATACCGCTGTAAATTAAACATGAAATAGAGTAAAACAGGCACAATTATTATTCAGTGAGAAGCCACTATGATAGCATAAATTTTCTAAAGTTATAATGAGGATTCAGTAAGAATATGCCGAGTACATATTCACATATTTTGACAATTAACGTATCCTGAAAAAACAGTGCTGCAAATGCTGGTTTATTATATTATTAACAATTCATGGAAATGTACAAGACGTCTGCCAATAAAACTCCCACAGTGCCCAAGTTCGTCCAAATCTAAGTTCATTACAATATTTCGGCATATTCCTAGAAAGGCTAATTTGTTTTGCATTTTCATGAACGTCATGAATAATAATTTCTTCTGTATGAGCGGTTGATTTACCATAGCAATCATAGCCAATTTTGTTAAACAGGATAGAGCTACAGAGCTAGTTTAAAGAATCACAGATAAATAATGTTTAAGGCATACAGATATCATTAGTTACTGCTATGTCTAGGAAGTGTCCTAAAAAATTATCCAAATATAAAGGCTGACTGTCTTCCCTAATTACAGTAGTTGACAGACTAGTTTGAAAATAAGCTTCAATTACGTAAATATTACGCTCTGTGGTAAGAACAATAAGTAACAACTTGTTTAATATTACAATAGTAAGATATTTCATAATAACATTTTCGCAAATTTTAAGCATACACTAACTGAACTATCGCAACTTATGAAAATTTATGATAATGACGATACAGACTCTAAATACTGTAAAAAACAAACAAAATATTAAATAATACATACGAAAAATTATTAGATATATATGATCTATCGTCCTCGAGGTGTCTTCCTAAAAAAAGACATAAAGAACACTTTTTGATATACTTAACGATGTACGTAATCTAATTGCCTAAAATATAATGTGATATAAATAATAGTGAATAATAACAATGGTATGTTTTATCCAATAGCTTAATACATCTTAAAAAGCCATACACTGAGGAATAAAAATTAACGTTGTAACAAGAATGTATCACACGACCGAAGAAAGCTATGAGCTAGAAATATTTTACGACAAACGATATAATCTCTTGGAGAATATAATATTCTCCCGAATGCAGCTATTTGCAACGGAAATAAAAATGTATATTTTATGATGTGAATCATGAAAAAATGAGCAGCTTTATGTCAAAATGTGAAAGAAATTGATATTTTATAATACAACCAAGTAACTTATATTATAATACCATATTTAGTGATACTACAATAAAGTTGTATTATATAGAAACTGAATTATTATATAGAGTGTGACGTTGTCATTTAAAAAACTGCACCCAAAATTATTGTTCAAATATTTTTTTATAGAAAACTGCAGATGTCTTTTGATATAACATTTGTTATTGGCACTGACATACTCTCGTGTAAAGGTTTTTCGTATCTGGTAATAGCATTGGCTTATTTTTTGATTCACATCATCTGTAACCACTATTAATAATAATTTTCATTAACAATCTGTAATCGGAGTTACAGATTATAATTGATAAAAACCTAGTTTAATGGCTTAAAATGTAGATGAAAACTTAATACCATTTATTTATATTTAAATATAGGAAAACATAACGAAACTAATGCAAAAATGAGAATCAAAAATTTACCTCTTGCGTGAGAACAGTGTTGCTTTTTTATATAAAAATACTTTAAGGTCCTTTACTCTTATGCGAATAATTAATTCAACCTTGTATGACTTCTACTTCTAAAATGTTTCAAATAATTTTCCTAGTAATGGTTTATTGTATTTAAGATATGAAAAAATGCTCTAATTGTATTACCGAGCTTACAACTTTGTAGGCTAATGTCTGATTATATTGGAAAAGACTTAAAGTTAATTTGTAAAATCTGTTTTTCAGAAGAGACTGCATTATCTTTGACAGGAACTGCCAACAGACACAATTTTATTACAATTGTTGATCCAAGGCAAACATTTATATCTCTATCGAACATATTTGCAGGGATTATCAATACGCAATAGGCCAGAAAAATTTTAATGTTATTCTATGTTTATTTCTAGAAATATGAATGGAGAAATTTACAAGTATACAAATTTACGAGTGTCAGCAATAATATTTTTTACTCAAAATGTGTTCCCTTAAAAACAAAAATTAATATATCACATTTTTCTACAAAATATGTATTTCAACAATTATTTATGTATTTATTTGAACATGGTATAACTTGTATATATTATGTGAGTTCTGTAATTGCTTCACAGGATAACTAAAATTAAATAATTAAAATTAATTATAATTAAAATCTAATATTAAGTAATACAGTTTAAATTATTGACTAATTAAAATAAATACATCATCTTTTGTCGTACTTCGAGAACCACCAAATTTTCCTATAAAATATATATTTCAACAATTATTCGAATGTTTATTTTAAAATAGTACAATAATAGTATATATTGCGTGAGTCTCTATTTCAAAGGGTAATTAAAATTTAATAGTAGATAACAGTTCAAATTACTTATTTATTGAAAGAAATACACTATCTTTTGCTGGTCTTCCAGAACTGATTTTCAGCAAGCGAGGTTTAAACATTTTTATAAGGGCTGTATTTTTATATAAGTAAGAGACAGTTTGCACATGAACTTGAGTATTTAAAGTAAGGGAAAATTTACCTTAGTGAAGTAAGTCAATCACAAGTTGAAGAAATATATTTAAAAAAATATATATTAATATAATGATATATAAAATAAACATTTTCTACAGAAAAATGTAGTTAGAACTTCTTCATTTCAGATAATGTGTTAGATTTTAGTGGGAAATATTTTCGAAAGAGTTCCTCAATTCTCTAAAATAACTTATATTTCAGGACTTAATCGTAATTTATACATAATTTGATTTATTTCTTGTTTAGATTGATGTTGGTTTCTTCTGCCTCATGATACATATGTCGTAGTTTCGCATCGAGTTTATTGTTTTGTGGCACCTTCATAATTTCCCATGATTTTATAATAAAGTGTGTGATAATAATGAGAACTTCTATTTAATATTTTGACCATTATCATAATCTATTTTGTGGCTCTTATTATTTAGTAGGTACCTGGTCTGGTTCTACTACTTTATTTGTGCTACTTAATCTACAGAGTATTGTATATTCTATAATACTGCACCGAATGCTCCTACCTTTGTGACCCATGAAACTCATCCAGATCAAGTTTTCGATTCTTATACTTTCCCTTTCATTAATAATTCAAGAACACTGTCCTTATTATATCTTGATAGTTCGAAAACCTACACCTGCCATTTTCTCCTAATCTTCTCCTAAATAAGAATTGCTTTAATCTATCTGTTACTTCGCCTACTTTGTGTATATCTGCGTTCATATCCACTCCCTTAAGGAATGAAACTCTATGAAATCTGAGAGATATGTCTCTTATTTTCTCATATCAATATAGGTCGTTACATATTGTGTTGGTTGGTTGGCTCTGTAGATTGGCAGTCTCATTTTAGGGATTTCTGCTGTTACGGGAAGTAGTGAATATACCAGTGGCAGCTCGTCGGGGTAGGCAAGGTAGGCGCCGCCTACCTTTAAAATTTTATGTCATTTCTCATAACAGCGCAATTACAATAAACTGTTAACGTCCCTGATAATACAGAAATATTTAATATAATTAATAATAACTACTTTATACTAATTAAATTATCTATCGCCGTCGGCGACGCTGGTGCCATAAACACCCTTTATATATACCACCGCAGTCCGCACGGCGCCGCGCTACACCGAATTAAATCATTTTATTCCTAAATAGAACAACCAGACCAGGCTCGGTTCTCCATCCCACCGCCTGAAAATCGATAGCTACACGTCAACCAGATGTCGGTAAGACGACAAACAGCGTTGTTGTAATGGCAAAATAATCGCATCTCAGACGTCTGCAGCCAATTATATTCTTTAAATAAAGCAGTTTGAAGGCGAATGCATTCGGCGCCCGAAGTAGATCGGCGTTCTTCGGCAGATCCGAAGACGCCTTCGCAATGAATAAGCCGTGACATTACTGGGGATATTGGGTTATACATTGTGATGATCAATTTGAAACATTAAATATCGAGTTAATGTTGAAATATTTTGTGGAATATGGATTTCGAGAAATATTTCCAGAGGTTTTTAAACTTATTGTTTTAATTGCTACAATTCCAGCAACAAGTACATCGGTTGAAAGACATTTTTCTTGTTTAAAAGGGATTAAAACGCATAGTCGGAACTCTATGAAGAATGAACGTTTATCGTCACTTGCACTTATTTCAATTGAAAAGGAATTATTTAGCACACTTCAGAAATCTGATGACTTCACGGAAAATATAATTAACAAATTTTCATTAATTAAAGATAGGCGCATTAATTTAAATTATAAAAAGTAGTAGGTATCCACTTTGTAATTGTTAGTCAATAATGGCGATGGTTAAGGAAGGCTGTGAGGGGAGGAGGAGGCCTATACCCTAAAGCGCCCTAAAATAATGTATTATTGCCAACCCAATTTACATAATATAGGTATAATACTCAATAAATATATTTCGTTTATTCCAATTTATTTATACCCACAATAACTATTATTATTCACGAATAACAAAGAGGTATTAAGTTCAAAGAATTCTTGTGAAAGTCTATATTTTTGTATAAATGAAATTCAATCATTAAAATTCTGAAGTACCAGGAAAATGAAATTGAAATTTTTAAAAATTTTCGCCTGGGGCGCTATTTTTAAGGGTTGATGAAGCTCATACGCCGCTATCGCCTGCTCTAATATGGATACCACGAGCCGCCACTAGAGTATACATATGAATAACAGTGAAGTATGTTTACTCCATGGGATATCTTGTTAATTTTAGTGGATTTCCACTAATACAAAAGTTGACTATTACGAAAAATAGCAAATCTCTATTTTATTCTTGCTTCATTGTGAACTTAGTAGTGGACTGTTACGTATAACTTGAACCTGAACAACTAATATTCACATATAAAATTCACTTTGGAGTTGTTTTTTCACTAATTTGATTATACCTAATAATATTATTTTGATGGTTATCGATTCATTAATATTTTTTATTTCCGTCTTACACACTCGAAGCAACTTGTTGCATATATTACGGCATACAATACATGTCATACGTTATATAAAAGAGTCGCTTCTACCTATCGTGTAAACTTTTCAAGACAAACTACTGTGGGGGAAGGGTATGGTTTAATTTGATGGAATATACTATAATATCCACGTCTTAATGGTAATACGTAGAACATCAATAGATATTTATTTTACACATATAAAGCGTAACCCTACAAAAGTAGTTATAACACCGATAACACGATATTTAATAACATGAACGAAATTGAAGATTATACCAAACCTTGTATATCTCTTTAATCGTAACTATAATACGAATTTAATTTTTTTAGCATATAAGACAATTATATAAACAATTTTTATAAAATGCTTGAACAAGAAGATATTTATAAGGGTAGCTATCACTATCACAATTTCATAAATTAATCTAAAAAATATATTCGTAATTCATAAATATTCCTATAATAATAATATATATTTAATAACATATAATTATGATTTGGATGAATTAACTCAAAGCGTAACCATACCAATTAAATATATAAAGTATATGCAAGATATTAAAATGATAGGTGTATGTAGCAAAATATCTTTAATTAAAGTATATAACAATCTTTATTAAACTATTATTTTATATTTTAGAAATACTCGTAATTCAGCATATTTACATATATAAAAACCTTTTAAATATCTAGAATATTTACTATTCATTTCATTGCTATTTTCCAAATAAGAAACTCTCATCTTGCCAATAAACGGAACAGTCTACCTGAGCCTAGCCATAAAAACAAGCCACGGTATATTTTGAGATTCTTTATTTGGCAAATAGCGATGAAATAAGCTATACTCTCATTACCTCGCTTATTTTATATATGCTTTATTCATAAAATGAGACGTAATTAACATATTTACTCTACTTACATTAATATCATATAACTTTTTAAATGTACCTCTATTTAATATTAAACATTACATTAGCTATAAACAATGCATATAATTTAAAGGTTGGAGTCCTTTACATCATTTTCTTCCCCAGCTATTTAGTGAAACTGACAAATCATTTTCATCTTAATTCAACATTTCCCCAAATATGTCTTTCAGCAGTTAATGTATCTGCATAAATCTCCTTCATGAAACAATGGCGATGAACTGTTATTATGAAATAACTTGAAAAATTAAAGATTTTCACATAGAGAACAAAAAATAATTATAATTGTTAGGTATTTCTATATTTAACAGCAAATTATTACGCGCATATTCTAAGTCTCAATTCGATATATTGCTTGACAATATGTATACCATCTATATATTCGCAACATTCATAAACAATTCAAATGAAACATCTGTCATAATACATGAACTTTCTACTTTATCAAAAACTCTCCTGAAGTGAAAGAAATGCATATCTTGCAGAATGCATAAATGTATATTGTCATATTGATTCACTTTAATTTCTTCTTTTCGTCAAGTGCAGACATAACTTCTGGTAAAAGTACTCGTAACGTATAAACGATAATATGTAAATGTGGTCTCAAATCAGAAAGCAGTTTAGATTTTTAATCCTCGACAATACAAAACCTATTTCAATTCCATAACGGAGATTCAATATTCTTAATGTAAAAAAGAATCGATCTACTTTATTGCTATAACAGTACGGGTAAACGTTTCAGTAATTCTATCCACAGGATATGAAATTTCAGAAATATAAAAGCGCTTCGTTGCAAAAACATTTTAAGTTTTCTTCGTTATTACAGAGTTACACCATGCAAACTAACAACATGGTTCATATGCTTTACACAATCTATTTTATATATGAAAATAAGGTTATAAGAAAAGTTGCACACATTAGAAAATTTTAAACATCTCAGGGGTTCTTTTCTATAAACGTATTACATTTAATTATTTAAGTATTAATTAAATTTCAATTGTATTATAAAGTAAAATATAAAAAAAATTAGTAAATGCTAAATATAGGATGTTACTCATTATATACACCTTGATACAACTGTATGTAAGTAAATATTACTTGTAAAGAATTAAAATACAACAGTATTATTTTCATCAATACTTGTCATTATTACAGATGATTATTTAAATAAAATCAACTTAAATAAAGTACAACTCAAATCATTTTCATAGAAAGAAATCAAGTCATAGTCTGAAATACGCTGAAAATTTAATGCTAAATTAACATCAAGCAAAGTGTACCTTATTATACGCTGGCGTGAATTTTGATACTAATATTAGAATAGAGTCAACACGTCGTATTGATTTAACTCTAGTATTGTAAATATCCCAAAATCTTGATTAAATATACACCTATAGTACCAGTAATTATTTCTACTAAACTTGGTCATCACTCTTAACGATAAGAAAGTTAAACGAGCGAATAAATAAGCTACAACGTGAATTCTAGAAAGAAATAAGTGATTTCAAGACCGAATTTACCAATAACTTAAGACTAACTAATGAATGAAATTTAAAGATAATACATTTCTCCGAAAGTTTAGAAAGTTCCAAATTTGCAATATCACCTCTAAACAACAGCACATCAACTATAAATACAGATATCGTAGCACTATATAAGTACAGGAAGTTATGAAGAACATAGAACGTCACGAGTACCCCGCCAATAAAAATAATTTCATTATCTACGAAGTCTCAAAGGAGAAAAATAGTAATATCGAATTATTAAGTAAAATAGTTAAATAGTAATAGTTAGATAGTAAATTTGAAGTGAGGTTTACAAAAAACGAGATCAATTATACCAATCGCACAAGCAAAAAGGGGACAAAAACTAAACCAGTATTCGTTAGTCTTTTTTACAATGTTGGGAAAGAATCAGTATTTATTCTATCAGAAATCAGCTGAGATGGTCCAGTTTGTTTATGTACGAGTAGCTATCAGTAGGTGTATTGATTTGTATCAAAAATATTCCGTGCATTGTTTTTCTAATAATAAAATATAAAAATAATAGTGTCATTAGTTTGAGGAAGATCTTAAAGAATTAAATTACTCTAGTATTATGGTTAGTATACATTTTGTTTATTATACCTGATGTTTTACTTTGTAGAATATATTTGTTAGGATAGTAATATAAACCAGACAATTTGCGTTTATATAAAAACAAATGTGATTAACTTTCCTGGCATAATTTCTCATTTGTCATGGTTGCTTATTTTAAACAAATTATTTCTACTCTTGTTGAATTCTGTTTATTATAATTCAAAATGTTTAATCTACTTCATATTATTTTCTTATTTATTCATTGATGTTCATAACATTGTATATCTTTCATAATTTTGTTTACATTCTGGAAATATATATTCATGTATGCAATTTTACCCATAGCCAAATAACCGTTTTGATTCTATATGCATATAAAATCTATAAATGTATTTATAAAAAGGATAAATATAGTATCTGTAGTATACCAAAAATATATAGCAACCTACGATTGCATTAAATACATATAAAACTGAATTTTAATTAATAATAACTAACTAGAGATGTGGTATGTATATTATGCATATTTTACACAGAGAGTTATACTTTAATTTATAATTAAGGTAATGTGAATCCAAATAATTTTGGATTTATTATATATTAAAAAATTTTAAAATACGAAATAGTGTATTTACAATTTAAAAAAACATTGTTTTTAATTCTGTGTAATTTAAGAATTTGTAACATACAATTTGATGTTAATAACATAGTTAGTTGGGACTAAATATTGCTGATATATCATAGTGATAAATACTCATACGAGAATTCAAATTAATGATGAATTTTGTATTGGTCATGTACTTCTTAACAGTAAACTTCTTCTTAACAGTGACTTGTTTTTATCATTTATTCTAGAAGAGAGTAACTAGATGAAATAAAAAGAAATAACTATTACAAAGGGTTTTGTCAAATCAATGAATTAAGAACGTCGGATGTATAGATAATTACTGTTTATTTTATCGCCAGTTGCCAAATAAAAAATCTCAAAACTTAACTTTGGCTTGTTTTTATGGCTAGGCTCGCGTAGAATCTTCCGTTTATCGGCAAGATAAGAGAGTTCTTTATTTTGCAAATAGCGATGAAGTGAATAGTACATAAGAATTCTAATACCATAATTATAAAATATAAAAAATAAATTAACTGGACTATTATCAATCACTCTTTTAATAATTATTTTTTTTTATTGAATCAGAAAAAGTCTTACAGAGGAATATAAAAACAGTGAATCCAAGAACAAATATAAACGGGAAAGGATTAAGAAACTCTATTGTTATGTCAGTTATTACTTAAAATAAAGGCTAAAAGAACTATTTATTAATTAAAGAAATCATACGATTCCTGGTGTATTTAATCAGCAAGTATTTTGAAGGCATATTTCCTAATCTCATTAAAATCTATATATATATATATATATATATATATATATATATATATATATATAAATTTAATTATAATGATTTTAGTTATAGTTTAATTACCAGTATTCAGTTCCAGAACAAATGTATTATGTTATAGATCGATACCATTTATTTCATATTCCGGGTGTAAATAATTAAAATAATCTGCATAAATCTATCTTTTAAGATAGTACTCCCACGTTTTTGGGAATTGCAATAAGAAATAAACATTAGTAGTAAAATACTAACAGATAAATAAAACCTCATAATTTCATAATAATAGATAAAAAAAAATTCGTAAAATATCTAACTATGATGATGCGCTGCACCCCATTCAATATTTGATAAAGGAAATTAAAATACCTCCATCTAAAATTTAAATACTTATCTATTTAATACTTATGAAACATATTTAAGATATGATATAACGGATAAATTCGTAATTGGAGAGTGGTAAATAACAAGTATTATAAATAAAATAAAAGTTAATCGGAATAAACTAATAAGAAAACACACATACTCATCAGATGATTTATATGAGTAAGCCGAAATTATGCAAGACAGTTGGGTATATTGAAACTCTTCTGAATATACTGAATTCTATTGAACATTCGATACTGAATATTTTTCAATTTATAGAAATAAATAGGATAATGAATTAAATATAAATTCCATACATACTTATATCAGAGATAAAGAAGCAATCAAAGTATTAAAAACAATAACAATTTTGTCATTTGGCCCTATTATGTGCAATGTATTACCATTTCAAATAAACAAAAAATTTTAAATAATACATTTATGCCTAAAATAAATAAATGAGTATTTTCAAAACTAACAATAATTATACGTAAATTAATAGATAAACAAATATTATTTTAAGAGTTATGTATACGTTGTATACACATATCTAAATGTATGCAACTGTTACATGTATATACAACTAAAACTGTAACTATTACAATTTACCTACATTACTTGTAAATTATATATTTCACTACTGTCTATTTATCTTGTCAACCGAATTGTAATATCCACTGAAGAAATTTAATAAGTATTCGCATTATGCCTGCAGATAAGTACTTAAACTTAAATATAAAAATTGAATCATATTGAATGTAACGCTCACAAATTCTACAACTTTTGCCTAGAAAATTATTACTGCATCCTTCCAGATATTTCTACCTATAAAATAACTCGTAACGTAAAATTTATCGTAAACATTTCTGTAGTTGGAAAATTCGATTATAACCAAAACGCCCAGATTTTAATAAATCCCGGTGTCCCGTAGCTGTTTCTTTCCCCTGGATGTTGCAGTTTGCAGAGATGGAGTTCTTATGTTTGTATTCATATCCATCGTCGAGGTATAAATTCAGTTCTACCCTTCTTTCGGCTTATCATCCCCGTTTCAACACGATAGATATCTAGGTTTATGTGTTACCATAAAATTCGCCCTTTGTCGCTAAGCCAATATTTGGTGTCCCAAATTCATTAGAATATTGTCGATATTGATACATCGTGCAAATGGACCTTCAGGATAAGTAAATATATTATGCGCAGAATCCAGGAATATATCGATGGGAAGCTTATTGCTGAAGTAGTCATTTCTAACCAAAGGTCAGGCATAACCAAGTTATTTCTCTAATCTCAAATGTTTGTACAGCTGCTGATGAGTTCAAATGGATTTAAACAAATATAATTTCTATGCTCTCATCCATTTTTAAGTTATCTCACAAAACAATCAGCTGCAAGTTATTTCTCTCTCTCGTCAGATGAATTTTATCAAATAAATTTTATAAAATACATTTAAATAGTCCAAACAACTACTCTTATTGACAAATTAAGTAACACAAGTCTTTTGAGTAGCCATAATTATTATTACATTTAAATGTTCATAAGATTTATAATGTATATTTATAAAGAAATAACTACCCTTTAATAGCAACGTTTAAACATTTATTAAATGATAAATTATAGAAATACACACACACTGATAAAGTTCCTGTAATTATTCTCTAATATTTTAAATTGAAACTATTTGAGAAACTTTTAAAAAAAATATTCTAAAGGGACCATTCTCTTAATTCAAAATAAAATTCGTCATAATCTACAATATATGTGTACGAGTTTTCTTACCAATAAGTGTTGCGTCTTTATGCGTTAATAGGAAATACCACTTTAAAAATCACAGTTAAGTCATGGTTTTTTAAACTTCCATAATTTAAGACAATATAATTTATATAAGTATTTGCAACGCTAATGGTAAGACACTAGACTTAGTTATTGGTTATATTAACTCAAAAGTTATTCGTGGTACGATACCACTTATAAAAGGAGCTGTACGTCACCCTGTATTATCGTTTGAACTCTCACCTTCAGAAAATGGTTTTGTTAACTTTCCTACTTCTGCGATCTCTGAGCAATATAACTTTCTTACAACGGACTACTCTGGTTTGTTCAATCTTTGTTGGAAACTAATTTTTGGAAACTAATCCAAATTGGAATTCTCTATTATTTTACAAAAATGTTAATTTGGTTGCATTAAGTTCTATGAAAAATTAACACTACAATGCGTACCAACATTTGCATTAAAATAAAAAATTGCAATTTAAGAACATATAAATTAACTAACAAAACGACATAGAAAGTTTTAAAATAAGAGCAATAGTAAAATGGCAAGTTAAAGTAGTTTATAAAACATATGTGACTGGTGTCGAGCTTATTTAATTCAAAAATAATTAAAAAGTGATTCCAGTTTCTTTTGGTTTACATTGGAATCATGAAGGACCATTACAATACCAGATACATTATTCAATGGTGAGGTTGTATTTGATACACTACAGATAATACTGCATGGATATTTAGTAGTGTTTATTTACAGTCTACTAAAATAGAATTATCTGGTATCAAAATCAAAAATGAAGTGCTGATATCTTAAGTAAATTGAAAAATAAGATGATAAATCTAACGACCACAGATATGTATTTGTTTAATCATTGTGTATATTATTTTATTTAGTTCTAAAGAGTTCTATATTTCCTGATTCGTGGAAAGTATCGCATGTTGGTACTTAAATCTGGAAACAATTCTTCATTAAAAATTAAGTTTACATTATGTTTGCGTGACCCATAAATAATTCGTCAAAGTCGCTTTAACTAATCACTGTGTTTCATAATAAATATAAAGTTAGCTAAATATACGCCATATTTATTTCCAAAACATTGGATGATATGATTTGAAATGGCTCTAAATAGGAAGAAAATTTTAATATATAAAGAAAACGTAGTTTCTTTGTCAGTTATAATAATTTATATTATACAATAATTTAAACATAATATTGTACTGAAATAGATAAAAATGAATAAATGTTAAATAATAGATAAACAATAATATATTGTGGTAGTGTAGTCTACCACAGTAGTCTAGTAGTAGTAGTATAATATGTGTGGAAAGTAGTCTTTCAGTTTATTTATATATTTAAATAAAGGTAATAACACTCTCAAAATAATCTTATTAAAGAAAAATATTGGTAACTGAAACAAAGTATAAACTTTTAACTTAAACACTACCAAATATTACTATATTATGATGTGCTAGTCACAAGTTTGTTAATAAAAAGCACTAAGATTTGCGGCTCAGAAAAGTTCGACCGCTTCATCATAACTGTGGTACATAACCTTCATTAATAATAACAGCTTTAATTCTAGCAAGTACTGTATTGCACATTGTAATAGCTTGCTGCTACCAGCAACCGAACAGGCTGGAAATTTGCGCAACTGTTTTTCATTTTATGCCACAATGTTTCTATTGGCGAGAAGTCCGGACTTCTAGAGGTTCATTCCATAGTAGAGAGATCATGTTTTGTAAATCAATATTTGACAGTTCCCTCTGCGTGACGCGCAGCACGATCTTGCTGGAGAATGTACTGGGCATCGCGTCGGTGCCTAGCTATATTGGTATTGACGGCAATAAACTCTATCTGTCTGTCACAATTTGTTTATATTTTTCTCTTCTCAGAGTATTATCTACGAAATACAATTTTTCTACACACATACAACTCATACACCCCCAGATCATAAAAGACGCAGGGATCTTCACTTTCCTAAGCAAAGAGTCAGGATGATATGTTTCCTGTGGGATTCTTAGTACACGTTTTCTGGTATCACCCAAACAGATTTCAAATTTGGATTTGTTGCTCCAAATTACCTGGTTCTACTGTTGTAAAGTCCAATGCCTATGTTCTATGGCCCATTGTAACCGATTGGTTTTATGTCGTTTAGTTAATAACGACTTCTCTTTTGTTTAATGGAGAAACCGGTAAGTTTGACTGTAAAACGTAAAGGATAAAACTTTACCTTGTAGAATTTGTTACCTATTCTCTTTATTCAGCGTTTAGTTGTGGATACAGAACTGGTTTTTCCAATGGCCTGCCTCCATAGTACCATAATTTATTGCGCACTCGATCGTCGGTTTGTTGTTACGATGTTCCTCACAGCATGTTGATTTAAGGGTGATATTTGAGATGGTCGACTAGTTATCTTTCTTGGGGCTGTGAATACAATTTTTTATACACATTGTAATGCCTTGCACTGTAGACTTAGACAGCGAGTATGTAGCAGGTATTTTTCGATTCGAAATTCCCTGTTTATGAACATTAACAATTTATTTTCGCATATCGTCACTAAATGTCACGCCACGTGCCTTTTTTTTTTAGAAGATTTTAGTAGACTTGTAAAAAACACACATAATATATATTTCACGTTGACAATATTTGAGATTCTATTTTGTTTTAAAACGCTACAAACGTTTAACCTATTCTGCATTTCAGCAACTCTCCGAACTATTCTAAACCGCGAATTTTAATGTTTCTTATTAACAAACTTACATCATCGCGTAGTACTATTTCATCATATTTAAGTTAAAAGTTTATACTTTGTTTCTGTTTAGAATATAAATAAATTAATAAAATAGTTTTGAGAGTGTTACTACTTTTGTTTAAATATGTTAGTTGTAAAATTATGTTTGGCCGAACTATTATGAGCCTGGGCTCGTATAGGGATAAAATAACTGAGACAAAGGAATGTTCTTTAAAATTTCTCATAAAATTAAAAAAAATATCATTACATTACACGATATTTGTTTTCCTTTTACAATTTCGATCGGTATACAAATTAAAGACGCATTTGGTAGTGCTCCTTTTAAGTATATATACACTAACTTATGTAATTTACATTTTTCAAGATAAAAATAACTCATGAATTAAAAAACTTAGACATTTTGCTTTGCGGCTTATGTTTCGAAAGAGACAGAAATATGAATATTAAATAATCAAAACGCAAGCTTTCTTATGAAACCAGTTCTGTAATCGTAATATCCCTTTATGCCTTTGATCCCTTCCCGTGAAAACACCATTGTTTTAACTTGTGATATAACTTCAGAAAATAAGTAACGTGACTGCCGAGGTATTGGACTGAATGAAATGTGACCTTTGAACTTTCCTCAATTTCTCTTGGATGTTTCATCGGGGGCTTAAGCGTAGCTACGAAAAATACGTGTCATTGTTTTATCATTCGGTACGTGAATCATTTTTTATAAATACATATATATTTCTTATATGGGTGCTTTATTACTGAAGTATATAGAGCAGTTGTATAAATGTTTCTGGTATTTAAAGGAGGACTTCCTTTCTTCCACTAAAGATATATGTATATACTAAGTGCGATTAATATAATATTACACACAGTGCTATTCAAAAGTCCCCTCCCCCCCTCTTATCTTTGGAACAATTATACATAAACTAGTGAAATTTGGTAACTGAATATTAAGGGTTGTAAACTTCCCTACTAGTGATGATAGATGACGTATGCGTCAAAAATGACGTCACAAGGTCATTGTGACCAATAATTTTAAATGGAACCCTATGGCAAGCGACACCTCTTTTAAAAGGTATCGAAAAAACGTATTCAATGATACTAATATTGTTTGTATTTATGGTAGTTTTGATGGATTAAATCAGTAATCAGTAAACTTGGATAATAATTTTAATTACAGATTCAAGAATCAGTACCTACTTATAGTAATTGTTCGAAGTGAGCTCCATCTACTTCCTGACAGTAAAACAACCTATTGCGAAACTCTTCTCATACTTTTTCAAATGTGTCTGCGGAAATAGCCCTACATTCTGTAACAATACGTTGTTTTAAAATATCAATATTGTCAGGCTGAGTGGCGTAAACCTTCGATTTAAGATACCCCCACAGAAAAAAATCTAAAGGTGTGAGGTCCGATGATCGAGGCGGCCATTCCATTGAACCTCGTCGTCCAATCCATCTACCAGGATATTCTTCATCCAAATACCGTCTTACTGCACTGTAATAGTGTGGAGGAGCACCATCCTGTTGGAATGTTATTTCCAAAATGTCGAATTCATCTTGATTATCTTCCAAAATTTCAAGGATTAACGGTTCTATTGCATTTTGCAACATCTGCAGATACACCTCACCGGTTAAGTTGGTATTTAAAAAAACAGGCCCAACGATGTGGTTTCCCAGTATACCTGCCTAAACATTGACCTTCTCGGGATACTGAGTATGTGTTTCACGAAACATGTGAGGATTTGCGTCACTCCAATATCTCACGTTTTGTGTATTTACATTTCCATTTAGACAGAAAGTACTTTCGTCACTAAAACAAATTGTTTTGACATAGTCTGGCTGTTGGTTAATTTTAGTCTCCATATTTTCACAAAATTGTAGTCTTTGGTAAGACGGTATTTGGATGAAGAATATCCTGGTAGATCGATTGGACGACGAGGTTCAATGGAATGGCCGCCTCGATCACCCGAACCTCACACCTTTAGATTTTTTTCTGTGGGGGTATCTTAAATCGAAGGTTTACGACACTCAGCCTGACAATATTGATGTTTTAAAACAACGTATTGTTACAGAATGTAGGGCTATTTCTGCAGACACATTTGAAAAAGTACGAGAAGAGTTTCGCAATAGGATGTTCTACTGTCAGGAAGTAGATGGAGCTCACTTCGAACAATTACTATAAGTAGGTACTGATTCTTGAATCTGTAATTAAAATTATTATCCAAGTTTACTGACTACTGATTTAATCCATCAAAACTACCATAAATACATACAATATTAGTAACATTGAATATGTTTTTTCGATACCTTTTAAAAGAGGTATCGCTTGCCATAGGGTTCCATTTAAAATTATTGGTTACAATGACCTTGTGACGTCATCTTTGACGCATACGTCATCTATCATCACTAGTAGGGAAGTTTACAACCCTTAATATTCAGTTACCAAATTTCACTAATTAATGTATAATCGTTCCAAAGATAAGAGGGGGGGAGGGGACTTTTGAATAGCACTGTATGTATGCTTAGTAATTTATTAAATCACTCAATAGAAGAACCATTTACAGAGTCATAACATACAATTGAAGAAAGTATAATAATAAGTATTAAGTAAAATACAATGTATAATGTTCAATACAAAGTTAGATATATAAACTTTTACTTGATGTGCTTACTAAGAAAACATAAGCCATATAAGTTTACGATGGTAGATAGAGAATAAGAACAATGGGGAGGAAATAATTAAGTTTCAGTTTGCGCACAGTACTGTTCAATATTTTATAATAAATATTGCATGTTATACAAATTTATATTATAGCCATATGTTATTAAATTTAACATTATAAAAACAAATTTTAATAAAATATTAGTTTTGGGTATCGAACAGTTGAACAGTTCCTTGCGTATGTGAAAACTTATCTCTCAAAAAAGGGCAGGGTAGTCAATTTCAGACAGGAACTTTAATAATAATTTATATAGTAACTTTAAAGTGTATATAGTTCGTTGATATCATATTGTATATATGAAGTATATGATTTATTTCTCCTTTTGGGTATATCATAATACATTTAAATTGCAAAATATAAAATATTTCTTTGGACAACTTCTGTTATAGACTGTACTATAGACTATGCGTGATATGTTTTACACACACAATACAAGTGAACACAAGTATTTTAGTTTTCATCTAACGAGGAGATTACATAGTAGTTACCAAGTCTAGTTTGCTAAAAATAACTTACAAATTCTAATAATAATAATAAACAGTTTTAAAACATTAAAACGGACTTTTGTGCAAGCAGAACATCTCTATTTCGAAATTGAGTGGCCGAGAAAAAATAAACCAACACATAAATGCAGAATATGTGTTTTATGCGACAGTTTTACGTTATTCAAATAGTCCACCATCGTGCGTGACCCATGGACAGGGTGGGATGCGTCCTATTTACCTCAAAATCAATAAATGTCGTCTGGCAGACGTTCCTAATCAGTCGAAAACCGATCGATCCGACACGATTTAATTGAGTGATCGTGCTAACAAAAAATTTCTCAAATAGTCCAATATTGTGCTTCCTCATGACCCATTAATATAGTATAGTGTATTATATCCACTTCAAAATTAGTGGATGTCGTCTGGGAGATTTTCCCTGTCTTTTTCTGGGAGAGTAGACTACGATTTTACATTTATCAATGATCAGTTATAATCTGTTAATAATTAATTCCATCACAATAATACTCTATCAATTAGAGCGGATAAAGTCTTAAAATCGTTTACACTAAATATTTCACTACATATTTTTTATCATTAACGTACGAGAACAGGCTGCATATAATAAATTAGTGATATCATCTATATACAATAAACATGATAGTAGTTCCAAAATCGACTTCTGAGGTACACCTGATGTGTACCACAAATAAGTATGGTTTATACCCATTGTACGTTATAGGATACTCGTAGTCTTTTGGTAAGGTATAATCTAAATAAATCCAACAGAAATCTACCACAAAATTTAAATGTTTTCCAATAACTGGAAAATCAAGGGCGTCAGACTTATCAGTATAAATAAAATCTATCTGCCTATGACAATATGTATGATCGCTGTATCTGTATGTTCGCTGATTGGGCTCTAGGCAGCTGAAAGTTTACACAAATTTCGCCAGAAAAATCATCTTTAACGACGAGGCCAATTTTTGGATGAATAGATACGTGAACAAGCAACATTGCCGGATTTGAGACGATAGCAATTCACACGAGATACACTAGCACCAAATAAATCTCGAGAAAGTCACTGCTTGGTGCGGATTTTGCTCTGGTGGAGTCATTGTTCCATACTTCTTGCAAAACGAAACTAGCATTACCATAACCGTTAACGGCGAGCATTAGAGATCCATGATAAGCAACTTCTTGTGGCCTAAACTGGATCATGTAGATACTACCGACATGCGACGACACTGCGTGCCATATAGCGCATGCCACGATGGACATTACGCACTAACGATTTAAGGGCATGGTTATCTCGTACAGTGGCGACGTTAACTGGCCACCGAGATCGTGCGATTTAGTGCCTTTAAACTTCTTCCTTTGGGTCTATCTTAAATCGCAGGTCTATGCGATTAAACCGTAAGCAATTGATGCCTTCAAAGTCAATATAATAAACGCCATCCAGCAGATTTAGTCAGATTTATGCGACGAAGTCACCGAAAATTAATTATCTCGAATACGTACCATTAAGTAAAGCCGCGATTGATATTTGAACAACGTCATATTCCATATTTAATGCCATGCAGTAGTCTATCAAATAAAACAAATAGTAAATATCACACACACAACTTGTTTTATTTACGTTTAAAAGTCGAGCGTCCGTATTGACAGACCCTTTATAATAAAAGTATTTTAACCCGTGAATATTTTAACCGTCTTGTATTATTTTAATATCCCACTATATTATTTTACCGTGATGGGTATTAGATGCGAAATGTTATTCCTTTTATCATTACAGCGGTTTCCTTTCATTATTTTCTTTTCGTTCTGTTACTGGACGGTATTTTTACCTCAAATTCTATATTAGATTTGTGCGTTACCGAATGATACTGTGTATATAGTTTCAGAAAAAATTGACATTGATTCAATTTACCGCAAATAAGACACCTGTGCTTTAACTGCCCCTAAAATATTTGGGAACAGATGTTGAAGGAGAACTGGGACAAGCACTTTTCGACACCTTATATTGATTATATCCAGGTTATAATATATGTTCAACCCGTTGAAATTATATACATATTCCCATTGATTTCTTTTAGAAAATTTAAGAATGTTAGCCTTAGGATATTAGGATGTAACGAATGAAAATAGCAATTGTGTAAATGACGAAACTTGAGGAATTAGCACCCGTAAGTTACTTGAGGTCCTTTAAATTATTGAAGTGAATACTTCTTTGGCGGCGTTCTGATATTTGACGAGAATGAAGAGTTGTAAAAGAATGTAACGTTTCCAGATTTCGTTACACGAGAGAGAAAAAAGATATAACGTAGAGAGAAGGAGAAAGAGAGCTATACATCATATATATCAGTTTAGGCTATCCGCGTCTCCCTATTGTCGCGCATGCGCGCGTTATAGATGTACGCGTCCAGACGCTATATATTAACAGCTAAACCAGCACGCGTGTGTACCGAATATTTATCATTGTGTTTTGTAATTATTTACGTTATTTACATCTGTGTTCTGTGATTATTTGATAATATCCTTGAACCGTTTAACTTGTTAAAATCTAGAAGATATAATATATTTCATTCACCGCTCCCTACTGGTTTACAGCCACACAGGTGCAAATGCACTTGGAAGAGGCGAAAACAAAATCCCTTTGATTCTCGGGGGAGATTTCAATGTAAATTTCGGATCCAATGATTCATTGACGTTGATTAACTTTCTTCGAGAAACATTTGGTCTGCTTATAAATAACAATACCAAAGAATCAACAACAAAATCCGGAACAACAATAGATGCAATTTTTACACGTTATCTAGAAAATATCGAATCACGAACATATATTTCATGTTTTAGTTATCACAAACCAATCATATCAGTATTACCAATTGAACCATCAGCCAATGATAGTGTAGATAATGAATAAACCGAATATTTTTTACACAAATTTTATATTATATTTCTTTTGAAATTATCCCTCTCCTTTTTTCTCTCTCTCTCTTTCAATCCCTCACTCTTAATCTCTCTCATTCTCTATTCTGAAGAAGTATTCACTTCTATCACGTGTACTGTGCTGCACATGATATTTTTTTAAACCAATGTTTTTCCCAGCATTTTTCCCTTAGAGCGATTCGGCTGCATCGCAAGTTATTTACCTCAAGGGTAGTTGGCAGTGAATTGTGAAGCAACCCACGAAGTTAACTTTCCTCATAGGCATGCAAATAATACTGATGACACTGCATTTATTAACCTTAAACATTTCACTCAGCAAGCTGCCAAACTTGTAGCGAATGAATTAGTCCTGTTAAAGAAATAGATAATGTCGTCTACCCACTATGCAAGAAATCAGTGATAAATAATGCATTTTATTTATTTACAAGCGTAAATCAATTTTAAATTTAGCATACGAATTAAGAAATAACATAAACTTAAAGAAGTCAGTAGATATTGCCTAGGGAATTCATAGGAATTATGAAAGTACTTTAGTATTACTCTTCCCTTCCCCTAATGCACTATTAGATTTCATTTATTTAAAGTAAAATAAATAATTAAATTATTATTTAATTTCTTATTGTCTCTAATTGAAAAAAATAGATATATGTAATTGCGCTACATTGAAATGCAATTAAAAAAGCAAAACTAAACAAATATTAGATAGATTAATATAATAATATAAACGGTTGAAAGATTATGATTATTTTGTTATGGGTTTCTTCTGGTAATGAAATGTAATTAGCAATAGCGAATGAAGACTAGAAAATTTTGCTTTAATGTTATACAGATTACCTAATTCGTGTAGAAAATATTACATTGTCTAAAAAATTGTACATTGTGTATCGTAAATAATAATTGAAAAGAGTAAATCAAACTATTCATTATTTAGTAAATTTTTATTGCATAATTAAGTATTTTCTTTTTACCCTTTTTATTTCATTTCACTTTAAAATTATTTCAATTCAAAAATGTTTGATACACGATTTATAACATATCAAATTTTTATTGTGCCTATAAGGTTTTTTGAATAAGTATAAAATTTGTTCTAATTTTTGCCCAACTCAATTGATTCTTTAGTTAATTTTTATTTCTAAGAAATTTTATGTTCTGAATTTTTATAATACTTTAGACATATTGATATTAGCTCAGTTCGTGCTCATTAACTTTGAAATCTCTTTATATATGGTATATAACTCTTAAGATATTAATTTTATTTTTTGAAGTTATAGAAATCTCTCTAAATGAAATACATTATGAAACATTTAGAAGAAAAGTTATTACCGTTCTCAAAGTTTCTTTAAAATAAGGATGATAGTCAATTTTTTATACTGGTTATTCATTGTTTTCTTTTGTTGTACTAGTATTTTGCCATTATTGTGAGGAATTTATATTTATATTATTTTTATGAATTAGAAAAATAAAAATGAAATTTTCTTCAATTACACAACATTTCTGTTAATCGTGTCTTAGCACTAAAATACATTTTTGCACAATTTATGTTGGTACATATAAAGTCAACTATAAAATATTTATATCTCTTAAAATAAAATTTAAACTATAACTACTGTCATACAGTAAACTCGCTAGTAAAAACGATGAGTGAATATGAAATTTCCTTTTACATGCCGTATTCCCTCACCTAGTATATTTAACAACTGAAATATACGTTCTGCAGAAATTATCGAGTAATACGAATAATTTCATGTAAAAATAAATAAAATATGCATTTTGTCTTACGCAGAGCTACAAATTCTACACCTTCTCGTGTTATCAATTCAGACAATACAATAACATCTCTGATGATGCGAAATTTGTTTGTATATTCCTGCGTTTCCGGCGAACCTTCTCTAATTAATAGGACGTAACAGTCATCTGAAGCGTTTAATTACTGATATATAAAGGACAAACAGAGCAATAACAATGAATATGAATAGAATGTTGTAAATGAAGATGAGTTTATTTAACTGCATTTTTAATGGGCATATTCTCGTAATAACAAAAGATATCCAGGAAAATAGATTGACGGAAGGTAAAACAAAACATGGGAGGATTAAGGAAAATTGTAACGGTTATGGACAATTATGGTCGAAGTTTCAACAGGTTTAAGGAACTTACATTAGAATAGGATTAAAAATTATTTCTCACAAAATTTACAATGTATATAATCATTTTAAATACCTTGTTCTTATTTTATTTCACTTTTGCCATTGTTATATTTCGTAATAATTCCATTAAATATGGTAAGAAAGTTAATATAACTTTAGGTGCAAAATGTAAAATAGCGTAAAAAATTACAAATTTTCTTTGTGATTCTTTTTTCGTTATGTTGTGTTGTTATATAATATTATTAATATAAGATTATTATTAAAACTAAAAATAAAATTTAACACAATACAGCGGTTGAACTAAACAGTAAACTAATGACATTATAAGCCAACTAACTTTCCACAAAAACATTTAATATTTATTTAAACTAGAAAAACGTAGGCGAGACATTTTGTTTAGCATAATTAAATGTTTATTCTTAAGGATATAATTTTGTATATTGTTTACATAGAATTGTATAATTTATTTTACAATCCGTGTCTGTAACTGAAAATTTTCCATTAGTCCTTCTCAGTTGTATGCTAACATACGTAATTCGCATATTTACATAACTAGATCATTAAATTATTTATAACTAGATCATTAGATCAATAAATTGTTTATTTAATAGTAGTTATAGCTTCAGTATCAACATGTTCACTTTCATTATAAAGAGGTACTACACTAGATAGTCATTTGTTTAAGTTTAAAAATAGCTTCTGATAGGACATTTGATGAATCGGTGTAATGCTCTGTATGTATGTACTTTCTAAAAATGCAAAATGTAAAATATGTTAAAAGAACATCTGGATATACACTGGACCAGAACTAAATATGGATAGTCCTTAAGTTTCTAGAATAAATTTTCTTCATACTGGTTGATCAAAAAGTCAACATAATTTGTTCATATTATTCTAAAATATTCCAAGACTATAATAAAGTGCATATATTCACTCATTTTAATTTGGCTTTGGTTAAAACATCTATCTTCATGAAATTATTTCACATTAAAATTTTAATTGTTGAAATTTGTTATGAATACTATGCGATAATGTATAATTCTACCAGGTTCCTTTCCATAAAAAATTTTTTACAAAGGTCCGTCTCTTTTTAGTCACCAGAACAGAATTTTTAAGAATTGGCGGAGGCGCCACGGTCATTCTAATGCATATGAATATTATCTTGTGGATACCTTACAATTTCTGTAATTATTGATTATCATCGGCCTATATCTAAATAAGTAATTATAATATATGGAGATATGTATTTTAGTATCTCTATTATATAAAATCTATGTAAAAGTAAAAAAAATGGTTAATACTTTTCATTCCATCTATTCTAAACAGAATATTTATAAGGTTACGTACAATATTAGGGCTTAATCTATTAACCTATAGTGGTCTTCATTGCTTGATTTTATTTCAGAAATAAAAACCCCTTTTAAAATTACAATATGCATTTAAAACAATACTTCAAATATATCTTAAATATAGTTGCGTAGTTATAAATTTATTTAACACACACAATCGTATATAAAGACCAAGCATTAGGTTTTTAAACATCTCATTTTATTCCACAAACTTTTCCTAAGCCAAACAGCATTTACGTGTTATATATCCCATACTTGCAATTTATTAATCTTAATACTATGGACTAAACAAAGATATATCTAAAACCTTTCAAACAAGCTTCGTTCTAAGATGATGTAAATGAATTACTTTAATAAATTCAAGTATTTAAATTAATAAAATATCTGTACAATACCTGAGTGAAAGATTAAGGTACTTGAGTTAGATGATTTAATTTATTATCTGTTACCCTGAAACTGTAAAACATATAAAATTGGAGATGATTAAATCCCAGCAATTTCAGGATCGTTTCTCATTTTTTAATATAAAAGCAAAGTATGCTCTCATAATACTTCAGTATTAGTTATTATATATTTTATAATATATAATAATGACCTTATTACATATTTTATTTTGATATAAGTCCTAATATAAATCATACTGTCATTAATAACAGTAATAAATAATCAAAATTATTCACAATGTTATCTGCAAAATTGCACACATATAATCATGTTGTATGGTTCGAGTTATTCTCTTTGGAATAAAATCACCTAGTCCACAGTCGCTTCAAATAATAATTTTTAAACAGTTTGATATACATATCAGTGCTATTCAAAAGTCCCCTCCCCCCTCTTATCTTTGGAACGATTATACATAAACTAGTGAAATTTGGTAACTGAATATTAAGGGTTGTAAACTTCCCTACTATTGATGATAGATGACGTATGCGTCAAAGATGACGTCACAAGGTCATTGTGACCAATAATTTTAAATGGAACCCTATGGCAAGCGACACCTCTTTTAAAAGGTATCGAAAAAACCTATTCAATGATACTAATATTGCGTCTGTTTACGGCAGTTTTGACAAAGTATTTATACATTTAATAATTTGTGTATTGTTGATCGAACGTTTAACTGTTTTAGTACCTTGTGGTAATTTTAAAATATTTGTACATTCAATAATTTGTTAAACAGTTGTGAGCTGAACGTTTAAGTGCTTCAAGAAGAGAAATGGTACGTGTTTTAGGTGATAAAGTAGCAGCGATCCTAATACTTGGTGAAACTGGAGAAAATATTCATGCAGCAGAACGCATATTTAATGAAAGGTTTCTCGATCGTCCAGTTTCGAGGACTTATTTGAGAGAGCTTCTTCGTAAGTTTAAAACAACGGGTAGTATTAATAATGCAAAACGATCTGGCAGACTACAAATTTCTGATGAGAAAAAAATTGATATACTGGCAGAAGTAATAGTAAATCCTACTTCTTCAACAACTCAAGTTGCATCAACCTGTGAAGTCAGTCAAAGTACAGTGCACAGGGTGTTGAAAAAAAATAAATTTCACCCATACAAATTAAAAATGGTTCATCAACTCTCAGGCGACGATCCAGACCGAAGACTGCAATTTTGTGAAAATATGGAGACTAAAATTAACCAACAGCCAGACGATGTCAAAACAATTTGTTTTAGTGACGAAAGTACTTTCTATCTAAATGGAAATGTAAATACACAAAACGTGAGATATTGGAGTGACGCAAATCCTCACATGTTTCGTGAAACACATACTCAGTATCCCGAGAAGGTCAATGTTTGGGCAGGTATACTGGGAAACCACATCGTTGGGCCTGTTTTTTTAAATACCAACTTAACCGGTGAGGTGTATCTGCAGATGTTCCAAAATGCAATAGAACCGTTAATCCTTGAAATTTTGGAAGATAATCAAGATGAATTCGACATTTCGGAAATAACATTCCAACAGGATGGTGCTCCTCCACACTATTACGGTGCAGTAAGACGATATTTGGATGAAGAATATCCTGGTAGATGGATTGGACGACGAGGTTCAATGGAATGGCTGCCTCGATCACCGGACCTCACACCTTAAATTTTTTTCTGTGGGGGTATCTTAAATCGAAGGTTTACGCCACTCAGCCTGACAATATTGATGTTTTAAAACAACGTATTGTTACAGAATGTAGGGCTATTTCCGCAGACACATTTGAAAAGTACGAGAAGAGTTTCGCCATAGGATGTTTTACTGCCAGGAAGTAGATGGAGCTCACTTCGAACAATTACTATAAGTAGGTACTGATTCTTGAATCTGTAATTAAAATTATTATCCAATTTTACTGATTACTGATTTAATCCATCAAAACTACTATAAATACAAACAATATTAGTATCATTGAATATGTTTTTTCGATACCTTTTAAAAGAGGTGTCGCTTGCCATAGGGTTCCATTTAAAATTATTGGTCACAATGACCTTGTGACGTCATCTTTGACGCATGCGTCATTTATCATCACTAGTAGGGAAGTTTACAACCCTTAATATTCAGTTACCAAATTTCACTAGTTTATGTATAATCGTTAAAAAGATAAGAGGGGGCAGGGGACTTTTGAATAGCACTGTATAGGTAAATGTGTATGTGTCTTAATTTATAAACTAATATAAAAACAATATTTACTCAAAACTGTTCAGTAGTTCCATGATGATGATTTTTTAATGAAATTCATTTTTACTGCTATTCTCTTGAATGCATTTCTTACGGCTTATTGAACAAATATGAGTATAAATATATACAAACATTTTATATAAAGTGCATTCCTACTCAAAAATATTTTCATTAAAAGGTTATACTTTTTTGTTGTTTTAAATACAGGAATAAATTTTAAATATTACGTCGCATATCAAATTTAGTTTAATAACCAAACAAATAATGGGTATTTACTTTGGGTGAAAAATTATTCATATTTTTAGGCAGAACGTTTGATAAGTTTTCAGAAAAATCTAATTCAGAATCACATTTTATAATTTATTTTATTAAAATAACTAATAATTATATATTAGAATTTCAAGAAAATTAGAATTTTATTAAATTATGCTAAATGACTATTTCAGCATTATTTGTACTCTGGTAGCTTTCGCAGGATGAAAAAATGCCTTTGAATAATACTATGGTTAAAAGGTATTATAATGCATATCCATAATCTGAATGTAAATTATCCTTCCTAAATTATAAAAATGTATTGTCAATCGTACTACATTTTTTCAATAAATTATCATTTTATAATTAATGAAATGGTAATTTGACACACTATAATATTAATTTAATATTATTTATTATTTACTTTCAATTATATGCAATTAGTGAATGTAAAGAATAGATATAAATTGTTAGGGATTTAAATGTTATGTAGAAAGTATTTGGAATCTGTGCTGAAATTGAAATAAGTGTAAAATGGAAGTGTGCGGAATCACAAATTTTCAAAAATATGGTGTTAATTATAAAATTAATATTTATACTAAATATAGAATTTAACACAATACAGATGTTGAACTAAATAGTAAACAAATGCCGGTCTTAGTCCTTATATGCCGGTTAAATTTTCTACAAAAACATCTATTGTCATATGACATATTGATAATATGTCTCATTATTCATTCCATTTTCTAGTTATAATTCCGCTTTCTACTAGTATCGACAAAATATAGAAATTTATTTCATCAACCAATACTACAAGAGGATCTTCTCATATTTGTAGAATCCATGAAGGATGATTCTTCCTCAAAGTGTATTTTTCATATTTTTCTATATAAGATTATGTACTTCTTTGTTTACAATCCATGACTGTCTATCACTGAAAAATTTTTAATTAGTCCGTCTTAGTTGTGTGCTGATATACATACATAATTTTCATGTTTACATAACTAGATAATTATAATTAATTATTTAAGAGTACTTACAGCTTCAGTTTCAAATATGTTTATTTTTATTGGAAGACCTACTTTGTTAAATAGTCATTAACTTAAGAACATATTTTGATAGGATATTTAATAAATCGATAATGTGCACCATATCTGGGTACTTTGGAAAAATATAAAATGTGAAATATGTTGAAAGAGCATCTGGATATACACTGCGCCAAACTGAAATATGGATAGTCATTAAGTTCCTGCAAGTTTCTAGAATATATCTTCTAACAGGAAACGAAGTTTCATAAAAATTTGCTTAAAGGTTTATAAGACATAACTCGGTTTATATTAAAAGCCTGGTGCTTGGGTTGGGTTATGTAAATATTTAGTGAATAAGGCCAGAGTCATATATGTCTGAGAAATTTACGGAATATATCTAAAAGGTGTGTTTCTTTATTTTAATTTAATATCAAGTTATTGGTATATCTTGAAAACAGATAAACTTTAGAATAGATTGTTAATATCTATATCAATTAAATATGATAAAAACCACGCTTGTTAATCATAAAGTCAACATAATTTTGTTTACACTATACTAAACTATTCCAAGACTATCAGTAAGTGCATGTATTCAATGATTTTAATTGAGCTTTGGTTAAAATATATTTTCACAAACTTAATTCCATGAATTATTTCATATTTATTTTATCATTGAAGTGACTTGACATTTGGCGAAATTATATTTAACACATTTGCCATGATCTAATACTCTGTTAGGTTCTCTTCCATATAAAATTGTCTACAACCGCTACAGTCACGGCTATATTTAGTTCTTAGCAAAGATTTTTTAAATAATTGGCGAATGCGCCGCGGTCATTGTAATGCATGTGAATATTTGATTGTGTTTCAGATTATTTAAAAAAAATTTATATTCATTCTTTCTTTCTAATCTCTAACAATCACATATAATAGTTATACGTGGCTCCCCACTAGCGATAAATAATGATAAAACGGATATGTCAGCAGCAAAGATATATGTACATAAAGAACATCTAATACATTATGCACCGCAATTGAGTAAAACACCTACATACTAAGTTTTATACCACTATATTCTTAGTAGTTGTTTTACTCAATTGTGTTGGAATTATGAACTACTACAGAGTAACGGCTTCCTTGATCAATTTCCTAATACAATATGTGTGGTAGTAAATTATGTGAAATAAAATTTTTTTAATTTATTGTATTAAAGATTACAGTAATATGTAAATTAATATAGTAAATTACATTATAGTAAGAGTAACAAATAAAAATAAACTATTGTAATATTATGCAAATAGTCTTCTTAACTGTCACTAGTTGTAAAAGCGATGTTTTATATTTTTATATTCCTTTCCAAACTGAAAATATCCTTGTCAATAGTTAATTTCATGAATGTGAATTTATTATTTACTGCGAATGTATTAAGAATCGGGGACAGACACCAGTAATTTATAGGAGAATATCATTAGCTACCCACTTCCTACGGCCCCAACTTAAAAGTTTGTATAATACTTTTACGAGCATAGAACAAAAATGGCAACTCATTTCTCAATTTACCCAAATTACGGTAAATTTTTTAAGTCTGGACTCGCTAAAAATATTTAATATAGTCAGCATGACCATTATATTTGTTTTTTTATAATTTGTATAAATGTAACAACTTGAAATAGCTTAACTCTAGGAACTTGAGCTAACCTAACCTAAGGATAGTAATTTATATACCTTGTAGTATATAGTCACATCTATATGTGACTATATACTATAAGGTATATATAACTGCATATTGCACATATTACAAGCTACTGTATACTGCAAGCTATTTGCAGTATACAATCTGCAAAGTTCTATAACAAAATTAAGTTAGAAATGATTGTAAAATAATTACTTCGTAAAAGAATAAAGTAATAGTTACAGTAAATGTTATGACGAGCTTATAAAATTGCAATTATAGAAGCGAATACCTCATGCAATCAAAATAAAAATGTCACATGAAATATTTATTGTTTCTATTTGTCTTGTTTTGATTTACTGGCCACTGGGATATTCATTCTGTCTATTGCATTGACAAATCTCAGTAATTCTCGAATAAATGGCGGAGGTGCCAATTGCATTTTAAACCATGACAGCAAGAACTGTTCCTTTTCGAAATAACGTACATAAATAAGTTAAGAAATGGCGTAACATAACTACTTACAATTGAATATGAACAAGTCGTCTATAATTGTATCAAATTTCAAATTAGAATTTTTGTATTTCTAAAACAATTAATACCAATGACTAATTTAAGTTAACCAGCAACGTTTAACAACATTAGCGTCATTTTAAAGATAAATAATCTTATACAAATAATCTTGTAAACAATAATAAATAATCTTGAGCCATGTTGGTGCTAATAAGAGATAGTATGTAAATTTATATTCAGTTATATTTTTCACACATCATATAAAATGATATAAACATTGTTTATAATAAAATGACCTGTTATTTATTTATTTATAGATTAACATGTTCTTTCCTACTTATTCTTATTACAATATACATAATACATATTAAAAGCTATTTAGTAAACATCTTTATTATTATACGTATACCAGTTTTGTAATACTAATTAATATACAGAGACAGTCAGATTGAAGCAACGTCCGCTCCCTAAAAATGTTATGCACCACTTACGTGTTTTATGATGTCCACTAACAGTTTTATGTATACAGTTAGCAATAATGATTTAAGTTGAAAGATAAGATAATCTGCAAATGTATACTTGAATAATGAAATTATATCCTCTAGGTGCTCTTAATAAACCTTTCATTACTTTAGAGACTTGAACTAAACTTTATCAATTATTTATATACACTTGAAGTGTGTATGGTATAATGATTTATATAAATGCATTTCTTTAATGATCTAAATAAATAAAATTTATTAATTTAAAAACGTTGTCAAGTCAGTGGTCGCACTTGCCACAAGTTGCGGCTAATTATTCCGTAATCATAAAATTATTGAAGAAATTGTAACATTGCGACAGTGTGATATATTGCATCATCTTGTTCAAAATAACTCTGCTGTAGTTCACTATCACTCAGTTGTTAAAACCGCACTATCAAAGAAAAAATGGCCTAATTATTCTGCAGTGCGATACAGCCACAAATATTTCAAGCTTAATATGATGCAAACTATTATTCCTTAAAACTTGAGAATAATATGCAAGCAGGTATGATAATTTTGTAAATTTACATAATCACTAAGATTATATCACAGTTCATTAGTAAGAAACGTTTTGGTCATCATGATTTAAATTATTATTGAACTAGTGAAAGTAGTTAATAGTGACAGTAGGCTCAAAGTCAAGAGATACTAGTCTATTACAACTCTTATACTTGCTTTCTTATCGCAGAATAGATCTATATGATATTTCTAAGATTATTTTTCTTTCTCTAGTTGTAAATATATGTTAGCTGTTCGCGAATTTTTTCTTGTTTGAATGAAAGTTTTTGCTGCCAAAGCCTTCTTTCTTCCAAGTAATTTACCCCTTATAAATTCTATGAATATTTCCAAATATTGAACCAGATGTTGTAAATGTGCAATTATATCGTAGTATATTCCTTCACTTAAACACTCTCATTAAAAATGCATGCATGAAACATTTTCGAATGTTCTTGTTGACTACTTCCTCTACTTTCTAAAAAGAAACCGCGAATATAAATGCATGTAAAGTCTTGTAAAACTATTTTCTAAACTTTAACCTCTCAAAATTGTCAATTGCAAAAAATTAGATTTTTTTATTAACATACAACATAATTGACTTTTAGTGTTGAATAATAACTTTAAAAATGAATTTAATAAAAAATTGCTTAGAATGTGGTATAGAAATAAATAACTTTCATGATTTAAATCCATTATAATGCCTTGGGTTGTAATTAATGTGGTAGATAAAGGTCACTATAAATCAACACAACTTCAGCTTTCAACTGTCCTTAGATAAAACTCGAGTTATGTTAATTTTTGCGAAATTTTCGCATGAAAATTATGTGAACTTGCCATACATTTATTGGATATCCTTTATTGGATTGGATTAACTGTGGATGTCCGCATTATAATAAGGCATACATAGTTTCAGATATAAGTTAAAAAAAATAAAATATACGTAAAAACATAACGGACCAGAAAAATCATTTCAGAATATTTAGCTTTTTAATGTTTAATACGCATATAATTTTCGAAGGTTATGAACAACGACATATTGAGGGATCAGAATATGAAAGATAAGTTCCAGAAGAAAACAGATCAATTAATAAATAAAGCGAGTAATGACGAAATGCAGAACGCAGAAACTGAGTGGAAGGGTATCAAGAATAGTCTAGATTCCGCGGCTATGGACGTTTTAGGACACGAGAGAAAGGAAGCTAGGAAGCCCTGGATAACGGACGAAATCTTAAACTTAATACAAAAGAGACGAGGCTACAAAAATAGACGAGACGAGGAAGGACTGAAAACTTATAAGTCAATAAAGTGGGAAATCATTAGAAAGTGTAGAAAAGCGAAAGAACAATGGATAGAAGATAAATGCAAAGAAGTAGAAGATAAGATCCAAGTAGGTAAGATCGATGAGGCTTACAAAATTATTAAGAGAAACTTATACATTATATAGGGATATAGGACCAATAAGTAGAAACGTTAGGAGACAATCGTGGGACATACTGATCGGAAGAGAGGAGAAAGCGGATAGATGGAAGCAGTACTTAGGAAATTTATACGAGGGTCAGGAATTAGGAGAGATATTAGAGGAAGAATATAGCATCGATAGGGAAGATGTAAGAAAACCTATATTGAGGGAGGAATTTCAAATATCACTAAGGGGGCTAAAGGACAATAAAGCGCCGGGTGTAGATAAAATACAGGCGAAAATTTTGAAATGTGCGGGACAGAAAGTAGTAAATAGGATGTTTGAACTGGTAAAATACATATACGAAACGGGCGAGATGCCGGAGGATTATAAGCGGAACATTATCGTTACTATACCGAAAAAGAGGGGAGCCGACAAATGCGAGAACTTTAGAACGATTAGCCTAACTTCCCACGCGTCAAAAATCTTAACCAGAATAGTGCAGAAGAGGATGAAAAATAGAGCAGAGGAAATACTAGGAGAAGACCAATTCGGGTTTAGACGAAATAGGGGAACTCGCGAAGCTATTCTGGCGCTAAGAGTAATGTTAGAGAAAACAACAGAAAAAGGAAAGAACGCTTCTATAGGATTTGTAGATTTAGAAAAAGCTTTTGATAATGTAAGATGAGAAAAAATGTTCGAGATAGTAAAGAGCGCGAGAAAGAAGTATAGAGATAGGAGAGTAGTACACAATCTATACAAAGAGCAAACTGCTGTTATAGAAGTAGAAGGGGAAAGAAGGGAAGTAGGTATTAGGAAAGGAGTAAGACAAGGATGTACGCTATCACCACTAATTTTTAATCTGTACATCGAAGAGGCGATTAATGTGGTAAAAGATAGAGTGGATTTCGGGATTAAAGTACAGGGACAGAAACTAAAAATGCTGAGATTCGCGGATGATATAGCGGTATTGGCATCTAGTAAAGAGGAATTAGAATCAGCGTTGAACGAAATGGATGCAGTGTTGACAGAGGAATGCGGAATGAGGGTGAATAAAAACAAAACTAAAGTGTTAGTGTGCAGAGGGGGCGAGAGCAGAGCAAAAACGAAAGTACAAATTAATAATGAAGGATTGGAGGAAGTTAAAGACTTCACTTATTTAGGAAGTAAAATAAATTGGGATGGAAGAAGCGATAAAGATATAAAACAAAGAATAGCGCAGGGTCGAGTAGCTTTTAACAAAAATAAAGCACTTTTATGCTCGGGGGTAATAAGCTTAGAAACAAGGAAGAGACTTTTGAAAACATATGTATGGAGCACGGCGCTATACGGTTGCGAAACCTGGACGGTAGGGGAAGCAAGTAGGAGAAAATTAGAAGCTTTTGAGATGTGGTGTTACTGAAGAATGATGAAAATACCGTGGACTGACAGGGTTAGAAACGAAGAAGTATTAGAGAAAGTCGGCGAGAAAAGAAGTATGTGGAAAAACATAAAGAAGAGAAGAGATGGTAGGTCACTTGCTGAGACATGGGGGAATAGTCCGCGATATTTTGGAGGCAGAAATAGAAGTGAAGAAAGGCAGAGGTAGGCCGAGATTAGACTACTGTTCACAAATAGTAAGGGATGTAGGCTGTAGCACAATTAGCGAAATGCGTAGGTTAGCACAAGATAGGAGAAGCTGGAGGTTAGCATCCAACCAGTCTTAGCACTGATGACCTCATGATGATGATGAACAACAGATTTGCTGGTTAGGAAAAGAAATATTACTTCACTATATGTTCCCTTCTCACATCTTTTGATTTATATGAACTCATATAAAAATTACTAACGCAAAATAGATTTATATTTTACGCAAATGTGAAATAATTGTTTTAGGAATAGTCAGATATATTTAACAGATTGTGATGCAATATAATTAAAACAGTTACCAATGACCGACATATTATGAAAATGAAATAATGATAATTCTATAACAATAGAAAGAATATATCGGTTTCAAATATAGCAATGTTTATATCACAATCAATTTAAAATGGATGTACCGCTATAAATCAAAATAATGAACGTTGGTCATTTTATAATAATTTTATTCTATACTATCGTAGATTATGTGGGTTCATTATATTTTGTATTCCACTATCAAATTAATCACTTGTATGACGTACATAGAAATTATAAATATAAAGCGGCAAATGTAGAGAGATGTAAAATAAAGATACGAAAACATAATTATATGCAATTTACTGCATTTTTCTGAAAATAAGTATAACGTAGTAAATAAAGGACGTAATACGAAAGGGAATAACCATATTTCAAATGGGCACAGCTGAGAAAATTCGCAAACAATGCACACTATTAAAAATATTGAATTTACAACTTCTCTAACTCACTGTATACTACAATATAAATAACTTTATTATTATGAAAATATACAAAATATATACGAAGGCAATCATATAGATTGTCTTTGTATACACAGAACAAATATACGTATTATTATTATATTTTATTGCTCATAATGGTCATACCACAAAATTGGCAAGAGTACAGTAGCGATATTACATAAACAGATATGTAAATATAATTTAATAACTACAAGAAAAAAAAATTAAAAAATAGAGGAAGATTATTATATAAACCATATCATATTACAATATTAAATAGTAAGTTAATATATTAAATAGATACACTAAACATAATATATAATTACATATTATGATGGATATATTAATAGCTTTATTCATGCAAAATAATAGAGCTTTAATACACCTCTGAAAAAAAAATTAAATTGCCTTTATGGTTTTAAGACAGAGATTATCTACAATCATCATAAATTCATCAAACGATATGAAATTATTAAGTATAGGAAATTTTAAATGGTGAGTTTAATTCAGGTAGCATAATTCGCCGGATATGATGGCCTGAGTGTATGTGGAATCTATCTACCCTCTCCCTTATACACTCCGAATAAGTACATTACTTCAAGTTTTAACAATAAATAATGTAAGAGCGACCTACAAATTTAGAACAATTATACCGTAGTGATTATAACCTACCACATATGGAGTCGAATGCACTACTGTGGAATATTTGTGTTAGTTTAATGTATAAAGTAAAGTTTAAATTATAGTTTAAAACTATAATTATATAAAGTTTTCATAATTACATAACCATTAAGTTGTATAATAAAGACAATGGTGAAACTTGCTTTAATTTTTGTACAATTAAATTGTACATGTACAATTATTTGGTCATGATCTAATACTGCTAAATCTTTTTTTTATTTGAATTTATTTCTCAGTATTAATTAAATATTATTAATATATGTGTAAAATTTAAGGAGTAATACTAAGAATTTTACAGTAAAAATAAAGTTAAATTTGAGATATATAAAGCGAGGAAGATAGCATACAGTAAAGTACATTTTTAAATACATGCTATAAATGTTAATCTACTCATATTTGTTTCAGGTAAGTTTCAATCAACAAGTCTTCATAAACTTCAACAGTGGTAAGTTATAAACTTCTTATATATCCCAGTCTATTATTCCATTCTGAGAAGGTATTATTCAATCTGTCGTAATAAGTTATCGATAATGCTATATTTTGCGTTAATTTAATTAATAGAAACCAAATTATACTTTATTATTTATTCATTAAAATATCGCATTTATTTTCTGAGGAACGCACAATCTCAATAGTCAACCTCGATAGTCAAATACGTGTCAGATTAACCTTTACAAAGAATTTATATTTTTCCTTTCAGTAAAAAGTATGATTTTGTAATAATAAACTACCACCCTTCTATGGCTCCCTTCTCTCATTATCACCATAATTTTAAAAGTTTGATAGTCGTCGATGGCAAATGTGGGTGTTGTTAAATGAAAGTATACATCAGTAGACAGCATTAATGTTTGTTCCAAAACTTTTCGAATAATTTAATTTAAACCGTATCTATTCGGATAAACCTATCAAATACAAAGTCTCGGGGAATTTGCATTTCTTATGAGTGGTCCCTGAACTGCTGACCTTTACAGTTGAAATTACTCTTAATAAATGGTAGAATTTAAACGGATTAAGTCGTAAACCATCAACAGAGTAAGGATCCCCAAACTTACTTAAGCAAAATCAAGCGAATGCAATTAAAGCAGACAATGGTTAATTTCGTTTTCCAGAAGTAACCTTTGAATAAAACAATTGAAATTATTCATCACGTTTGTTGTAATTACAGAATACTTAAAATAAATACTGAATACTTAAAATACTTAAAATGCAGGAAGACCAATTTTTCAGAGAATACCAGAGTACTGAATTACACTTTATGTTACATGGTAATACAAACTATTTTGGTAAATATTTGCCATCATATTTTCTTACATGACATTTATTTGATTAATAGTGCCGGCTCACACATCCAATTGTTATAGACTATGTTCGATATTTCATCACTCAATAACGATTCTCACTCGACTAATAAAAGAAATTATATCTATTTATAAAATATGCTAAAATAATATATCACGTCCTCGGTAAAAGAAAGTCCTTTGCGAAATTCTGGGAAATAATTAGCCATGTCCGTCATTAGTCAATAAATTCTATTATTTTGCCTGGGATATCTTCCCAGCTCAGATAGAATATACAGTTTGAAGGACTTGTAATTATTGGTTTTCGATATTCGAATAATACATGACCGACTTATATCACTGTCTAAGGCATATTGCATCGTTAATTTAATTGGAATATCCATAATTTCAAGCAATACATTTACAGCTTTATCTTGATTTGTCACCAACTAGGGACGGTTTTGATTTAGAAGATTTTATACAGCTTTGAAATTGGGCAGTGGAATCTCCACCTAAACCGTATTATATAAGTGAAGCTTATAAGTGATCGTGAAAATGCTATGAGTTTCTGTATTCAACAGTTATTAATATTTCATTTTAATTAATGGTATTTAGTTGCGATTTTAAAATTTAGTTTAGTGAAATTATGAAAGGAGTTAATCCAAAGGAGAAAATGGAGTTAATCCATTTAATCCAAGGTTTTGACTTGATTACCGGAAAAGTATTGCAAATGTGATGAATTCATTAAAATTACCAGTTAAATTTTTAATGCAATTTTGATAAGGAATAATTTTCCGAGCCAATGGAAAGTAGTTGTAATGACTCTGAAACCAGGAAAATAACCTAAAGGTGTTAAATCTTACAGACCAATTACCCTGCTCCCTATTACTTCTACCTGATCCTAGAGTCCTACATAAATAAAATTCATTTTCTCATGAAACCCAAAAATTAATATAGGGGCATTTCACGTGAAGCGGACAACGAAAAAAATGTGATAACCTGAAATTTGGTCGTTTTCGAAATAATTGTATTCCTAGAAGGCATGAACGTAAATAAATACATAATTTTTTTTTGTATGAGCCTTTTGTCAATATATTAACTTCTAAACATTGACGAAATGTGAGATACAGATTTTTTGGAAACTGTTGTTCAAATTAGCCAATGTATAACAAAATATTTAATATGGTGTTTTATATATGGCAGCGTACTCCAGAGGATGAGGCAGCGGACTCCGTTCATTATCGGACCTGCGCTGTTCGAAGTCAAGCAACGGATTGCACGGTGCGACTTGGATGGGTGACGCATGGTCTTATTCTCATGGTGCCGTGGTGATGCTGACTTGGTATTTGGTAACAGGGTGGCAACTGGGCCAAATACTGGGCACATTGTCTGCGTGAGTTCTATTCTCACCGGAGGGAACTTGGCACTTCCCTCAGGACTGGGCGTTTGTCCGCGTTTATATGTGTAACCTTCCCCTACACAAAACCTGTCTGTAGGCTTTCTGGGGAAGGATGTTCTAATTTCTGTGTGTCCAAACTATAGAAAATTGACTTTTCTTTTTAATTATGGAATCAGATTCGAAATTTAATTTTTTTTTCGTGTAGAAAACCGGAAGTGAACATATCAAATCCGAATTTTAGTAACTTCGACCATTTTTTTTATTATTTAAAATTCAGAATATATCATGAAGTATATAGACTAAAAGATTTAAAATGGGATCTATATTCGTTAAAGAGATAAAGCACTTAATGTACAAAGGCACGCACTGAGCACCGTACCTGGCACATACTTATGTCGGTCGGTTTACGCGAGAACTTTTTAAAATCACTGCTATATTAATAATAACCTATTTAATCACACTAGTGCTATAACACTGATGCAGACCGGTTTATTATAGCCACCCAAGTGGTTCCTACTGATGATTTTGTTGATAGCTTGTGTAACACTTTGGACATTTTGAAGCCACATACCTACATTGCAGAACAACAAGCGCTTTATTTCAGGACACTAAAGGAGATCATCTCTGAAAGTGAAATCCTCGTTCAATGTGACTGCTGAAAATTATAGCTTTGTTATACAAGATGCTGCACAATCTTGTACAACAAAGCTATAATTTTAAATATTTTTTATACATTGGTTAATTTGAACAACTGATTCTAAAAAATCTGTATCTCACATTTTGTCAATTTTTAGAGTAGAGTTTTTAGTCAATAACTTAACAAATAAGGCTCACATAAGCAAAAAATTATGTATTTACATTCATGCCTTCTAGAAGTACAATTATCTCGAATACAAATGAACTACAGGTTGTCACATATTTGTCGTTGTCCGCTTCACGTGAAATGCCCCTATATTGACATTTACCGCAACCAGTTTAGAGCACCAGAGGCAATGTCCTAGGACCAATTTTATACTTACTATTTACATATAACTTACTAAGAACAAGAGCTATAATAATTGTTATGTTTGATGAGGATACTCCAGTACTTGCATCCCATAGAGATCTAGTATCAGCATCAAGTAACCTACAAACTAACTTGAGTAAAATACAAGATTGTTTCGAGTAGCGCATAAAAGCCAATCAAATTGGTACACGCACCATTTATGATGAGAAAGGATGTCTGTCTTCAAGATGAATTAAATGGCTGTCAACTACGACAAACAAAAGATGTTAAATATCTTGCATGCACCTAGACAGAAAAATAACATGGCTCAAATATATATTTATTAAACGCAAACAACTTGTACTAAACCTAAGACAGATGTACTGGATAATTCGATGAAGAACCCAACTATCTATAGACAGTAAAGTGTTACTCCACAAAGCCGTACTCAAGTTAATTTGGATTTATGGCATACAGCTCTGAAGATCAGATGCAAACTCTAATCTGGACATACTGCAGAGGATTAAAAATAAAGTGTAGCGAATTATTCCACTTCGCAGCACTTTATTTTGAAACCTCTGTAGTACTATGTCCAAGTTAGAGTTTACATCTGACCTCCAGCCATGGTATATGTTCAACAATGCCCTTCAACATGATATTCCATTGGCTTCCATCAGGAAGGAGATCAATTTTTTTAGTTGAAAGTACCGTCAAAGACTTACAGTCCGCCATAATATACTAGCTAACCAAATACTTACGCTTAGTGATTAAGTACGCAAACCCATAAACCCTCAAAGCATGTACACAGATTTAAAGTATAAAATAGAAAATTAAAATAAATAAACAGTTTTAAAAAGAAATTTTTTCAAACATAGAACATCTCTATCTAGAAATTGAGTGGCCGAGAAAAAATAAACCAACACATAAATGCAGAATATGTGTATTATGCGACAGTTTTACTTTCTTCAATTTTTCTCAAATAGTCCACCATCGTGCTTTCTCATGACCCATGGACAGGGTGCAGCGTGTCCTATCTACCTAAAAATCAATAGATGTCGTCTAGTAGGCGTCCACAATCAGAGTCAGTCAAAATCCGATCGATCCGACACGATTTAGTTGAGTTATCGTGTTAACAAAAACATTTCTCTAATAGTCCACCATTGTGCAGTCCATCTCATGACCCATGAACATGGTAGAGTGTATTCTATCCACCTCAAAATAGGTGTCATCTGGGAGATGTCACCTGGCAGGATCAGTTAAAACCTGATCGATCCGACACGATTTAGTTGAGTTATCGTGCTAACAATAAATTCTAATGCCGACGACAACGACGACAACGACGATAGCGACAATGACACACACACAGACATAATTTTTTAAAAACCATTTGTTTGTAGTATTTAAGCCGAGAAACGAAAAATAAACGAAAAAAAAATTTTCCTTCCATTTTTCTTTACACGATTACATTACTTTTCCGCTAGTATAGTTGAGTGCGGAAAAGTGAAAAAGTATATCATAAACTTAATAATACATAAATACTTACTACGAACCATAGGAAATTTAAGTTACGATAAGTGGCACGGTGTTTGCTAAAATGCTCTGTGTACACACTATTCATTTCATCGCTATTTGTCAAATAAAAAACTCTCGTATCTTGTCGATAAATGGAAGAGTCTACCTGAGCCTAGCCATAAAAACAATCCACAGTATGAGATAAGAGCCATTTGGGATTTGTTATTTGGCAAATAGCGATGAAATAAACTATACATACGTGTCATTGTGCTAGTTAAATAAAAGTTTATTGTCCATTAGGACAGATTGCTTGCTCTAGGAGGTATAATAAGAAAAATACAGTTAGCATATAAAAATCGTATAAAAATAGCTGTATCGACTACTACAGATACATACCTAATAAGGCAGGTTACAATAATAAAATTAACCAATGTCTGTTACCATAGTTTCAATTTGAAGTTGATACTGTTTTTGAAATACTAAATACTAGAACTCAATTTTTCTCAATTTTTTTCTACATTTTATAGGGTCATCTACATTTTCAGAAAGACTAGTTAGTGAGTTATAGAATGTATACTGTAAGTTGGCAGTCGTTAGTTCTTTTGTGTTTCACATTTTCTCAATTAAGTAAAGTAATTTATTATTCGATAAAAATTGAATTAGATTATAATAATTAGTGAAATTTCAAAATGGAGACGAAGATATATTCCCAATTTAAATGATAATTGGAATTTATAAACATATACCAGAGTATTATATTTAAAAGAACGTATAATTAGTTTCCTACACTTAAAGGGGATGCTCGGTATATTGAGGTAGAAAGCGACCATTGGCTATTTCTAACTAACCCTATATGTATGTTATCATGCTGTAAAATACAATCACTTATTTCCATTATTAGTACGAAATGAGATACGAAAAAAAACATTGTGTGGTTTTATGAAACCACGATGCAAGTGAAACTTTTTTTCGGATTGTAGTCATTTAACTGAAAATTTTTGGAAAATTATTCGATTTAGGGTATTAAAATCGCGTTTTTAATCTTAAATTAATAATTGGAAAATGGGAATGATAATGGGAAATCAATAGTAGACAAGATATCCAACTATAAATTTTATTTTCAATCTGCGTATTAGAGTACGGAATACATAATAAATACAATCATTCAGATGATAGACGCATGTTAAAAACTGAGACCAATATTTGTTTAAATAATTGAATCATTCTAAACTTCAATTATTCTATCAATAACTTCATCTTCGCCTTGAGTCTCACAGTCTATAAATATAACTAATATTTTATGGTAACTAAAATAAATAAACAATGATTTACATTCCATTTTTTCAATGTATCTAGAAAAAACCTCATCGATTGTAGTACCATATCTCGTGGTTGGTATATTTCTATCATTTTTCATTTCAAGATTAAATACTTCTCTCAAGTATTCAGTAAGTGGAGCAGATTCCTCTTTCTTAAAATCTGTATTGAAATCACCAGATAAAATAACAGGCATTCGCGAATATATTTCTTGAGAACGGAAAATTTGTGTCGAAGACGTAGCAAATAGAGCTAGATGAAAACCTAGAAAATCCATGATGTCATCTATTCTTTGATTGACTTTAATATAAATTGAAGCGATTAGAAGTTTTTTGTTGTCATCAAGTTGACAAATAGCTGCACAAAAATCTCCCACAGCAGATTCGGAAGTAGTTGCTTGACCAATACTCATATTATTTATGTATGCTTGCATTTCCGACTGAACTCTCAATGAACTGTCATTGTTTTGTAATATAACTACTCCACCATATCGAGAATTAATATGTTTCTGTCGACTCATACAATAGAAATTGGGAATTTTTATCTGCTCAGTATTTTTTAAATTAATTTCGGATAAAACAAGGGTGTTGATTGATCCCTCGTTGACCGTATAGTATATTTGACTCACTAGCTGTATCGTCGTCCATTACGATCAAGTGAACAACAATATTTACATCAATACACTGATCAAAACACACAAATACCGCGGAGCACTTGCACGAATGAGTGAGAATATAAATGCTACACGGTCAGCTAATGAGAGCCATGGGCGCCGCCATATTGGCCTTGGCTGCTCTGCTGAGCGCCTTTCACTTTACCCCTACTCCGCGGCCGACTGTAATACGACATGGGATAGATGGACGAAAAAATTTGAGGCGATGGAAAAAAAGTTTCACTTTAATAATCATGTGGAAATAACTTAACTGAAACCACTGCTTAAGTAATTACCAATAATAATAGTTCTTGATTAATAATTTCGCTAATATTATGTGGAAAAGCTCTACACACTTTCATATAATTACAATGGAGAATGGAAGATTTAAAATATAAAATGTCTAGACCGTCATTTTTGTTATCTTATTCGTTATGCCCCGGAGAGCTTTCTTAGGCCCCTATAAATTATAATTTTATCGGGACTCCAGTAAATTAAAATAATTATTTTAGAGCACTAAGTATACCTTTAAAAGGGAAAGTTAAATACTGTTGTTAAATGATACTGCTCATGTTATTTTATTATCACGTATTATATCACAAATATAATATACATATTGCGGAAAAAATTAACACCACAACTATTCTTCTGAAATTTAAACATGTATGTACATAATATGATTTGTTATCATTAGCCTTCCGTCGAGCGCAGCCGATCTGTGAGATCAGATAATCACTTTTTTCTTTGCCCTTTCATATGTATTACGAATATAAACGCGAACTT